>CAWUFW010014045.1:0-435856 GCA_963921515.1 Calotriton arnoldi
ATACCCCCGCCAACTTAGGGGGCGGTACAAAGCGTATACAAAAGGAGATGATGGACGGAACGTTTGGAGCCAATCAAACACTCACCCCCAGTCAACTGATCTGGCTTAATCCATCATCATTCTTTAGCTCACTCCACCACCCCAGTTCAGACATGGCCATATGCAAATCAGTCTGACCCTGTGCCTCATGGGAACAGTCCAGCCCGAACTGCCAAGCCATGTCTTCCCTGGACCGGAAACAAGCATCCTAGACTGGTTTCTGGCATTCCAGCCGTCATCAGCCAGGCTTGCTTGAATCCAGTGGCAAAGTGAGCAAGGGACCCACGTCTGGGCATACCCCCGCCAACTTAGGGCGAACAAAGCGATACAAAAGGAGATGATGGACGGAACGTTTGAGCCAATCAAACACTCACCCCCAGTCAACTGATCTGGGTTTAATCCATCATCATTCTTTAGCTCACTCCACCACCCCAGTTCAGACATGGCCATATGCAAATCAGTCTGACCCTGTGCCTCATGGGAACAGCCCAGCCCGAACTGCCAAGCCATGTCTTCCCTGGACCGGAAACAAGCATCCTAGGACCGGTTTCTGGCATTCCAGCCGTCATCAGCCAGGCTTGCTTGAATCCAGTGGCAAAGTGAGCAAGGGACCCACGTCTGGGCATACCCCGCCAACTTAGGGCGAACAAAGCGATACAAAAGGAGATGATGGACGGAACGTTTGAGCCAATCAAACACTCACCCCCAGTCAACTGATCTGGGTTTAATCCATCATCATTCTTTAGCTCACTCCACCACCCCAGTTCAGACATGGCCATATGCAAATCAGTCTGACCCTGTGCCTCATGGGAACAGCCCAGCCCGAACTGCCAAGCCATGTCTTCCCTGGACCGGAAACAAGCATCCTAGGACCGGTTTCTGGCATTCCAGCCGTCATCAGCCAGGCTTGCTTGAATCCAGTGGCAAAGTGAGCAAGGGACCCACGTCTGGGCATACCCCCGCCAACTTAGGGCGAACAAAGCGATACAAAAGGAGATGATGGACGGAACGCTTGAGCCAATCAAACACTCACCCCCAGTCAACTGATCTGGGTTTAATCCATCATCATTCTTTAGCTCACTCCACCACCCCAGTTCAGACATGGCCATATGCAAATCAGTCTGACCCTGTGCCTCATGGGAACAGCCCAGCCCGAACTGCCAAGCCATGTCTTCCCTGGACCGGAAACAAGCATCCTAGGACCGGTTTCTGGCATTCCAGCCGTCATCAGCCAGGCTTGCTTGAATCCAGTGGCAAAGTGAGCAAGGGACCCACGTCTGGGCATACCCCGCCAACTTAGGGCGAACAAAGCGATACAAAAGGAGATGATGGACGGAACGTTTGAGCCAATCAAACACTCACCCCCAGTCAACTGATCTGGGTTTAATCCATCATCATTCTTTAGCTCACTCCACCACCCCAGTTCAGACATGGCCATATGCAAATCAGTCTGACCCTGTGCCTCATGGGAACAGCCCAGCACGAACTGCCAAGCCATGTCTTCCCTGGACTGGAAACAAGCATCCTAGGACTGGTTTCTGGCATTCCAGCCGTCATCAGCCAGGCTTGCTTGAATCCAGTGGCAAAGTGAGCAAGGGACCCACGTCTGGGCATACCCCGCCAACTTAGGGCGAACAAAGCGATACAAAAGGAGATGATGGACGGAACGTTTGAGCCAATCAAACACTCACCCCCAGTCAACTGATCTGGGTTTAATCCATCATCATTCTTTAGCTCACTCCACCACCCCAGTTCAGACATGGCCATATGCAAATCAGTCTGACCCTGTGCCTCATGGGAACAGCCCAGCCCGAACTGCCAAGCCATGTCTTCCCTGGACCGGAAACAAGCATCCTAGGACCGGTTTCTGGCATTCCAGCCGTCATCAGCCAGGCTTGCTTGAATCCAGTGGCAAAGTGAGCAAGGGACCCACGTCTGGGCATACCCCCGCCAACTTAGGGCGAACAAAGCGATACAAAAGGAGATGATGGACGGAACGTTTGAGCCAATCAAACACTCACCCCCAGTCAACTGATCTGGGTTTAATCCATCATCATTCTTTAGCTCACTCCACCACCCCAGTTCAGACATGGCCATATGCAAATCAGTCTGACCCTGTGCCTCATGGGAACAGCCCAGCCCGAACTGCCAAGCCATGTCTTCCCTGGACCGGAAACAAGCATCCTAGGACCGGTTTCTGGCATTCCAGCCGTCATCAGCCAGGCTTGCTTGAATCCAGTGGCAAAGTGAGCAAGGGACCCACGTCTGGGCATACCCCCGCCAACTTAGGGCGAACAAAGCGATACAAAAGGAGATGATGGACGGAACGTTTGAGCCAATCAAACACTCACCCCCAGTCAACTGATCTGGGTTTAATCCATCATCATTCTTTAGCTCACTCCACCACCCCAGTTCAGACATGGCCATATGCAAATCAGTCTGACCCTGTGCCTCATGGGAACAGCCCAGCCCGAACTGCCAAGCCATGTCTTCCCTGGACCGGAAACAAGCATCCTAGGACCGGTTTCTGGCATTCCAGCCGTCATCAGCCAGGCTTGCTTGAATCCAGTGGCAAAGTGAGCAAGGGACCCACGTCTGGGCATACCCCCGCCAACTTAGGGCGAACAAGCGATACAAAAGGAGATGATGGACGGAACGTTTGAGCCAATCAAACACTCACCCCCAGTCAACTGATCTGGGTTTAATCCATCATCATTCTTTAGCTCACTCCACCACCCCAGTTCAGACATGGCCATATGCAAATCAGTCTGACCCTGTGCCTCATGGGAACAGCCCAGCCCGAACTGCCAAGCCATGTCTTCCCTGGACCGGAAACAAGCATCCTAGGACCGGTTTCTGGCATTCCAGCCGTCATCAGCCAGGCTTGCTTGAATCCAGTGGCAAAGTGAGCAAGGGACCCACGTCTGGGCATACCCCCGCCAACTTAGAGCGAACAAAGCGATACAAAAGGAGATGATGGACGGAACGCTTGAGCCAATCAAACACTCACCCCCAGTCAACTGATCTGGGTTTAATCCATCATCATTCTTTAGCTCACTCCACCACCCCAGTTCAGACATGGCCATATGCAAATCAGTCTGACCCTGAGCCTCATGGGAACAGCCCAGCCCGAACTGCCAAGCCATGTCTTCCCTGGACCGGAAACAAGCATCCTAGGACCGGTTTCTGGCATTCCAGCCGTCATCAGCCAGGCTTGCTTGAATCCAGTGGCAAAGTGAGCAAGGGACCCACGTCTGGGCATACCCCGCCAACTTAGGGCGAACAAAGCGATACAAAAGGAGATGATGGACGGAACGTTTGAGCCAATCAAACACTCACCCCCAGTCAACTGATCTGGGTTTAATCCATCATCATTCTTTAGCTCACTCCACCACCCCAGTTCAGACATGGCCATATGCAAATCAGTCTGACCCTGTGCCTCATGGGAACAGCCCAGCCCGAACTGCCAAGCCATGTCTTCCCTGGACCGGAAACAAGCATCCTAGGACCGGTTTCTGGCATTCCAGCCGTCATCAGCCAGGCTTGCTTGAATCCAGTGGCAAAGTGAGCAAGGGACCCACGTCTGGGCATACCCCCGCCAACTTAGGGCGAACAAAGCGATACAAAAGGAGATGATGGACGGAACGTTTGAGCCAATCAAACACTCACCCCCAGTCAACTGATCTGGGTTTAATCCATCATCATTCTTTAGCTCACTCCACCACCCCAGTTCAGACATGGCCATATGCAAATCAGTCTGACCCTGTGCCTCATGGGAACAGCCCAGCCCGAACTGCCAAGCCATGTCTTCCCTGGACCAGAAACAAGCATCCTAGGACCGGTTTCTGGCATTCCAGCCGTCATCAGCCAGGCTTGCTTGAATCCAGTGGCAAAGTGAGCAAGGGACCCACGTCTGGGCATACCCCCGCCAACCTAGGGCGAACAAAGCGATACAAAAGGATATGATGGACGGAACGTTTGAGCCAATCAAACACTCACCCCCAGTCAACTGATCTGGGTTTAATCCATCATCATTCTTTAGCTCACTCCACCACCCCAGTTCAGACATGGCCATATGCAAATCAGTCTGACCCTGTGCCTCATGGGAACAGCCCAGCCCGAACTGCCAAGCCATGTCTTCCCTGGACCGGAAACAAGCATCCTAGGACCGGTTTCTGGCATTCCAGCCGTCATCAGCCAGGCTTGCTTGAATCCAGTGGCAAAGTGAGCAAGGGACCCACGTCTGGGCATACCCCCGCCAACTTAGGGCGAACAAAGCGATACAAAAGGAGATGATGGACGGAACGTTTGAGCCAATCAAACACTCACCCCCAGTCAACTGATCTGGGTTTAATCCATCATCATTCTTTAGCTCACTCCACCACCCCAGTTCAGACATGGCCATATGCAAATCAGTCTGACCCTGTGCCTCATGGGAACAGCCCAGCCCGAACTGCCAAGCCATGTCTTCCCTGGACCGGAAACAAGCATCCTAGGACCGGTTTCTGGCATTCCAGCCGTCATCAGCCAGGCTTGCTTGAATCCAGTGGCAAAGTGAGCAAGGGACCCACGTCTGGGCATACCCCCGCCAACTTAGGGCGAACAAAGCGATACAAAAGGAGATGATGGACGGAACGTTTGGAGCCAATCAAACACTCACCCCCAGTCAACTGATCTGGGTTTAATCCATCATCATTCTTTAGCTCACTCCACCACCCCAGTTCAGACATGGCCATATGCAAATCAGTCTGACCCTGTGCCTCATGGGAACAGCCCAGCCCGAACTGCCAAGCCATGTCTTCCCTGGACTGGAAACAAGCATCCTAGGACTGGTTTCTGGCATTCCAGCCGTCATCAGCCAGGCTTGCTTGAATCCAGTGGCAAAGTGAGCAAGGGACCCACGTCTGGGCATACCCCCGCCAACTTAGGGGCGAACAAAGCGATACAAAAGGAGATGATGGACGGAACGTTTGAGCCAATCAAACACTCACCCCCAGTCAACTGATCTGGGTTTAATCCATCATCATTCTTTAGCTCACTCCACCACCCCAGTTCAGACATGGCCATATGCAAATCAGTCTGACCCTGTGCCTCATGGGAACAGCCCAGCCCGAACTGCCAAGCCATGTCTTCCCTGGACCGGAAACAAGCATCCTAGGACCGGTTTCTGGCATTCCAGCCGTCATCAGCCAGGCTTGCTTGAATCCAGTGGCAAAGTGAGCAAGGGACCCACGTCTGGGCATACCCCCGCCAACTTAGGGCGAACAAAGCGATACAAAAGGAGATGATGGACGGAACGTTTGAGCCAATCAAACACTCACCCCCAGTCAACTGATCTGGGTTTAATCCATCATCATTCTTTAGCTCACTCCACCACCCCAGTTCAGACATGGCCATATGCAAATCAGTCTGACACTGTGCCTCATGGGAACAGCCCAGCCCGAACTGCCAAGCCATGTCTTCCCTGGACCGGAAACAAGCATCCTAGGACCGGTTTCTGGCATTCCAGCCGTCATCAGCCAGGCTTGCTTGAATCCAGTGGCAAAGTGAGCAAGGGACCCACGTCTGGGCATACCCCCGCCAACTTAGGGCGAACAAAGCGATACAAAAGGAGATGATGGACGGAACGTTTGAGCCAATCAAACACTCACCCCCAGTCAACTGATCTGGGTTTAATCCATCATCATTCTTTAGCTCACTCCACCACCCCAGTTCAGACATGGCCATATGCAAATCAGTCTGACCCTGTGCCTCATGGGAACAGCCCAGCCCGAACTGCCAAGCCATGTCTTCCCTGGACCGGAAACAAGCATCCTAGGACCGGTTTCTGGCATTCCAGCCGTCATCAGCCAGGCTTGCTTGAATCCAGTGGCAAAGTGAGCAAGGGACCCACGTCTGGGCATACCCCCGCCAACTTAGAGCGAACAAAGCGATACAAAAGGAGATGATGGACGGAACGTTTGAGCCAATCAAACACTCACCCCCAGTCAACTGATCTGGGTTTAATCCATCATCATTCTTTAGCTCACTCCACCACCCCAGTTCAGACATGGCCATATGCAAATCAGTCTGACCCTGAGCCTCATGGGAACAGCCCAGCCCGAACTGCCAAGCCATGTCTTCCCTGGACCGGAAACAAGCATCCTAGGACCGGTTTCTGGCATTCCAGCCGTCATCAGCCAGGCTTGCTTGAATCCAGTGGCAAAGTGAGCAAGGGACCCACGTCTGGGCATACCCCCGCCAACTTAGGGCGAACAAAGCGATACAAAAGGAGATGATGGACGGAACGTTTGAGCCAATCAAACACTCACCCCCAGTCAACTGATCTGGGTTTAATCCATCATCATTCTTTAGCTCACTCCACCACCCCAGTTCAGACATGGCCATATGCAAATCAGTCTGACCCTGTGCCTCATGGGAACAGCCCAGCCCGAACTGCCAAGCCATGTCTTCCCTGGACCGGAAACAAGCATCCTAGGACCGGTTTCTGGCATTCCAGCCGTCATCAGCCAGGCTTGCTTGAATCCAGTGGCAAAGTGAGCAAGGGACCCACGTCTGGGCATACCCCCGCCAACTTAGGGCGAACAAAGCGATACAAAAGGAGATGATGGACGGAACGTTTGAGCCAATCAAACACTCACCCCCAGTCAACTGATCTGGGTTTAATCCATCATCATTCTTTAGCTCACTCCACCACCCCAGTTCAGACATGGCCATATGCAAATCAGTCTGACCCTGTGCCTCATGGGAACAGCCCAGCCCGAACTGCCAAGCCATGTCTTCCCTGGACCGGAAACAAGCATCCTAGGACCGGTTTCTGGCATTCCAGCCGTCATCAGCCAGGCTTGCTTGAATCCAGTGGCAAAGTGAGCAAGGGACCCACGTCTGGGCATACCCCCGCCAACCTAGGGCGAACAAAGCGATACAAAAGGATATGATGGACGGAACGTTTGAGCCAATCAAACACTCACCCCCAGTCAACTGATCTGGGTTTAATCCATCATCATTCTTTAGCTCACTCCACCACCCCAGTTCAGACATGGCCATATGCAAATCAGTCTGACCCTGTGCCTCATGGGAACAGCCCAGCCCGAACTGCCAAGCCATGTCTTCCTTGGACCGGAAACAAGCATCCTAGGACCGGTTTCTGGCATTCCAGCCGTCATCAGCCAGGCTTGCTTGAATCCAGTGGCAAAGTGAGCAAGGGACCCACGTCTGGGCATACCCCCGCCAACTTAGGGCGAACAAAGCGATACAAAAGGAGATGATGGACGGAACGTTTGAGCCAATCAAACACTCACCCCCAGTCAACTGATCTGGGTTTAATCCATCATCATTCTTTAGCTCACTCCACCACCCCAGTTCAGACATGGCCATATGCAAATCAGTCTGACCCTGTGCCTCATGGGAAAAGCCCAGCCCGAACTGCCAAGCCATGTCTTCCCTGGACCGGAAACAAGCATCCTAGGACCGGTTTCTGGAATTCCAGCCGTCATCATCCAGGCTTGCTTGAATCCAGTGGCAAAGTGAGCAAGGGACCCACGTCTGGGCATACCCCCGCCAACTTAGGGCGAACAAAGCGATACAAAAGGAAATGATGGACGGAACGTTTGAGCCAATCAAACACTCACCCCCAGTCAACTGATCTGGGTTTAATCCATCATCATTCTTTAGCTCACTCCACCACCCCAGTTCAGACATGGCCATATGCAAATCAGTCTGACCCTGTGCCTCATGGGAACAGCCCAGCCCGAACTGCCAAGCCATGTCTTCCCTGGACCGGAAACAAGCATCCTAGGACTGGTTTCTGGCATTCCAGCCGTCATCAGCCAGGCTTGCTTGAATCCAGTGGCAAAGTGAGCAAGGGACCCACGTCTGGGCATACCCCCGCCAACTTAGGGCGAACAAAGCGATACAAAAGGAGATGATGGACGGAACGTTTGAGCCAATCAAACACTCACCCCCAGTCAACTGATCTGGGTTTAATCCATCATCATTCTTTAGCTCACTCCACCACCCCAGTTCAGACATGGCCATATGCAAATCAGTCTGACCCTGTGCCTCATGGGAACAGCCCAGCCCGAACTGCCAAGCCATGTCTTCCCTGGACCGGAAACAAGCATCCTAGGACTGGTTTCTGGCATTCCAGCCGTCATCAGCCAGGCTTGCTTGAATCCAGTGGCAAAGTGAGCAAGGGACCCACGTCTGGGCATACCCCCGCCAACTTAGGGCGAACAAAGCGATACAAAAGGAGATGATGGACGGAACGTTTGAGCCAATCAAACACTCACCCCCAGTCAACTGATCTGGGTTTAATCCATCATCATTCTTTAGCTCACTCCACCACCCCAGTTCAGACATGGCCATATGCAAATCAGTCTGACCCTGTGCCTCATGGGAACAGCCCAGCCCGAACTGCCAAGCCATGTCTTCCCTGGACCGGAAACAAGCATCCTAGGACCGGTTTCTGGCATTCCAGCCGTCATCAGCCAGGCTTGCTTGAATCCAGTGGCAAAGTGAGCAAGGGACCCACATCTGGGCATACCCCCGCCAACTTAGGGCGAACAAAGCGATACAAAAGGAGATGATGGACGGAACGTTTGAGCCAATCAAACACTCACCCCCAGTCAACTGATCTGGGTTTAACCCATCATCATTCTTTAGCTCACTCCACCACCCCAGTTCAGACATGGCCATATGCAAATCAGTCTGACCCTGTGCCTCATAGGAACAGCCCAGCCCGAACTGCCAAGCCATGTCTTCCCTGGACCGGAAACAAGCATCCTAGGACCGGTTTCTGGCATTCCAGCCGTCATCAGCCAGGCTTGCTTGAATCCAGTGGCAAAGTGAGCAAGGGACCCACGTCTGGGCATACCCCCGCCAACTTAGGGCGAACAAAGCGATACAAAAGGAGATGATGGACGGAACGTTTGAGCCAATCAAACACTCACCCCCAGTCAACTGATCTGGGTTTAAACCATCATCATTCTTTAGCTCACTCCACCACCCCAGTTCAGACATGGCCATATGCAAATCAGTCTGACCCTGTGCCTCATGGGAACAGCCCAGCCCGAACTGCCAAGCCATGTCTTCCCTGGACCGGAAACAAGCATCCTAGGACCGGTTTCTGGCATTCCAGCCGTCATCAGCCAGGCTTGCTTGAATCCAGTGGCAAAGTGAGCACCTTGTGACTGGGGGTGAATGTTTGCATTGTCCAGCATTCCGTCCATCAATTGTTTCTTTTGCATTTGCTGCCCTAAGTGGGAAGGGTATGCCCAGACGTGGGTCCCGTGCTCACTACACCACTGGATTCAAGCTAGCCTGGCTGAAGAAGGGTGATGCCCTGAAACCGGTCCCAGGATGCTTGTTTCCGGTCCAGGGAGGACCTGGCTTGGTAGTTCGGGCTGGACTGTTCCCGCAAGGAACAGGCTCAAGACTGATTTGCATATGGCTGGGTCCAAACTGGGGTGGTGTGGTGAGCAAAAGAATGATGGATTTAACCCAGATCTTTGTGACTGGGGGTGAATGTTTGCATTGTCCAGCATTCCGTCCATCAATTGTTTCTTTTGCAAATGTGAAAACCCCTTCAGTAAGTGGGAGATTCAAAACACCCAGTGGTGTCCCAACGATGTTGGCTCTTGGACCGCACTCCGCCACAGCTGCCTGTCTCAGATGCCAAGGCTGAAACCACTCGTAACCCTCATTCAGTGAATACTGCTGCCTCTCTCCCCTTGCAGTGATGTGTTGCACCATGGCAATGAATCTGCCTGGGGGGGGGACGCGTTGCATTAAATACCATGTCCACAACTGCTGGCTCACGCGTTGCATATATACATATATATTCAAACAAAGCAGTCTCATACATATATATATATATATAAATATATATAAATAACTCTATATGTTGATACTTGAGGTGTTTGTGGGTTTAGGATAGATTTCTAGTAATTACATACATATAATCAATACAGATCACATAACTGATTGTTAATTACATGCTAATCATACCTTACTTTGTACAGGACATTTGTATTTGTATGATCCAGTAGGGCAGTATTTATATTCTTAGAGAGGTACTGGAGGGTGTACTATCTCTATCCAATATGATTCATGTTTCTGTGTTGACAGCTTTAAGTATAGCTGTACTCCAGAACAACTGTTATGATGTTGGAAGCAAGATTGATTTGACACTGATGGGCAGCAATAATAACCCAGAATGAGCCACTGTGTGGTGGTACAAGAATAGCCAAATGCCTCGTAATCTAATTAGTGGCATGCATGAATGGATGTTAGTCCTGGTATCTTTTGGCGTGTTTCCCCTGTCTTTTTGTTTTCTGACCTCCTGGTTTTGACTCTGTTTTTGCTGGTTTGGTAGTCTCTGCGCACTTTCTCACTGCTGTCCAGTGTTAAAGTGCAAGTGCTCCTATTGTAAATTGGATTATGGATTGGTGTTTCCATGATTGGCATATTTGATTTACTGGTAAGGCCCAATAAAGTGCACTGAGCGTGCCAGGGCCTGTAAATTAAATGCTGCTAGTGGGCCTGCAGCGCTGATTGTGCCACCCACATGAGCAGCCGTTCAAAGGGTTCTCAGACCTGCCACTGCAGTGTCTGCGCACAGTTTTTACTGCCATGTCGACTTGGCAAGTGCACCCACTTGCAAGCCCTAACCTTCTCTTTTATTACATGTGAGTCACCCCTCAGGTAGGCCCAAGGTGCCCCTAAGGGCAGGGTGCAGTGTATTTAAGAGGTAGGACATGTACTGGTATGTGTGACATGTCCTGATCGTGAAATACAGTATATTTTGTTTTTCACTGTTGAAAGGCTATCTGTCCCATAGGATAGAATGGGGAATACTTGATAACATTTTACAAGTATGTCTTCCCATTGGGACAAGATGGAGAAATGGAGTTTAGTATGCCTGAACTCAGAATGTAGAAACACATCTTTTAGTAAAGATGATTTTTATGTTCTGTGTTTGAAAATACCACTTTTAGAAAGTAGTTATTTTCTTGCTTAGCCATCCTATGAGCCTCTGCTGGGTTGCGGATTGACTGTCTGGCTTTGGAGTGACAGGGGCTGGGGATATGCATTCTCTCCAGATAGCCACTGGGGGGGGAGAGGGGTGAAGGTGTGTCCTTCCTTTCCTGGATGAGTCAGGGCTGGGCTGAATAGACCTGGGCTGCATTTGGAGTAGTGGGAGCAGATTCCCTTGCACCTGAATTGGCCTGATCTGCATTGGAAAATGTTGTCTCCACTTACTGCTGGGAAGCTGGGCCAGAGAGGACCAAACTGGTGTGGACTGAGTACAGGCACTCTCTGCCCAAGAAAACAAAGAGAAACTGAGTATAAATATTGGGGCCCAGACCCCAGAATTTTAGAACTCGTTTGGATCAAGGAACCTGCCAAGAAGAAGAGCTGGAAGAACTGCCAGGAGGAGTGCTGCCCCTTTGCTGTGTTGTTGCTTTGCTGGGTTGGCCTGCAGTTTCTGCTTCTGCCTTGGGCAGTGAAAGGACTGGACTGAGCTTTCTTCACTTGTTGAGGAGTATCTCCAAGGGCTTGAGATAGAGCCTGCCTCCTATTCACGAAGTCTTAGTAACAGCAAAGACTACAATTTCCTCTGGGTACCGCCTCTGGGACCGCGTGTCTCAGTTGTCACAGAGGGAAACCGCAACCGGATGCCTTCAACAAGACCGCTGGCGGTTCCATAACCTGAAGACACCGTAGAGGGCACCGCCGCACTTCGCGCCGCAACCCTGGTCTCACCGACAACGATGATTGCCGCCGCCACCAAGCCGCTACTTGTACCACGACCTGTGGGCGCCGCACTCTGCACCGCCTCACTTCACTCTGCCACCCTGGTCTCACTGACGACGCCATTGCCAGCTGACATTGCTGCCGTGGTCTGCACCATGGTCTGGTGCACGGCTTGTAAGCTACACGCAGCACCGCCCCGTCCCACACCGCAACCGCAGCTCACTGACGCCAGCCCCATAGACTACTGATCCGCAATGGCCGCCAAAGCTTGCACTGTGACCGTCAGCGCTGCAGAGGGCACCACCACACCTTGCACCGCAACCCTGGTCTCACCGACGACGTCGACCGCCCCCGCCATCAAGCCGCTGCTTGCACCATGACCTGTGGGCACAGCACTCCGCACTGCTCTGCCTCAAACCGCAGCCTTGACGACTGCCGCCGCTGGAGCACACCGCCGCGGTCGGCCAGAACAAAAAGGTACTGTTTACAAGTCTTCTGACACCGACGCCGGTCCACACCGAAGCGGTTGACAGACCCCTGTGGATTTGATTGTTTTCAGCACCGCTGTAGCACCTGACAGAGCTACCGCCTTCAAGGAACTGTATTTTTAAGGTTATTCTTGCAGAGTACAGAGTCTGATCATTGTATGTTGGACTTTTATCGTTTTGGTCTTGTTTTGCACAGATAAATATTGGTTATTTTTCTAAAACTGGTGTGGTGTCCTTTTGTAGTGTTTTCACTGTATTCCTATGTGTTATGTGCAAATGCTTTACACATTGCCTCTGAGATAAGCCTGACTGCTCGTGCCAAGCTACCAAGGGGGTGAGCAGGGGCTATTTTAGAAGGGTATCCCCCTTATCCTGACTAAAAGGAAGGGTCCCTATTTGGACAAAGGTGCAAACGATTGCCAACTAGAGACCCCCATTTCTAACAACGGATGAATGAGATTCCCACTGTCCCTCACTACTACCTAGTAAAACAACAGCCAAGGGATCCTGTTGAGCTTGACTCTAGTCTGGCAGTGCAAAAAGACATGAGAGGTATATGATAAGTGGTGAAATATCACTACTCATTGTTGTTTCACTTACCCAGTGAGGTGTGAAGCGGTGGGTGACCCCCATGGGGCTCTCGCTTCTGGCTCTAAGCACTGCTCCAAGCCTGGAGTGGGTCGCGCCTGTCGGGCGCGAACTACTCTGGGGACAGTGGCAGGTGGGGAGTTTGACTGAGGCAGTACATCTGTCAAACAATAATGCAGGTGTCCTAAGGCGAGCTTAGGGAAGACAGAAACCTCCTGTGGAGCAGACGGACAAAGGCTCTCTTGGGCTCAATTTTCAGTATGAATACAGACCATAAAAGCAGGACCTCACAATCCTTCTGACTTTTTGGGTTTCAAGCAGGAAGTGTCAAGAAAGTTACCATGGGGATAATTGTCTTGTGATGACCAAGGGTTCATTGTGGCATCGCTATTTGATCCTTTGATGTTGGCTCTTCCTATCAATGTGAAGCAGAATTCACCAAGCGTTGGATTGTTCTCCCACTAAGGGAACGAGAGTTGGGTTTAGACTGTTGTGGAACAGGGTAGTTTTACCCTACTGATGATATGTTGTTGCAATAGTAATCCTGCTCAGTACGAGAAGAACCGCAGGATCAAATATTTGGTCTATGTGCGGGGCTGAGGAGCTAATGTGGCAAAGCTACCATTTGTAGGATTATGGCTGAATGCCTCTAAAACAGAACCCCCTGTAAACTATAACAATAGTGCAGTGCCGTGGAGCCTCGGTTGGCCAGCTATAACCAGCCTCTGGGCCGGTGTCTAGAGCCACTCGCTCGGGGACTGGCATGCGAATGGAAGGGGGCCCCCTCCATTGACCTTAGTGCACCTCATGTGCGTGGGGCACCTGGTGCTAAACAATTTGTATGCGACCTGATTCTGGGTCAAGGTTTCAGCAGTAGCAGAGCAGCTACCTTGTTGTGATCTATTGAAAGTCATCCTCTGAGCCAAGCTTTTGTCTCCACAACGTGTAGTGCGGCACGGGGCCTCCCCTCCTGCCCTGCACCATCCGGTGCTGTGATTAGGGGCACAACCCCTCTCAGGTCAGCAGGGGGCCAGATGGCAGGAGCGGGCACCTGTGGAGCTGCTGGAAGGCAAGATGCCAGTTGGTGACTCGAAGAAGGAGTCTCCTCAGTTCTGGTCTCATCCTCGGCTGCCGCCTAGGCATTCCAGTCACCAGGTCATGCCGAGACACCTGGTTGCCAGGCTGGGTGACCAGATGACTGGTGGGCGGGCGGAGCTGGCAACTCTGACTTTTGTCTCTCCCTGGATGCAGTAAGCCCCCACTTCATGAAAAAATGGCTTTACTGGCAGAATTAAGGTGAGAAGGCGGTTGGCTTGGGGGTTAACTCTCCTTAGGTCGCCATGCGCGGACACCAGGAAGGTAGAAGGCACCAACCAGGGCATTCTTAGTCAATGGACTGGGGGTGACAGTCCCTGCCCAGGACATGGTGGATGCACACTGGGGAGGACTCTTGTGCCCTTCGGGGGTTTGAAGCGGAGACGAGACCCAACATGAATGCCAGGCTGATACCGGTGCAGGGTGGCGTTGGGCCGGGAAGGAGCCTGGGGCTCCTGTGGAGCTGAATAGCTCCTGTAATCCTGCATGAGAGGTGGGCAAAGACATGGCTTTTGCCTGGGAAGCCAGGGCTCCAGGCACCGGGCAGGACCACCTTCCCTACCCCGGACAGGGTAGAATCGGACCGGGGAGGAGTCTGGGGCTGCTGCAGGATGAACAGCTCCCGTAAGCCTCCGTGAGAGGTGGGCAAAGCCAAGGCTTTCACCTGGAACACCAGGGCTCCAGGCACCGGGCAGGGCCACCTTCCCTAACCGGGCCAGGGTGGTGTTGGACCAGGAAGGAGTCTGGGGTTCCTGCATGCTGAACAGCTCCTGTAATCCCCACATTGGAGGCCTGGCCCCACAGGCTAGTGGGGCCAGCCTGCAGGCAGAGCCTTCTACCCCATGCAAGGCAGAGTGGAGCCCCACCTACATGGGTTTGCCAGGTTTCAAGATGTCCACCAGTCACTTTTCAGCTTCGTGTGGGCAAAAAAGTCACCAGCGATGTTCTATTCTCCAAGCAATCCGGCCAATGGACGAGTATGGGTGTGCAGCTCGGTGAACCATGTCACCAGCCCAGCCTTCCTAAATAAGATTTACATCCATGCCTATTCAGGACCCTGTTCACCAAATTTGCTGTCTGCAGTGCTAATCCAGAAATTAAAGAACACTGCCTCATAGTCTACAGGTGCGCATCTATGATAGCATTTGCTCCTACTGCTTTCCATGACACATAATCTTAGGTTTTTATTCTGTGAGCCTTATTCTAACTCTATATCATGTTATGGATTCATTTACAAATGTCAGTTGCAAAGCAAAGCTCAATTGCTGGAGATAAAGACTGTGGGGTATATTCACAAGAACGTGTGCTAAACATCTCCAAAACATGTTAACGTAACTTTACACATCGCAGCCTATCGCGGGAAAATAACCCCGTGTTAACCTGGAATTCACAACACGGCGGTACCATGCGATAGTCCGCCGAAAACGCGGCCAACGTCCGCGATACAACCACCTCAACGGAGATAAAAACACAAACCACAACACAAAAAAACATGCGATGAGCCCATTCGCGATGAGGAAAGCAGCGATAAGCACCTCCAGGCCCGCGACACACACACGGCAGGCGGGAATAAGGACAACAAAAGCAGGAAAAAGAAAGACAAACCAAACAGAAAACAACAGCCAAGCACAATGGAGGCAACCGGAGCCAGTATACAACCCCACAAGCCCCATTGGCAACAAAACATTGTACATGGCAGGCCATCATGGACAAGGTGAATGCAGCCGGAGAGCGGAGGAGGACAATGGAAGAAAACCAGAACAGCCGGAATGATGCGAAACGCACAAACAAGCAGAAATACGCCAACAACAAGAAGGCAGCAATGCACACCGGAGGTGGGAGTCCAGTGCCACACCAGGAGCTGGATGACATGGAGGAAATGGTGTCCACCACATCAGTCTGGAGATGGTGGCAGGACTCTGGGACCGGAAACTGCCCAAAACAACAGACACCACAGCAACAGGGAGAGGAACTACCAGGGACTGGGGGGACGGGGGGAGATGGGCACAATGGCACACATGCACAATCAAGCACAGCACAACTGCAGACAAACCATGCCCAAGAGTAACAACACCAACCAAGAGTACAAGTCACACAACCAGGCAATATCACACCACTGAACAAGCACAGAAGTGAAAACCACACTGCCTGAAAGGGAGAAGGGTCAGCCAAATCAGAGCTGAAGGGACATCTCACACACAATGCAGCACACACACATAGGAAGCAGAGCACCCCAACATCGAACACAATGTGGTACGAACAGCAACATTTGCACAACCGAACACAGGACACAAGTGCACCCGCTTGTGGCCGGGAAATGGCCATACGCATCTGGCAAAGCACGAAACAGGTACATGAT
The DNA here is from genome assembly GCA_963921515.1 of Calotriton arnoldi. Classification (NCBI taxonomy): domain Eukaryota; kingdom Metazoa; phylum Chordata; class Amphibia; order Caudata; family Salamandridae; genus Calotriton; species Calotriton arnoldi. Next base: position 16,327 of record CAWUFW010014045.1, read on the forward strand.
AATGCACAAGTACCAACCCACAGCCCTGATGGGGTAGCAATGCACGTATGGCAGGGATCCAGAGAGTCCGTGACACACACATTGGCATACAAATCAAGACACAACACAGTTGGAGACAAGTGAAAGTGCGGAAACTTTATCAACAAGTGTGTGTCAGTAAGGCCAAGAGAAGTGCCACGAAATGCAGACCAATGCAGCAGCATGTCTGAATGAGGAACATAGGAAAGCGCCCATGCCCACCCCGGGGGAGTCCATCACCAACACAAGTCAGTGCCAACCCGCGTTGGTTGTCCGCGCATGGATCAGGAGTCCAGGCCAATGCAGCCATGTCCACTGTCCTCTCGGGACATGTGACCAGATTCCCAACATGCAACCAGGCGTCGGGACACGAGTAGTGGGTCACATCCAGTTGTGTCTGCAGGTACCTTGTCACTCGTCCATGAACGCGAGTGCAGCAGCGTAGGCCAACATCTCCAATGAGAGATCGTTGTCCACAGCATCTGACATGTCGTCGACGTAATCCATCAGCTGACCCGGACAGATGTGCTGACTCCATCCCCTGGCCCCAATGTGCACCAAAGCCCAATCGGGTAGGGGCTCAATGTGCTCACTGCACACGACAACTCGTGCAATCTCCCAGGTCCAGTTGCCAGCATGCATGCCAAACATCCATGCATGCCATAAACGGGCATCACGGTAACACTCCTGGTCGTGGTCCAACAGGGGGCGCACACACACGTCGAAATCCAGGTCAGCTACAGTCACGTTGGAGAGGCAGACATCCATGGTCCACTCGAATATGCACGAGCGACAATGCAGCACAGGCTGAACGCAGGTGACGTTCGCAAGGCGGAAGCTCAGTCGGTAACTTATCTGCAGCACTGCCAACGGCAGTGCCCCCAGTACATGCAGCAGACGTGCACGGTACAGGTCCACGTGACTGGAGTCGAGCATGTGTCCGGGATAGTCTGCCATTGCGTCAGTGGCTCTGCTTGAAGCGGCACTGGCTTGCCCTGCACCAGTCCTGTGGATGAAATGGCACAGCTCGGAGCAATGAACAGTGTCTGTGTGCAACGGGTGCAAGCCTGGGGTGGGGTGGGAGTACATGTGAAGGCCATCTCACGCACGCTAACTACGACCAAGGACTTCTGCGTGTGGGATGTGTACACGTTGGGCTCACATCGGGCAGTGCGTAGTGTGGGAGTCACAAGTAAATGCTATTGTATCTGTCAGGGGTGCTGGCCACATGCAAGTCCTAGCTCGGAGCTGCAGATGTGCCATCCGCCTGACAGTACAGACAAAGGACCCTTCATCCCTACAGTAACTTCACCATCTGCATGCATTCAGGAGATGTACAGAGGCCTGTCGTGGGTGTGGTGGGATGTCTTTGACCCTGGGAATCATGGGTGATATGCCCAGCACGTGGCACATGAGCGGCCTCACTGTGTGTTACGTTGCCTCACAGCTGCTCCTCCCTCCCACGAGCCCCCCCACTGGTGTGCGCTGCGCGGTTGTATCACGTGCACTCCTACGGCACACCATTGTCATGCCTGTCCACACATGTCCAGCGGCTTGCCAACAACACCGTGACCCTGGCCTTTGAAGGTGTGCGGCCATGTGAGTGTAGGCCAATGGTCCGGACAGGGCGGACACAGGTGTACCGTCCATGGCTGGCTGTGATCGCGCTGCGAATGAGGCTAGGCAGCTGACTCATGCAGCCGCAGGACTCATACACATAACACCTGGCATGCATGTGCCAAGACCCCGAGCGGTCTTGTGCTCCTACATTTCCCAGTACATGCGGCCCTGCCCTCCTGGTGCATGCTACATTGCAACATCGACTACTGTGGCCCTGGTGGCGACAACACCCCAACACAGAGACACACTTACCGCACATCCTGCCCAAGGCCAGGTCCGAGCCACGCCCTGCTCCCCCTGCCGAATCAGCACACCCCTGCGCTGATCTGACGTACGCCGGACCAGCACACGCCACTTGTGCATGCAGGGGGGGGCGGGCGAAGCTACATGTCCAGGGTCACTGCCAACGCTGAGGTGACATGGTATCGTCCGCTGAAGACAGCACACTGTGATGTTGCAGGGCCCGTGCCCATCATGCTGACACAATGACCACACGGACACACTTCTCAGATGGTGTGAATGGCTACGGGCACGTGCGCCCGGCCACATTTATTAGCAGGCACACATATCGAGTGACACCTGTGTTGGATGTGTGTGGGGTGTGTGCACACCAGCCGGCAAGGGCTGCCTGGTGCAGTCAGAAATCGACAACAGTGTACGTCGTAAAGGACACAACCATTCAACCGTAAAGGCCCCATGAATTGTGCTGCACAGAGTTAGTGGCCCCGGATGCACAGCGTCCTGCACGGGCCTACCGCCACGGGCCGCTGACTTGCGGGGCACTGGGGCAGGGTCACGAGAGCAGGGCAGGTTCCCGTAGATGACAAAGGGGCTTGTCGCGGAGTTTCTCGGTGGACAGTGGAAGGTGTACCCCCAGGGCATGAGGCAGAGGGCAGAACCACGCTGAAACAGTCACTATGGTGGAGATGAATGGAACAGACACATGTCGGACACCAAGTCCGGTCCAGCCAGATGAAGATGCAGAAAACCACCAGGCCATGGACTCAGACGCCACCAAAGTCCAACCAGAAAGTGCCCATGAGTAATTGCGCACAGAGTTAGTGGTACCAGTGCTGTTAGGGGATGCCGCCTGCGATGAGGCGTGTCCAATGGTGTGGACTCCTCCACATCTTACCCAAGACACAGTTCCACATGTGTGACCTACTGGACCGCAGTGTAGGCCTGAGGCAGCGGTCAGCACGGGCCATTCACCGAGTGTCGCCGGCTTAGGTTGGATGGCCCCACCGGCCTGTGTGTATTTCAGGTTCAGTGGCAACAGCCAAGCACAATGGAGGCAACCGGAGCCAGTATACAACCCCACAAGCCCCATTGGCAACAAAACATTGTACATGGCAGGCCATCATGGACAAGGTGAATGCAGCCGGAGAGCGGAGGAGGACAATGGAAGAAAACCAGAACAGACGGAATGATGCGAAACGCACAAACAAGCAGAAATACGCCAACAACAAGAAGGCAGCAATGCACACCGGAGGTGGGAGTCCAGCGCCACACCAGGAGCTGGATGACATGGAGGAAATGGTGTCCACCACATCAGTCTGGAGATGGTGGCAGGACTCGGGGACCGGAAACTGCCCAAAACAACAGACACCACAGCAACAGGGAGAGGAACTACCAGGGACTGGGGGGACGGGGGGAGATGGGCACAATGGCACACATGCACAATCAAGCACAGCACAACTGCAGACAAACCATGCCCAAGAGTAACAACACCAACCAAGAGCACAAGTCACACAACCAGGCAATATCACACCACTGAACAAGCACAGAAGTGAAAACCACACTGCCTGAAAGGGAGAAGGGTGAGCCAAATCAGAGCTGAAGGGACATCTCACACACAATGCAGCACACACACATAGGAAGCAGAGCACCCCAATATCGAACACAATGTGGTACGAAGAGCAACATTTGCACAACCGAACACAGGACACAAGTGCACCCGCTTGTGGCCGGGAAATGGCCATACGCATCTGGCAAAGCACGAAACAGGTACATGATAATGCACAAGTACCAACCCACAGCCCTGATGGGGTAGCAATGCACGTATGGCAGGGATCCAGAGAGTCCGTGACACACACATTGGCATACAAATCAAGACACAACACAGTTGGAGACAAGTGAAAGTGCGGAAACTTTATCAACAAGTGCGTGTCAGTAAGGCCAAGAGAAGTGGCAGGAAATGCAGACCAATGCAGCAGCATGTCTGAATGAGGAACGTAGGAAAGCGCCCATGCCCACCCCGGGGGAGTCCATCACCAACACAAGTCAGTGCCAACACGCGTTGGTTGTCCGCGCATGGATCAGGAGTCCAGGCCAATGCAGCCATGTCCACTGTCCTCTCGGGACATGTGACCAGATTCCCAACATGCAACCAGGCGTCGGGACACGAGTAGTGGGTCACATCCAGTTGTGTCTGCAGGTACCTTGTCACTCGTCCATGAACGCGAGTGCAGCAGCGTAGGCCAACATCTCCAATGAGAGATCGTTGTCCACCGCATCTGACATGTCGTCGACGTAATCCATCAGCTGACCCGGACAGATGCGCTGACTCCATCCCCTGGCCCCAATGTGCACCAAAGCCCAATCGGGTAGGGGCTCAATGTGCTCACTGCACACGACAACTCGTGCAATCTCCCAGGTCCAGTTGCCAGCATGCATGCCAAACATCCATGCATGCCATAAAAGGGAATCACGGTGACACTCCTGGTCGTGGTCCAACAGGGGGCGCACACACACGTCGAAATCCAGGTCAGCTACAGTCACGTTGGAGAGGCAGACATCCATGGTCCACTCGAATATGCACGAGCGACAATGCAACACAGGCTGAACGCAGGTGACGTTCGCAAGGCGGAAGCTCAGTCGGTAACTTATCTGCAGCACTGCCAACGGCAGTGCCCCCAGTACATGCAGCAGACGTGCACGGTACAGGTCCACGTGACTGGAGTCGAGCATGTGTCCGGGATAGTCTGCCATTGCGTCAGTGGCTCTGCTTGAAGCGGCACTGGCTTGCCCTGCGCCAGTCCTGTGGATGAAATGGCACAGCTCGGAGCAATGAACAGTGTCTGTGTGCAACGGGTGCAGGCCTGGGGTGGGGTGGGAGTACATGTGAAGGCCATCTCACGCACGCTAACTACGACCAAGGACTTCTGCGTGTGGGATGTGTACACGTTGGGCTCACATCGGGTAGTGCGTAGTGTGGGAGTCACAAGTAAATGCTATTGTATCTGTCAGGGGTGCTGGCCACATGCAAGTCCTAGCTCGGAGCTGCAGATGTGCCATCCGCCTGACAGTACAGACAAAGGACCCTTCATCCCTACAGTAACTTCACCATCTGCATGCATTCAGGAGATGTACAGAGGCCTGTCGTGGGTTTGGTGGGATGTCTTTGACCCTGGGAATCATGGGTGAAATGCCCAGCACGTGGCACATGAGCGGCCTCACTGTGTGTTACGTTGCCTCACAGCTGCTCCTCCCTCCCACGAGCCCCCCCACTGGTGTGCGCTGTGCGGTTGTATCACGTGCACTCCTACGGCACACCATTGTCATGCCTGTCCACACATGTCCAGCGGCTTGCCAACAACACCGTGACCCTGGCCTTTGAAGGTGTGCGGCCACGTGAGTGTAGGCCAATGGTCCGGACAGGGCGGACACAGGTGTACCGTCCATGGCTGGCTGTGATCGCGCTGCGAATGAGGCTAGGCAGCTGACTCATGCAGCCGCAGGACTCATACACATAACACCTGGCATGCATGTGCCAAGACCCCGAGCGGTCTTGTGCTCCTACATTTCCCTGTACATGCGGCCCCGCCCTCCTGGTGCATGCTACATTGCAACATCGACTACTGTGGCCCTGGTGGCGACAACACCCCAACACAGAGACACACTTACCACACATCCTGCCCAAGGCCAGGTCCGAGCCACGCCCTGCTCCCCCTGCCGAAACAGCACACCCCTGCGCTGATCTGACGTACACCGGACCAGCACACGCCACTTGTGCATGCAGGGGGGGGCAGGCGAAGCTACATGTCCAGGGTCACTGCCAACGCTGAGGTGACATGGTATCGTCCGCTGAAGACAGCACACTGTGATGTTGCAGGGCCCGTGCCCATCATGCTGACACAATGACCACACGGACACACTTCTCAGATGGTGTGAATGGCTACGGGCACGTGCGCCCGGCCACATTTATTAGCAGGCACACATATCGAGTGACACCTGTGTTGGATGTGTGTGGGGTGTGTGCACACCAGCCGGCAAGGGCTGCCTGGTGCAGTCAGAAATCGACAACAGTGTACGTCGTAAAGGACACAACCATTCAACCGTAAAGGCCCCATGAATTGTGCTGCACAGAGTTAGTGGCCCCGGATGCACAGCGTCCTGCACGGGCCTACCGCCACGGGCCGCTGACTTGCGGGGCACTGGGGCAGGGTCACGAGAGCAGGGCAGGTTCCCGTAGATGACAAAGGGGCTTGTCGCGGAGTGTCTCGGTGGACAGTGGAAGGTGTACCCCCAGGGCATGAGGCAGAGGGCAGAACCACGCTGAAACAGTCATTATGGTGGAGATGAATGGAACAGACACATGTCGGACACCAAGTCCGGTCCAGCCAGATGAAGATGCAGAAAACCACCAGGCCATGGACTCAGATGCCACCAAAGTCCAACCAGAAAGTGTCCATGAGTCATTGTGCACAGAGTTAGTGGTACCAGTGCTGTTAGGGGATGCCGCCTGCGATGAGGCGTGTCCAATGGTGTGGACTCCTCCACATCTTACCCAAGACACAGTTCCACATGTGTGACCTACTAGACCGCAGTGTAGGCCTGAGGCAGCGGTCAGCACGGGCCATTCACCGAGTGTCGCCGGCTTAGGTTGGATGGCCCCACCGGCCTGTGTGTATTTCAGGTTCAGTGGCACCACGGGACGCGGACTTGCGGTGAACAGGGTTGATGGCACCAGGTCGGTTGTTGATAGTGTTCGATCACCTCCGTGACTCTGATCCGGCTTTCGTCCGGACTGAGCCGCATCTTCCTCTTACTCCTCTCCATGCGTTCACTGGTGTGGACTCTGCCATTCATGATTCGCGACTAGGTGCTGGATGTGGGACCTACTGGTCCGCAGGGTAGGCCTGAGCCCTCATCCACGTGTCGCCGGCTTGCGTTGAACAGGGTTAGTGGCACCACGTGTCGCCGGCTTGCGTTGAACAGGGTTAGTGGCACCACGTGTCGCAGGCTTGCGTTGAACAGGGTTAGTGGCACCACGTGTCGCCAGCTTGCGTTGAACAGGGTTAGTGGCACCACGTGTCGCAGGCTTGCGTTGAACAGGGTTAGTAGCACCACGTGTCTCCAGCTTGCCTTGAACAGGGTTAGTGGCACCATGTGTCGCAGGCTTGTGATATGGAATTATGCCTCACTGATCGAAGGGAGTCTGGGGCTGTGGCCGCTGCCACGGACTTGGGGGCACTGCCATTCAAGACTCAGGACACAGTTCTATATGTGGGACCGACTGGAGCGCAGTGTAGGCCTGAGCCCTCATCCACGTGTCGCAGGCTTGCGATATGGAATTATGCCTCTCTGATCGAAGGGAGTCTGGTGCTGTGGCCGCTGCCACGGACTTGGGGTCACTGCCATTCAAGACTCAGGACACAGTTCCACATGTTGGACCTACTGGGCCGAAGAGGACGCCGGTGGAGTATGTAAATGAGAAAGGAGTAATGTGGGCCAGCGTCAAGGGGGCCAGCGATGGTCTGCGGAGGCTGCAGAGGTCGCGGGACTGGTGCTTGGAGCTTGCACCGGCACGTGGTGGGCCCTCTTTGACACACGCCGGTCTAGGCAGGTGAGCGGAGCCTCGTTGGTGTGCTGGGGCTGGCATGACGGCTCGGGGGACCAGCGGCCCGGGGTGCAGCAGGCGCACAGGGACGCAGGCCCCGCCGCGCTCGGCGCAAGACTCGTGGCGGGCCAAGAGGCGCCGCACTGGCAGCCGCGTTGTCCATTCCAAATGAGAACCACGCCCAGTGCGATGGGCTTTTTGTTCCCACCCCTACGCAGGCCTGGCGTACGCAGGGCCAACCCACTACGCACGCGCATGCCGGGGGGGACGTAACGTGCGACATTTCCGCGTTCTGCCCCACAGCCTGTGGGGACATGGTAGCGTCCACTGGCCACTACACTCCATGCACCAGCAGTTGATCTCCACATGGCCATTTCCTTGGTTTGCACTCTGTGGTCTGTCCGGCACCTCCAAGCCACACCTGTCATTGGGTAGGTTCACATGCCTTGGTCACTTGCCGCTCTTGCACATGCCTGCTCCATGCCTCTCCTCGCATCCTGCTATTGTGTGTCTGTGGTGCCATGCCGTGGCTGGGTTGTGGGCATGGCAAGGCCACATTCCCAATGGAGTTGTGTTGTCGTGTCTGGTCGGTTGGCATGTTGTGTGTCATGTTGAATGTAGTTGTGCTGCGTTCCCATTGCCAGTGTCGTGAGTTGCATGACTGTGGGCTGGAGGTGTGTGGTGTGTTCATTTTGGACTTACCAACGGGCACTGCATTTCCATGGGTGCCATCCTGGGAGCGCTGGGTGATGATGGACTGTCAGGAGATGTGAGAATCATGCACTCTGCCTGGGGAGTTGGCCACAACATTGTTGAGGAGTCCCGGGCGGTCCACTGTTGCCTGCACATTCATGATATGCGTGTGCTTTCTGTTGTGGTACTTGTGTGCAGTGTCGGCAGGGGGCACGAGGGGTACATGTGTGCAGTTGATTGGCCCTGACACGTGAGGGAATCCAGCTATGGCGTAGGGGCCTTGCTTGGTCTCCAGCAGCTCCTGCGCAGTGTGGGTGAAGTGGAGGTGCTGGGGTACCAGGCTGTTGTTGGCATCCAGGACAGGTGTGATGACCTTGTATGGGGCTGGCTGTGTGGCTCCTCCGACTCTGGCAGTTGTGGGTTGGATGGTACCTGAGGCCGACATGTGCTGCGCAGCCGGCAGCTTTGTCTGCGGAGGGATGTTGGTAGTCCGCTGGGTTGGTACCGTCAGCAGGTGGGGGATGTGGGTCAGGATGCGAGGGATGGTTGTCCTTTTGGGCCTGTAGTGGGCAATGTCCTCCTCTGGCGTTGGGTCTGGGTGGCAGGTGCATTTCAGGTGTGTCCGCTGTCTTTGTGTACGCTGCCTCTGTGGTGTTCCCAGGGGGGGGGGGGCCGGGACGGGTCCTGGGGGTGGTGGTGGGCCTGTGGTGGGTGGGGGTGGGTGTTGTGTCCCTCATGGGTCTCGGAGCTGCATGATCATTGTCTCCATGGCATCTGTGGGTCTTCAGGTGTGGCTCTTGGCTGGGCTCCCTTTCATGCTGCAGGTAGTCGTCCTGCTTAACACTAGCAAAAGGTAGGTGTTAAATCACTGGTGCTACCGCGGCTTATCGCCTATTTTTGGTTCGCATCGCAGATCTGGCAGTTCGTTGTGAAAGTGGTGTTGTGGTTTTTTCGTGTGTTTTGCACGGGGACGCCTACTCTGCATCTCATTAGGGTTAGTTGGTGGTGTCTACCGTGGAGATTAATTTTGGGGCAGTTGTCGCGGGAATATTGGCGATGTCTACAGTTAGCACCCGCTTGTGAATGGGGTGTTAAATCTATCTCCACTTTTGATGGGTTAAGGTGGGGATAAATCGGCGGTAGGTCCTTGTGAATATGCCCCTGTGTCTGATACCAAAACTCAAACCAGCTTCTCAGAGCCCAGTGTTTGACTGCTCAGAGCTGTTTCCATCGCTATGCTATGGAACCTGTTATCCTTGTCTAACGTCAGCATGAGTAGCACCCAACATCTAGAGTAACGGGGTTGCAGGCAAGCGCCATGTTTGGATGACATGACGCTCTATAGTCGTTACCTAGGTCTGACAAAAGATCTAAGGGGCACATGTACTAATGTGTCTCAGACACATTTAGCGATTCCCAATGGGTCCTCTAGTGACCTACCTCTATTCATGAGGTAGGTCGCAATTTGCGACCCATTGGGAATGGCCTGTAATCACAGGGATGGTGGCCTGCTGGGGTCAGGAGACCACCATGTCTGTGATTGCTTTTTAAATAAAGCATTTTTTTTTAAATGCAGCCTTTTTTCCTTAAAGGGATGCATTTAAAAAAGAGAAATGATACGTTTCCTTTTCCTTTTTTAAGAGCAGGCAGTGGTCCGTGGGATCACTGCCTGCTCTTAAAAAATGGTTTTGCTACCATTCACAAAGAGGAAGGGGTCCTTTGGGGACCCTTCCTGCTTGCAATTGGCTTACCTCCTACTTGAAGTAGGGGGTAAACTGCGATTGTTTTGCATCTGCATTCTGGTCACAAAACAATCGTACATTCCCCTGCGACACGCTATTAGGAAGGGACGCCCTTGCCACGCCCCTTCCTAATAGCAACTCTCAAACCCTATTTTGCGAGTCGGCAATAGGTTACGACTTGTAAAATAGAGTTGGTTCATGCAAAAGCCGTTTTAGCAGTCGCAAAACAGGCTGAATCTCCGTTAGCGACCGCAAAAGCAGCAGTCGTACATGTGCCCTAAGTCCCAGTGCTTTAGTATAAAAATGCATATTTATGAATTAATTAAATGGTGCCTGGTAAGAGGATGTAGCCGACTTGGGAGCTGGGGAACCAGGTTCAAGCCTCTGCTTTGGCACAGCTTCCTGTGATTCTGGGCAAATCACTCCCCTTCATGGATTTGTGTGGGTGTAATACTTATGTTAAGGGTCCCATGCTGCAGTGCTCTAACAGTAAGCGGGTTACCCACCTGCAAGAAGATATTTTGAATTTTCAAACAGATTCTTCCGTACCAAAGTTGTGTGTGCAACCTCTGCCTAAACTCGTAACATCTCCCGGTACCCAGAGATGCTACCGCCTCCAAGTAATAGGAATTAAGAGAAGCTGGAGAAGGGCGAGTCCTCCCTCCCTCCAGAGAAGGAATGGTGCCGATTTACATCTCCCGAGAGTATACCTGCAAACTTACAAAATAACTTCAGGAGGGGGCGGGGCCTTGGAGGGTGCGGGGCCTGGTGCCGAGAGCTATCTAAGAGGTACTCTGCCCCTCACCAAGCCCCCTCCCACCCCCTCCCAGAAAACAAAGGGGCATTGAGGCTTTCGCCGATACAGCCTGTGAAAACAGCTGGAAATCCACTGTTTACAGTGGTTTTCAGCTCGTTTTCCCTGCCACCGTGTGATTTCAGCTCCTCACCGAATGACCACGCTACCGTGTGAGTTGGCAGGTATGCGAGATGGAGTGGAGCGGTGCACATACGGGTACAGATGCATCGCTGCCTCCTCGGTGGCAAGCGCTGGTTCTGCCACCACGTCCTGTTTAAATATTGGCTGTCATTAAAAAGCAGCCAGGCTAATCCCGGCCGACTGGCCGAGTCCCCTGTGTTGCCTGGATGCGCTTCGAGCTTCTGAGCCCTTATCTCACACAGAGCACCTGGTGATGTGGCACGACTTAAACTCGCAAATCCACAGCTCAAACACTAATATTCCGACTTCAATCAGACGGCCCAGAAAAAAAGAGCTGTGTCTGCGCAATCCGGCCTAGTGACGGGCGGTGGGCGCCGTGTGGGCTACAGTTGCTGCGCACACAACGGCTTATGGATTTGTATAGGATCTGAGGAGCCTTGAACCTCGCATCCAGCAATCTCCGCTGCGTAGAATAATTAGCACAGAGAATGGGGCTGCAGCAGAGCCCGTCACTCGTCACGAATTCTGGAAGGTTCCTTAAAGGCACACAGAGGGTGGGCCCTGACCGTAGAGCTCTTCCCCTGTGACTGCTCCGTTGCTGTGTCTGCCTGCACTTCCAGTTAGGCTGACTGTGCATTGGTCTGCCACAGTGAGAGAGGTTTCATGTGCCTTTGCGTTTGTGTGTGTGTGTGTGATCCAGAACATGTGCGTGAGTGCCTGTTCTTCCAAACTGGGTGACTGGTCGTTTGTTGTGTGTGGGAACTGGACTGGGTACCAAAACCGGCTCTGACAAAAACGTGAAATGAGTCCCGCGTTTGGACGGTATGAGGAACTAAATCAATAAAAGGGAGCGTGTTACAACACAGTTTTCAACTACCTTGGCTAGGTGCTTTCACGGCTGGGTCACGGCAGCCCGTCCAACCTTAAAATCAGCCAAATACTTGCAGCCTAACAGAGAAATGCCCAAATGGCCACCCTAGCTCTAGAGAGAATGTGTTTGCATCTGTGAGCTGCCCAGTTGTTTACATCTCATTGTCTGACTTATTTGCACGAATGTGACTGTGAGCTGTTCCCCTTGGTGTGGCACTGGCATGGTACCCCATGATCCATGGTGCTGCAGCTTGACAGGACTGACAATGCACAATCTAACTAACCAGTGGGATAGGAAGTTTAGATTCTACTAAAGACACAGGACGCTCACATTATGACTCTTTCTTTACTGCAGCAGTCTATCCGCAATGAGCAGCACACAAAAGACTTAAACATGGAAGAACATTACCACAGTAAAACACTGCAGATAACTTCTGGTTGTTCTCACCTAAGATGCCATACACAATTCACCAATCCGGAAGCAGGCCACTCTAGATATGTACAAGATGGCCTTAAGCTTCCTCTTCTTTGCAGGGTTGTAGCTTGGTCAGTAAGGTTAGGGGGGTGTAAGCGTCAGGTTTTCCAACAACCATGCTGGCATATCATGTTAAAATACATTATAAGAGTAGCAGTGCAGAAGGGGAGTTTAAGAGGTGGTGGAAAGAGAGCAGAGTACAGATTGTAAAGGGTACTTAAAACACAAGACTTTGTAAAATAACCATTTTTTAAGACTTCCATAACAGAGTGAGAGAGAGAGAGAGAGAGAGAGAGAGGGAGGGAATGAGGGAGAGAGAGAGTGTGTGTGTGTGCATGCGTGCGTGTGTGTGTATATATATATATATATCCCAGGTGAAATCTGACAGGCTCCTCACCATACCCGACTGAAAACACCTGTACCCAACTATTTACTAGAGAATAGATTTATTAGGGGGTGTTACACCCCGCCTGAAGCTATGCCTCTGTTTCTTTGCTGCTATAGCTCATGAGTATTTTGTTTCTACCCACTTGCGCTGTATAGTCTATTGCTGAGTGCTTACTTCATTTGTTCAAAGTTAGCTATAGTTTGGTCTCATCATTCTTCTAGTGGTTGTATAAAGAGTGGAAACGGAACAAGTGACCCTTCTGACTTACCCTGACGCCATTGTGTCGCTTGAAATATTCAAAATAGGAATGGTTTACCACAATTTACTTTTTCGATTCAGTTTCAAATGTTCCATTCTCTTCTTGCGGTGTGTTTGATGTTTTTAATTTCACCTCTGTGCCAGTACTTAGTTGGGACCCATGTTGCTTGAAATGCCCTTGCGTTTCATTGCGATTTATTCCATTCTGCACATGTGCTTCATTTGTTTTAATTGCTGAGATTGCTACTTTTTGTGCTTATTCCTTCCAGCTCCTTAGTGCTCATTCATTTCAACTACTTATTAATGTTTCCAGGTGAATTCAATGACTTTATTTCTAAACTCCTATTAATTGTTCTGTTTATAAGTATTTTGAGCATTATCGTTTTGTTTTTATGACCGTTCTCACCAGGACGAGCACTAGTGTATATACCCACCAGAATGCTGTGTGCTCCACCTTTCACTGCTGGTCTGCCAATGCACTCATTCAAGTTTATTTTACTCTCTTTAAGGTCGCCTTTGGACCTACTTGGATTGGTGTTTAAGTAAGCGTTGCTTCCATGCAGCATTTTCCTTGACTCACCCTAGAATTAATAGTCATAAATCCCTTGTTTTGATTTTTTTATAGAATGAACGCACAGTGCTTCACTAATTCACTTCTCCTGGTGTTGACTCTTCAATTAACTCCTGGAGTGGAAGTTGAAATGTCAACAGTATAATTAGGCAATTCGATTAGGGACAACAATTACCTCAGGTTTCAGTGTGATTGCCTGTTTAACCTTCTGTTGTAGCAAAATATACAAAAGGGAACCCCGACTATTTACATTTTCAAAATAGGCATAGGACCAGGGGGAAAACGAAGAGGAACAATCCACGAAATGGGTCCTGCTAGCCTAGACTTATCTTCACATAGGAATAAATCTCACTAAAACAGATCACACATTGTATTTTATCTTTAACACATTTTTTTATTTATTAGTTTTAATTTCCTGTCAACAATTTCATACCAACATCTAAATGCCGTCATATGTTTATTTATATTTCCACATTAAGACAGTTCATTTAGCTTCATTTTTCATTTGTTATCAAGCTTTATACATTTATTTTGTTCCTTTAAAAACACATGTATTACAAAATTCACCCAACCCCATTCTCCTTCCTTATACACAATCTCATCTGACATCACATTCACAAGAAACATCGTCGCCCCACCCCCCACACACTGGCAGAGTCTATTCTCTTTTCTCCTTCTGGTGTGGTGCCCTAGACTGGAAATATCAACAGTCAATGCACGCTTCGGTGGTTCTAAAGTTTCTTTTCTACCACCGTCTTCAAGACCATATTAGACTTAATTTTATATATATACATATATACGACTCTGTGCGGGACGCTCAAAAGTTTCAAAGCAGTCTCGCTGCCGTCGCTGAGTGGATGTCCACCAACTGCCTCCAGCTCAATGCCAGCAAGTCTGAGGTTTTGCTGGTAGGGAAAGATCCTGAGCTGTGGAGTGAGCGCTGGTGGCCTGCTACCCTTGGCTGTGCGCCTGCCCCTAAACAGGTGGTGAAAAACCTCGTGTCTGGGTGGACTCGGCTCTTAGCTTCCAGGTTCAAACCAAGAAAGTGGCAGGGGCTTGTTTCGGTATATTGCGGGGGCTCAAACCGCTGCTAGGTTTTTTCGATCCGCCCATCAGGCAGGTCATCGTTCAGGCCTCCGTCCTATCGAGACTGGATTATGCCAGCTCGCTTTACCTGGGAACAAATAAGTCTGAGATTCTGAGACTGCAGAGGGTCCAGAATGCAGCGGCCAGAACTCTTCTTGGCCTTCCTAGAACCTGCTCTACCACTAATGCTATCCGTCGGCTACATTGGCTGCCGGTGGCCAGACGTGTTGAGTTCAAGGCCCTGTGCATCACTTTTAAAATTCTGAATCTCTCTTCCCCTGGTATTTTGGCCAATCTGGTGTCATCTTATCTTTCCACCCGCCTGCTCCGCTCGCGGGTGGGAAGATCTGGCGGTTGTTCCCCGGGTAAAGAGGGCGCAGGCTGGTGGGCGTTCCTTCCGCACACTGGCATCTAAACTCTGGAATTCACCGCCGCCTCACATCCGCAGCATCAACAATTACCTGGCTTTCCGTAAGGCCATCAAGACCCATCTCTTCCCTCCTACATAGGCCTTCCTTCTGTCAGTAGCTTCCCTTTCTGTTGCTTATCGGCGGGACGCCC
Organism: Calotriton arnoldi; assembly: GCA_963921515.1. Lineage (NCBI taxonomy): Eukaryota > Metazoa > Chordata > Amphibia > Caudata > Salamandridae > Calotriton > Calotriton arnoldi. Next base: position 31,388 of record CAWUFW010014045.1, read on the forward strand.
CTTTGCTGGGGCAGCTGTGCGCTCTACAAAACCTTATAACATAACATAACATATATATATATATATATATATATATATATATATATATATATATATATATATATATATATATATATATATGTATATATATATATATATCATCAAGTGGGGGACATTTTTTCTTTTTTTTTAAAGCCAAATTGTTGCTAAGTAAAGTGTAAGCCTTGACTTGCCTGTGGCTCTGGCTCAACTCTGGTTCATCTCTCACTCTGAATTCGGGGACCTGCGCACCTCTTCTCTTTTATTCCGGGGCAACTTTGAGTTTTTTACAAATACAAAAAATGTTACCCTTCCATTGCATTGATCATTAATCATGTTGTTCTAGGTGGCACTCACGAAATCACAAGGGAGTTACCCTAATACACAGAAAAGGGACTGGTATGTGAAGAACAAACAAAAAGATTCCCTTTCCATCAAAAAATAAGACAAAAATAATTTGTGTTACAAAGCGGCAAACCCAATAGAAACAATTGTGATATGATATTTCAAAACTTCACAAAAAGAAATATTAATATGCAAGAAGAAAAAACATCAAAGGTTGCTGAAATATGTGATAATCATAGTCATAAACTCAAAAACGATATTAAAACAAAACTATATATGAGTTATACTAATAACAATAATAATAATCTTTATTCGGCATTTAAAATAATACCATAAAAGATACATAATTTTTTAAAATACAACATCAGATAACAAAAATCTCTATAGAGATTACCACATACCACATACCAGACAAAAACCAGGTATATATACTTTCATTATCCCTCCTATGTCACATATAATCATAATGCATCCAACCCATTATGATACTAATTAAAAATTATTATTTAAGGTATTACGCTAAAACTTAATACATCTGAATGTATTATTCTTTATTCAAAGACACAATAATCAAAACTTCCACAATTTTTCAAGCATGGATAATACAATAAAAGTACCTCGTATTAAAGTGCAAATGCATAGATTATCAAATAATGTAGACACCATCATATATACAGAAGTACTGTAGTCATTATATATAACATTCATATAGTTGTATTTAAAAACAATATTAAAAATTCATAAAAACTGTAAAAAACAACTGTCGACGCAGCGTTTCGGCGAAAGATCAACAATTCGTCACCTTCTTCAGGACAAGTATTGCACAATATATAATCATCACTACTAATAGTGTGCGCATATAAGAAAATAGATGCGTCACTTAACACGTAGAATAGCGTTTCACAAATCAGAATATACTAGTTCCTCTCTCCGGCATTGGAAGGCGCGGGTTAGAATTTTGAACTGATAGAGAATCGTGGATAGCAATTAAAAACATTTACTATTGTACCCAGGGCAGCGAGAACTCATCGACCTTGGAAAACCTTAATTCTGTTAAGGAGGACTCATATCGTTTGTATGAAGCTAGAACTATAACGCGTATTCAATCGTCTCAATTGATTGGATAACGTTCCAAAAACGAATTTATAATGAACTCGTGAATGATTTTGACCATCCGTATCGCAGCTCGCTATGTGTAGATGAAGGCGTTGGCAGTGCAATGTTCTTGTTCACTTAAAAAATGGCTACAGTTCCATGAGCCTTCAAAAGGGTTGAAGGGTTATACATATGTGTTGGGACACCTGAGCAACTGTTAGCTGCTACTCTCTTAATGAAGTAATTTGATGCACTTACATTTCACAAATATACGTATATAACATGCCAGGAAGCAGCTGCAGGAGTACGCTGCAGCAGATCTGTATGTATCCAGTGTTAGACTTGGCATCTTTTGGCGTGTTTCCCCTGACTTTTTGCTTTCTGACCTCCTGGTTTTGACTCTGTTTTGCTGGTGTAATGATTCTGCGCACTTCCCTCACTGCTGTCCAGTGGGAAAGTGCAAGTGCTCCTGTAGAAAATGTGTTATGGATTGGTGTTTCCATAATTGGCCTATTTGATTTATGTGTCAGTCCCTAGTAAAGTGCACTGCGAGTGCCAGGGCCTATAAATCAAATGCTGTTGGTGGGCTGCAGCACTGGATTGTGCCACCCACGTCATTGTTACCAGGCAGACGACCAGAGCAGTTCTCATCCTATGTGGCATATTTCAAAAGCCTTATTCTCCTGCCGTGGCACTACCGGTCCCGCGACTTTATCTATCCAGCGGAGGATTCTGCTCAGGTACCACTACATTGTGTGGTGTTGATCCTGCCCACTATTGTGACTGAGCCACAATTGATTAATACCAGTTCACAGCCCTTCGTCTCTCACACGGGGTGCTCGACCGAGTCCCCGTGTGAGTATTAATTTCTTCTTTCTCATTTCACGGGTGTCTCACACTTTATGTGCCTCTCACGCGGCTGTAATACTACCATCAGATTGTCCCTTACCCCTTGGTCCTGAGGAGACCCCACATTGCAAGAGGGTCGAAACGTCGTCGACTCGATTGATAGCGAACCATTTTAAATAGCTCTGACTATTGTACACAGAGGCTATAATTATTATCAATTCATGTTGTGGTCGCTGTCTTTTTCAATAATTGTGGAAACCAAGTTCTGTATATATCACATGTCTGTTCACAATGTATTAGATGGTTTAATTTGCTTGGGACATATAATCACTATTGTGGTTCTTCTCGGTCGGTGTATTTATTGTTTTTGAATTATAAAAATTTGGATAAAAAAAGAATTATTATGAACACCAAGTCTGCGAGGCTCTCTTTTTCTGACATCCTTAACCCTAATTGATCGCGATTGTGCATTTTTAATTACCAGTATAGATTTATTGTATTCCCGCTAGAACCGTTGTTTTCGGATACATATGACTTACCCTGGTTCCTAGTGAGTAGGGTCCCCCTTGTCTTCTTTTTCACCCACGCAAACAGCCCGTAAAAGGTAACTCTGGCCTGCCATTGCAGAGCCTGTGCGCAGCCTGGGGCTGCCATGTCGACTTGGCAAGTGCACACACTTGCCAGTCCCTAAATCTTCCCTTTTCTACATGTTAGTCACCCCTAAGGTAGGCCCAAGGTACCCCTGTGGGCAGGGTGCATTGTATGTGAAAGGTAGGACATGCCCTGGTGTGTGTGGCATGTCCTGATAGTGAAATACAGCCTACTTCGTTTTCACTATTGCAAGGCTACCTGTTCCCCATAGGCCAGAATGGGCAGTTTTGATTATTACATCCTATGATCCTAACTGACCCAGGGAACATGGTAGAAATTCGAGTTTAGTATGCCTGAACTCAGAATGATAAAATGCATCTTTTAGTGAAGTTGGTTTTAACATTCTGTGTTTGAAAATACCACTTTTAGAAAGTAGGTATTTTCTTGTCTAACCATCCAAGCCTGCCTCTGCTAGGTTGTGTATTCCTTGTCTGGAGTGTGAGTGACAGGGGCTGGGGGATTCCAGGAGACAGGGTGAGTCAGCACAGGGCTGAATAGCAAGATCTACATGTAGATGGGTGGGAGGAGTTGCACCTGGTACCTGAATAGGGCTGTGCCTTCCCTCCACAATGCTGGCTCCACCTCCTGTGGTGTGTCTGATGTCCCTGGCCTACACTGCAAAAGGAAAGAAGGAGTCTTGTCAACAAAGTGCTCCAGGACTGACCAGAACTGGTTTGGACTAGGCAAAGGCCTCTCTGCCTTCAGAGAACAAAGAGAAATTGAGGATAAAAAGGGGGACCCAAACCCCAGAACTTTAGAACTCGCTGGAATCAAGGAAGCTGCCAAGAAGAAGAGCTGGAAGAGCTGCCAGGAGGAGTACTGCCCCTTTGCTGTGTTGTTGCTTTGTTGGGTTGGCCTGCAGTTGCTGCTTCTGCCTTGGGCAGTGAAAGGACTGAGCTGAACTTTCTCTACTTGTGCTGAGTAACTCCAAGGGCCTGAAACTGAGCTGGCCTCCTGTTAAGAAGTCTCAGGGACTACAAAGACTTCACCAACCTCTGGGTACCGCTCCTGGAACCGCTGTTCCAGTTGCCACAGAGAAGGGAGCTGCAACCGACTCCGTCAACCGACTCCATCGCTGGCCTGGTGTCCTGACCGCACCGCAGACCGCACCGTCCGCATCTCGCACCACAACCCTGGTCTCACCAACGACGACGACCGACGCCGCCGCCACCGAGCCGCTGCTTGCACCGTGACCTGTGGGCACCGCAGTCCGCACCGCATCGCTTCACTTCGCCATCCGCACCGACGCTGTCGCTGCTGCTGGCTCAACACCCGTGACCGCACAGTGGTTGGGGCACCGCATCGCACGCTTCGCGACGCACCGCCCCGACTCGCACCGCTGTCCGGACTGACCATCGCCAGCTCCCGCACTCCGGCTTGGTCGCCTGCAACGCAACCTGCCAGCACCGCATCGAGCACCGTCTCACCCTGCACCGCACGCCTTGGTCTCACTGACGCCGTCTGGACGATCGTCACCGAGCCGCTGCCTGCACTGCATCGAGAGGACACCGCGCCCTGCACCGCTTCCATCTTGCAACGCAACCGCGACGTACACCGACCGGCTCGCACACTCCGTGTCAGCCACAACGAGAAAGGTACTGTGACCGAGTCTGTTCACGCCTCTGCTGGCCTGTATCGACGCGGTCGGCTGGAACTGTTAGACTCTGTTGCTTTCAACATCGCGGTAGCCCCGGACGGAGCTACCGACTCGTACGAACTGTGTTTTTGAGGTATTTCTACAGTTTAGAAACTATCTTGCCAAGTAACTATTTATCAAGTATTGTATTGTGGATTTTTGTCGTTTTGGTCTTGTTTTAAGTATATAAAAATATTGGATATTTTTCTAAACTGGTGTGGTGTCCGTTTGTAGTGCTTACACTGTATTACTGTTGGTTATGTGCAAATGCTTTACACACTGCCTCTAAGATAAGCCTGACTGCTCGTGCCAAGCTACCAAGGGGGGTGAGCAGGGGTTATTTTAGGAGTGTAACTCCCTTATCCTGACTAGAGTGGTGGTTTCTGCTTGGCTTTGGCACATGCCCTAGCCTACTAAAAATCCCATTTCTAACATTGGTTGTCAGCGGTGAGGATAGGACTTGTGTTTGCACTTGACTTACAGTGATTGGTGTGCACTACTACCATATCGCAGACCATTACGTACCACATACAGGTTCTTTTTCTTTTTGGCCTATTTTTGATCTTGCCAGTTTGAACTTGCTACTTCAACATGCCTGAATCTATAGTATCATCAATTGCATCAGTAGAAATTGCCTTTGAGGAGGATCGATTGGAAGCCTACAATGTCAAGGAGTTAAAATCGATTTGCAAGAACCTGAAAGTCCAGGTCAGAGGCCTCACCAGGAAGGATGAGCTACAAAAGGCGCTGAGGGCCTGGGTAGCAGCCAGACATGCCAGTGAGCAATCTGGTGATCTCAGTGGAGAGGTGGAGGAGCCTGTTCCTAGGGTGGATGTGCTTTTGGGAGGAAGGGAGCCATCCAGGCCAGGCAGCAGTAGCTTGTCCCCAGAGGAGCTGGAGGATAGGTGGGAAGCAAGGAGGTTTGAATTGGAGAAACTCAGAATAGAAAGTGAGAGGGAAGACAAAAGAATACCCATGGAAGAAAGGAAAATGATGTTAGATCATGAGAGAATTATCAAGGAGCTGGAGCTAAAGAGTAGAACCGGCTCAGATGGTGGCAGCAACGCTTCAGCACACACAGACAGGATTGTACACATCCCCAAGAATGTAGGTAAAGAGTACAAAAAGGGTGATGACAAACAAAGGTGGTTTCAAGGGTACGAGTCGTCTATTCATATGAATGGGGTCCCTGAAAGGAACTGGGGGGCAGGGTTGTGGCCTCTCTTTCCAGAAGAAGCTAGGGATACCCTGATAGCATTGGGTAAGGGGCAGGACTTCACCTATGCTGACATGAAAGACGCTCTCCTCACTAGGTATGGACTCACTCCTGAGAAGTACAGGGATCTGTTTAGGTCCAGTAAAAAGTCTGAGGCCAACACTTGGTTGGAATGTGTGGATATGTTCTGTCGGTCGCTGGATGGTTGGGTGAAGGGCAGTAATGTAACAGATTTTCAGGGGCTCTACAATTTGATTGCATGGGAGCACTTGTCTAGTCTATGTTTTGCAGATCTGCGCCAGCACCTAGTTGATAGTAGGCTAACTGACCCCAGAAAGCTTGCTATGGAGGCGGACCGCTGGGTGAGTACCAGGGTCCACAAGAAAGCATTTGGGGGAGACTCAGCCAAAGGTGGGCAGGGTCCCCAGCAGAAAAGTGGGGGGGACAAGGGTAAAGCACAGGAGTTCTCTAAAGGGTCCCAAACTAGTACCCAGGGTCAGGGTTCCCACCCCCCAGGTGATAAGAAGAAAGGGGTCCCTACAGGGAAGTCTGTTGAGACCGGCCCCGTAAGTGTTATGCATGTGACCAGGTGGGTCACTTGAAGGGGGACCCCAAGTGCCCAAAGGGGACACAGCCACCCACCGGTGGACAGTCCAAAGTGTTGGCCAGTGTAGCGCTTGGGGAGGAGGGGTGCCCACAGGAGGGTGGGGATCCCGCAGAAATGACCCTCGTCTCACTAGGGGACAGTGAGATGGTCCCAGGAAACCAGGTGCCCCCTAACACAAAGAAATATAGCACCTGGGTGACCATTAATGGGAGAAGGGTAGAGGCTCGCAGAGATACTGGAGCCAGTGTGACCTCAGTCCGGTGTCACCTGGTCTCTGAGAAGCAGGTAGTCCCAGGGGCATTCCACCAAGTAGTTGCTGTAGGCAACTCTGAGCGCCAGTGTATGGTGGCGCAGGTTCCCTTTGAATGGGGGGGTCTCAGGTCCCCTGAGGGTGGTTGTGAGCCCTATCATGCCTGTAGATTGTCTGCTAGGTAACGACCTGGAGCAGTCCTTATGGAAGGATGTTGAGCTCAGGTCTCACTTGGAGATGCTTGGGTTGCCAGAGTGGGCATGCGTGTCTACTCGGTCAATGGCAGCCAGAAAGGGTGATCAAGAGGTCTTGGAGCCTGGAACAATGGCCCAAGTCCCTGCCAAGAGGACGGGCAGGGGGTGCGGGAAACCAGCCTCCGAAGTTCCCACGAACCAGGAGGAGGCGGACCTCGAGGGGGACGCCCCGGTGCCTACAGGGGAGCAGGCAGCCGAACTGGGAGACATCTCTGAGCTGACCCATTGGCAGCAAGAAGGGGGTCCCACCAGGGAGGAGTTCTGCAGGGAGCAGAACGAGTGCCCTACTCTGGAGGGTCTGCAGCGGCAGGCTGCAGACCAGGCAGCTGGTAATCAGTCCGGGTCACATCTGATCTACTGGGAGAATGGTCTCCTATACAGTGAGCCTAAGGTTGCTGAGCCTGGGTCAGCCCGTGTGCTGGTGGTACCCCAGCGCTTCAGGACCTTCCTACGGGGTCTGGCTCATGACGTGCCTTTGGCAGGACATTTGGGGCAGGACAAGACCTTTGACAGGCTTGTCACCCACTTCTTTTGGCCCCAAATGCGAAGGCAGTCAGATGCACACTGTAGGTCTTGCCAAACTTGCCAGGCAAGTAGTAAGAGTGGGAGGAAGGTCAAAGCTCCTCTCCAACCTTTCCCTGTTGTTGGAACACCCTTTGAAAGGGTGGGGATGGATATTGTGGGGCCACTGGATCCCAAGACAGCCATGGGCAACAGGTACATCCTGGTCTTGGTGGACCATGCCACCCGGAGGCAATCCCTCTCAGGACAACGACGGCGCCAGTGGTGGGCCGGGCGTTGATGGGGATCTTTACCCGTGTGGGCTTCCCCCGAGAGGTGGTTTCTGACAGGGGGACCAATTTCATATCCAAGTATATGACATCCCTGTGGAAGGAGTGTGGTGTAACCTACAAGTTCACCACTCCTTACCACCCACAAGGAAACGGTCTGGTGGAGATATTCAACCAGACCTTGAAAGGCATGATCAAGGGTCTAACAGAACCCATGAGGCGTAAGTGGGACGTCCTCTTGCCATGCCTGCTCTTCGCATACAGGGAGGTGCCTCAGAAGTCTCTTGGGTACAGCCCCTTTGAGCTCCTGTATGGCCACCCTGTCAGAGGACCTCTGAGTTTGGTAAAGGAAGGCTGGGAGGCGGCTCCCAGGAAAACTCCCCAGGATGTATTTAGTTACATGCTGGCCTTTAGAAACCAAACTGCCCGCTTCAGGAAACTCGCTCAGGCGAACCTAGAAGCAAGCCAGGAAGAAATGAAGAGGTGGTATGACCAGAATGCCACTCTGGTCGAATTTCAACCTGGGCAAAAAGTGTGGGTCATGGCCCCAGTGGAACCTTGTGCCTTGCAGGACAAGTGGACTGGGCCATATGAGGTGGTGGAGCGCAAAAGTAACGTCACCTACCTGGTGGATTTGCAGACTCCAAGGAACCCTTTGAGGGTCCTTCACGTGAACCGCCTCAAGCCCCACTTCGAGAGGTCCGAAGTGAGTATGCTCTTGGCGACAGATGATGGGGTGGAAGAGGAGAGTGAGCCTCTCCCTGACCTCCTGTCTACCAAGGAGCATGATGGGTCAGTGGAGGGTGTGATCCTCTCCCCTACACTGACTCGAGAGCAGCAGGGGGACTGTCGCCAGTTGTTGGGACAGTTCACCCCACTGTTCTCTCTGACCCCGGTGTTACTCACTGGTGTACCCATGACGTGGACACTGGTGACAGCCCTCCTGTAAAGCACAAGATTTACAGGTTGACTGACCGGGTCAGGGCCAGCATCAAGGAGGAGGTCTCTAAGATGTTGGCGTTAGGGGTGATTGAGCCCTCCAACAGTCCTTGGGCCAGCCCAGTGGTCATGGTCCCAAGGGCTGCTGCACCCGGTGCCACTCCAGAACTCCGGTTTTGTGTGGACACCGTGGGCTCAATGCCGTCACCAGGACTGACGCGCACCCCATCCCCAGAGCTGATGAGCTCATTGATCGGTTGGGAGCTGCCCAGTTCCTCAGCACATTTGATTTAACATCTGGGTACTGGCAGATTGCCTTAACCGATGGGGCCAAGGAGAGGTCAGCGTTCTCAACCCCAGCAGGTCATTACCAATTCCGGGTGATGCCCTTTGGGTTGAAGAATGCCCCTGCCACCTTTCAGAGGTTGGTCAATCAGGTGTTGGCTGGACTGGAGGATTTCAGTGCCGCCTACCTGGATGACATTGCTGTGTTCAGTTCCAGCTGGGAAGAACATTTCCAGCACCTTGAGAAAGTGTTGAGGGCTCTGCAAGGTGCAGGCCTCACGATCAAGGCCAGTAAGTGCCAGATCGGGCAGGGTTCTGTGGTGTACTTGGGACACCAGGTAGGAAGCGGCCAGGTGGCGCCCCTACAACCCAAGATTGACACCATTCTGGCTTGGGAGCCCCCAAGACCCAGACAGAGGTGAGAGCCTTCTTAGGTCTCACCGGCTACTATAGGAGATTTGTTAAGGGCTATGGCACCATCGTTGCCCCCTTAACAGAGCTGACTTCGAAGAAGCAGCCCAGGAAGGTGATCTGGACTGAGTCCTGCCAGAAAGCTTTTGATGCCCTGAAGGCAGCCATGTGCACGGCGCCCGTGCTCAAGGCACCTGACTTCTCCAAAGAATTCGTCGTGCAGACTGACGCTTCAGAGCATGGTGTGGGAGCGGTGCTCTCACAACTGAACGAAGAGGGCCTGGATCAGCCTGTAGTCTTCCTTAGCAGGAGACTACTCCCCAGGGAACAGAGGTGGAGTGCCATAGAAAGGGAAGCTTTTGCTGTGGTCTGGGCACTGAAGAAGCTGAGACCATACCTGTTTGGGACTCACTTCCGGGTTCAGATGGACCACAGGCCCCTCAGATGGTTGATGCAAATGAGGGGTGAGAATCCAAAACTGCTGAGGTGGTCCATCTCCCTACAGGGAATGGACTTTACGGTGGAACACCGCCCTGGCACAGAACACGCCAACGCAGATGGTCTGTCCAGGTTCTTCCGCCTTAGTAAAGAGAACTTTCGGGATGTTGGGTAGTTCTCCCTACTTTCAGCTGGAGGGGACATGTGTTAGACTTGGCCTCTTTTGGCGTGTTTCCCCTGACTTTTTGCTTTCTGACCTCCTGGTTTTGACTCTGTTTTTGCTGGTGTAATGATTCTGCGCACTTCCCTCACTGCTGTCCAGTGGGAAAGTGCAAGTGCTCCTGTAGAAAATGTGTTATGGATTGGTGTTTCCATGATTGGCCTATTTGATTTATGTGTCAGTCCCTAGTAAAGTGCACTGCGAGTGCCAGGGCCTATAAATCAAATGCTGTTGGTGGGCTGCAGCACTGGATTGTGCCACCCACGCAAACAGCCCATAAAATGTAACTCTGGCCTGCCATTGCAGAGCCTGTGCGCAGCCTGGGGCTGCCATGTCGACTTGGCAAGTGCACACACTTGCCAGTCCCTAAACCTTCCCTTTTCTACATGTTATTCACCCCTAAGGTAGGCCCAAGGTACCCCTGTGGGCAGGGTGCATTGTATGTGAAAGGTAGGACATGCCCTGGTGTGTGTGGCATGTCCTGATAGTGAAATACAGCCTACTTCGTTTTCACTATTGCAAGGCTACCTGTTCCCCATAGGCCAGAATGGGCAGTTTTGATTATTACATCCTATGATCCTAACTGACCCAGGGAACATGGTAGAAATTCGAGTTTAGTATGCCTGAACTCAGAATGATAAAATGCATCTTTTAGTGAAGTTGGTTTTAACATTCTGTGTTTGAAAATACCACTTTTAGAAAGTAGGTATTTTCTTGTCTAACCATCCAAGCCTGCCTCTGCTAGGTTGTGTATTCCTTGTCTGGAGTGTGAGTGAAAGGGGCTGGGGGATTCCAGGAGACAGGGTGAGTCAGCACAGGGCTGAATAGCAAGATCTACATGTAGATAGGTGGGAGGAGTTGCACCTGGGACCTGAATAGGGCTGTGCCTTCCCTCCACAATGCTGGCTCCACCTCCTGTGGTGTGTCTGATGTCCCTGGCCTACACTGCAAAAGGAAAGAAGGAGTCTTGTCAACAAAGTGCTCCAGGACTGACCAGAACTGGTTTGGACTAGGCAAAGGCCTCTCTGCCTTCAGAGAACAAAGAGAAATTGAAGATAAAAAGGGGGACCCAAACCCCAGAACTTTAGAACTCGCTGGAATCAAGGAACCTGCCAAGAAGAAGAGCCGAAAGAGCTGCCAGGAGGAGTACTGCCCCTTTGCTATGTTGTTGCTTTGTTGGGTTGGCCTGCAGTTGCTGCTTCTGCCTTGGGCAGTGAAAGGACTGAGCTGAACTTTCTCTACTTGTGCTGAGTATCTCCAAGGGCCTGAAACTGAGCTGGCCTCCTGTTAAGAAGTCTCAGGGACTACAAAGACTTCACCAACCTCTGGGTACCGCTCCTGGAACCGCTGTTCCAGTTGCCACAGAGAAGGGAGCTGCAACCGACTCCGTCAACCGACTCCATCGCTGGCCTGGTGTCCTGACCGCACCGCAGACCGCACCGTCCGCATCTCGCACCGCAACCCTGGTCTCACCAACGATGACGACCGACGCCGCCACCACCGAGCTGCTGCTTGCACCGTGACCTGTGGGCACCGCAGTCCGCACCGCATCGCTTCACTTCGCCATCCGGACCGCACCGACGCTGTCGCTGCTACTGGCTCAACACTCGTGACCGCACAGTGGTTGGGGCACCGCATCGCACGCTTCGCGACGCACCGCCCCGACTCGCTCCGCTGTCCGGACTGACCGACGCCAGCTCCTGCACTCCGGCTTGGTCGCCTGCAACGCAACCTGCCAGCATCGCATCGAGCACCGCCTCACCCTGCACCGCGCGCCTTGGTCTCACCGACGCCGTCTGGACGATCGTCACCGAGCCGCTGCCTGCACCGCATCGAGAGGACACCGCGCCCTGCACCGCTTCCATCTTGCAACGCAACCGCGATGTACGCCGACCGGCTCGCACACTCCGTGTCAGCCACAACGAGAAAGGTACTGTGACCGAGTCTGTTCACGCCTCTGCTGGCCCGTATCGACGCGGTCGGCTGGAACTGTTAGACTCTTTTGCTTTCAACATCGCGGTCGCCCCGGATGGAGCTACCGACTCGTACGAACTGTGTTTTTGAGGTATTTCTACAGTTTAGAAACTATCTTGCCAAGTAACTATTTATCAAGTATTGTATTGTGGATTTTTGTCGTTTTTGGTCTTGTTTTAAGTATATAAAAATATTGGATATTTTTCTAAACTGGTGTGGTGTCCGTTTGTAGTGCTTACACTGTATTACTGTTGGTTATGTGCAAATGCTTTACACACTGCCTCTAAGATAAGCCTGACTGCTCGTGCCAAGCTACCAAGGGGGTGAGCAGGGGTTATTTTCGGAGTGTAACTCCCTTATCCTGACTAGAGTGGTGGTTTCTGCCTGGCTTTGGCACATGCCCTAGCCTACTAAAAATCCCATTGCTAACATCCAGTATTTGTAAAGCGCAAACTAATCACCCCTAGGCAGGGCTTTTAGTGGGATGAAAAAACAGGGAGGTCTCTCAAAGGGGCGTGACCGATGTAATAAAAGGCGTGGCTTAAAAACACATAAGCTAAAAATCTGTGCTTAGCATAGTGTTCCACCCGACTGCTTTTTTGCTGCTTCTGTCATTGCTTCCAGATATATAATACAACAAGTAACATTACACCTGCAACAAGCCAGGACTACTGGCTTTGTCAATGGTTTTTAGTGGCCATTTGATAAATAAGCACCAACTATGGCTTCGTTGTATATAACATTGAAAATACTTCAGTTTTGACATGATGAGACTATGAAAGAACTATAACAAGTCTCTTTGAAGTTATATCAAAGGCAATAAAGGGTGGCACTGTCTTGTAGCTCCTATAGTACCCCTGCAGGACCTGCGCGTTTGGATAACATATACTGCGGGCTTGGTGGCAGACTGACTCCGTGCACCCCCACCGTATATGTTAGCCATATTTTTCATTAGCTAGCTCGCAGTGCCACTAGTGTCTCCTCTTATCGGGGAGAGATTAGTTTCTTGCAACCTTAGATCATGACAACCCCGATTCCCTCAGAATCGTGGAAACAATGTACTACCTTTCGCTCAGTCACTCGTGCTCACTTATTCGGTTTGTCTCAGAGAGTTACACAGAATAAACAGTCGGGCGTTTCAATAAGTATTTATTAAACAGTTGTTATTCTAGTGTAAAATATATGTGCTGCGGTAACCAGCAGACAATAGCAGAGATATATTATCAGCAGTACGACAAAAGCAAAGGGATAGAACAGTTCTACCATATTGCGATAATCATGAGTACATACATGAATATAAAAGCATTATGCAAGGTGTGCGTACTCCTACGATGTCTAACTAGATGTACCTGAGTGTACCTAGCATATGTGTATAGGTCTTAAAAACTAAGAGCCAAGAATCCTCCTAGGATTTAGTCGAACCCCCATACCTGAATAGAGAGTGTGTGGGACCCCGTCCTGGTCTCGAGTTGGACACCCCGTCAGGGCTGTGTCAGACCGCTGTCAGCTGGAGCGACTGCATGCAGGAGCCTCAGCGTCTCTGGTCAGTGTGTCAGCATGGAAGTCTCTGTTCCCTCTGTCTTACCGGGGCAAGATGTGGTGTAATTATACCCAAAAGAGTCTCGGTCCTCAGTATGGTTTGTATTGGACATGAGGAAGACGTCAGGGGTGAACTTTGTACATACATATTATGCCAGTGGTGTATTCTTAGAGAGCCATGCATAATTAATGAGTACAGTGTGGGCCTGTGTTTGGAAAAACCCTGCTGTATTCAAAACCACAGGATAGATAACGTTCAGCCCTCAGAGCTCGTTGTGTACTAGCTGGGACCAATGTAGGTGAAAGATCATACCTATATAAGGAATCATACTATAATAGGACATGTACAGTTGTGACCATAATTGGGCATATGCGGCCATGACCATAATTGGGCAAGTACGAATATGACCATATTAGGGTAAATATGAATACGTCCATTTTAGGGCATGTACGAACGGGTCTACATTAGGGCCTCTATGCGGGATATAACAGCACTGCTGGAGAGTTAAAAAAAAATCACCCTGAGCGTGAGGGCAAAAATGGAGAGATGATATCAATTAAGAGCACACTTTAGAAATCACCACCTCCACCTGTCGGGGACACCCTTATATATTGGGGTTAATTCCCCGGTTGTGTGTTACGTCAAGTTTTGTCTCCGCCACGTAGTATAATAGTGGTGGATCCGTTATTTATTGATAACTGGGCACTTTTGCTACCCTTTACTCCATCATAGGGTGTGGTCAATTCTAAGCCACTGATTTGCAATTTGATCTAACACTTTGCCACACTAGCTGGTGTTTCTATGAGGCACATCCTAGGGACATTAGCCCCTTTTGTTTTGTTTTGTGTCTCAGATAGTTTGAGCACCCCGATGACTACCGTTCCACAGTAGTGCACAACCAGGTTATTGGGGGGACCTTCATTGACACATGCGCAATGGGGATTACAATGTTGCACCCGCATATGGGGGCTGACGCTTTACCCGTTGTTATTACTTACTTATTTTTCTACCCTTACTCCATTACAGGGTTTGGTCTACTCTAAGAAATCGAACTGATGTTTATCAGATACCTTGTTACATTAGCTGTTTGGAACACTAGTCCTTGTTATTCCCAGACTCTTTTACATATAATTTTAGTGATCAGTTGTCTACCATTGTACAGCAACATACAATAGGGTCATTGGGGTTACCTACATTAATACACACGCAATGGGGATTCCAATGTGGTACCCGGAAGTGGCTGTTGACGCTCTAGTCTTTGTTCTAAATTTGATACCGGAAGTCCTGCCTCCACCGCTGACCGACCGGGTAATATCACTCGAACACGAATGAGTTGGTACATCCACCCGGGTCCGGCAGAGTGAGGGGTAGGTCGACCGCGATCGAACGGAGCGACACACGTGAGTATTGGTCACTGAGCATAATAATGTGGGACCGTTTGGCTGTCACTTCGACTTGATACATGGAATTGTTCCGCCTCGTTAGGAGTGACCGTGATGCGGGACCAGCTTTGTTTTGTGTCCCTCACCTTCCTTGTTACTCTATGTGAGTTTCGGAATTGAAGAGGTTGGCCGAGTGAATACACCCTTCTAATTGCCCAAGGAGTGGATGGCGATACGGTACGGCCTTGTTCCTGCTCACCGCGCGCTCCTGTCTTGAGCATATTTTTACTGTCTCTTTTACCCTCCTTGGTTGCCGTAGAGACTATGGGTTTGTGGTTGTCGCCCGCCAGTGCATATTTCTTGACTATCTGGTGGGAGTGAGTAGCTGGAGTGCGCGGCACACCGCATCCCCTTACTGTCACCTGCATCCATTGTGTGGGAAACATTGTTATTTCTAGGTGATAGCCATCGGTTTCTCAAAGGGATGCTCCCCTTTCGGGCCCCATTTTTGGCAACCTCCACCTAGCCCATATTAATGTCCTTCTTCGTACCTTTATTAGGACACTGAATCTGATAGTGCTTTCGCCTGCTGTGACACCTTGAGGCATTGAAATGACCCTAGTTGGGTGAGTGCTGTTACACATCGATCTTTTGCTATTTCTTTGCTACTTCTGTTTTTATCTTAATATTTTGTTTATACTCGCCATACGCATGATCACATACACCATTATGTGTGAAGCATGCTCATCATTCACAATTGTTTCTTCAGTATCACAACAACTTGGTTAAACTCATGGACCTTGGCACGTGGTTTGTACTGCAGACTACAGTTGAATGATGTTTTTAACCTTTACGATTCTTTTCTCCTACAGGCATTGAGTTTGATTGACAGGTACCACTTTATAGGGTGCTGTATGGGTGGTCACTGAACTGTGTAATGAACAAACCACCAACCATAAAGTGTAGAATAATTAAGATTAGGTCCTGAAGAATTGCCGTTAACTTAACAGTAGGCAAGAAACATGTTGACCTGAGTTTGAGCACACAACCCTGCAATCCTTGAGCAGACGCGTGCGCCTCTTACTGGTTTTTAATCAGGATAGTGACCATTGTCATTAAAATAGTTTTGGATGGATCACTATCTCCTGTTTTAGATAGCACACACTACACATTTTCACATCTACACTCACTAGGGCCCTCACTCGCACCTCACCTAACGGCTAAGAAAAAGATCTCCGCCAAGAAGGCCCCATCACGGGTGCCGATCGGGTATTGCAGCGCCGACCCGATAAGGAGCAGACCCAGTGATGAAGCATGACACCTAGCTGGCTGGGTGTGTGAGGGTCTTTTTCTGAAAGGAGAAAAGATTTTCTCTGACCTTTATGAGCACTCACATGCTCTCCTTTTCACCCATTGATCTGTAGGACTCTTTTAGGAACAGCATACCTCGTTTTGTTGTGGCAAAAATGGAGAGACAGATAGGAACCCGTCTCACCACCTGCTTTTTAGAACTGCTGGTACTCAGCACTGGCAGGACCCTGCCCACTTAAAGCCCTGCCCCTAAGGGTCTCAAGGCACTGGGGGCCGTCGGGAAATTAAGTGAGCTATTGGCCAGAGTCACAGGGTGCTGAGCTGAGCTGCTGCTGGAGATCAAACCGTGAGCCCCGCACTCCGGAGTCAGTCGCTCTGGTCGCTGCACCACTCCTCTCCCCTAGGTCTTATTCAGCGGACCTTAAAACTCATTGGACAGAGGCTAAGTGTTTCCCAAAGAGGAGTCACTCCTGTTGACGCCAGCAGAGCTCTTCATCAGCAGGAGGAAACGTAAACAACAAAGAAAATGAAAGACATACTCTTAAAATGCACCAGTGTCACAACCGAACCACCTCAAGCTTAACAATCCTAAGGCCCACTGTCAATCTTGCCTACAGGACCAAATCGGAAATTTTCCACTGTGGCCAGGTTAGTGTCAGGTGTGCTTCCTGGAACTGTGTATCTGGACTACTCTATCCACACTCCAACGATGTCCAAGTAGCACTGTAGCCAAGATTCTATGACTAAAAAGAGGTAAGATTTGTCAGATTTCAAAACAACTAAATAGAATAATTATGGCATAACTGAACATGACTAACCCTGGGTGTAGTGTGCGTAGCGGGGCTACGCGGAGGTCCACGGAGTCGCAAACAAACTCCGTGGAACTCCGTGGAGCTCCGCTACGCCACCCGCCTCCACCCCCCTATTATAACAGTAATTAAACATTAATAAAAAATAAATTTAAAACCACATACCTGTACTGCGGCATCCCCGGGCTGCCCTCCTCCTGTTCCTCACCGTCTCGCTAATCCTTGTGAAAACTGCGCATGCACGCGCGCCCGCGCATGCGCATTTCTTGTGAGAAATGTGTATATATATATATATACATTCAAAACGATTCAAATCTAATTTGTAAACCTTCAGACAAAGGAGGTAACATTGTGCTCATGACAAAGGATTTCTATTGTGAGGAGGCACTACGACAACTATCGGACACCACGTGTTATATGAAAATAACCAAGGAAGAATATAACAAAAGCATCAATGAGTATCACATAATGATCCAGAAGTGGCTGGATAAAGGCATGATAGACACAGATGAACTTGGATTTTTAAATTGTCCCTATCCAGTGACATCAACATTTTACCACCTCCCAAAAATCCATTAAGATGCAAATACTCCACCTGGTCGTCCGATTATCTCATCAAAGGGGAGTCTGACGGAATCCATGTCACAATATATTGACTATTTTTTAGCTGGTTTCGTCAAGACATTGCCATCTTATATTCGTGACACCAAGGATTTCATTAGGATAATTTCTAATGTTACATGGGAGTCAGACATGCTAATGGTGGTACTGGATATAACGAGTTTATACACGTGTATTAATCATGTCGATGGAGTCAATGCCATTCGTTACTTCCTGAAAGGGAGATCTCTAAAATTCACGGAACATAATGAAATGTTGATTGATTTCCTCATGTTTTGTCTAACAAATAACATCTTTTTGTTCAAAAAGCAATACTACAGACAGATCAAGGGTACGACCATGGGCACCTGCTTCGCCCCCAGCTACGCGAACTTGTTCGTGGGCTGGTGGGAGAAGCAGGTGGCCTGGGCGGATGTCAACAATGAATGGGTGTCATCCATTATTGGGTGGTACCGATATATAGACGACCTATTCATCCTGTGGAAGAGTCCACAACACGAGGCAGAAAGATACATACAGGTATTGAATAACAACACAGTTAACCTTCAATTCAGTGGGCATATCAGTGCGACAGAAGTAGCATACTTAGATCTCAAAGTTTTCATTGAATCAAATCAAATCAAATCAGGGGACATTTGTACAGCGCACACATCACTCGAAAGTCTCATGGCGCTAGCAGACGGCTCTGAAAGGAAATGAAGTGGCTCAGATGTCAAAAAGCCATGTCTTCAGCCTTTTGCGAAAAGAGTTAATGTCAGGGACATTTCGCAGTTGGATAGGAATTTTATTCCAAGATGATGGGGCAAGAAAGGAGAAAGATCGTCCTCCTTTTCTGGCAGTATGTATCTTGAGAGGGGTGAGCAAAAATTGATTGCTAGACCTAAGCGTCCTGCGTGGTTGGTACCAACATAATTTCTTGGTCCAGTATCTCGGACCTTTTCCGTACAACTGTTTGTGGACTAGACAGAGGACCTTGAAAAGAATTCGTTTTCTGACTGGTAGCCAGTGAAGAGATCTCAAGCAGGGTGCGGAGGGCGATCTGGGAGGAAGATCCAAGACCAGCCTTGCCGCAGTATTCTGCAAGATCTGTAGTCTGTCCAGAAGGTTTTCGTTAATTGAAAACAGTAGGGAGTTTCCATAGTCCATTCGGTTTATTATCAACCCTTGGACTAATGGTTTCCTGGCCTCCACTGGTAACCACTTGAAGACCTTCCGAAGGCTACGCATTACTCCAAAACACGTGCCAATGATATGGTTGATCTGGTTCCTCATGGACAATTGGTTGTCCATGTGGAAACCTAGGTTCCGCACCGTCAGTGTGGGGGTAGGGCAGAGGCCAAGATGGGATGGCCACCAGTCGGTGGACCAATGCTCCTGTGCCTTGCCAAAGAGCATGACCTCGGACTTGGCTCCATTTAGTTGTAGGTAATTGGAGCTCATCCACCTGTCGATGTGGGATAGGCATTTGTTGAAGCGTAGCTGTGTTTCAGTAGGGTCTGGGCCGATGGTGACCAGAATTTGAGTGTCATCTGCATAAGATATGACATCAAATCCATAGGATCTGATCACCTTGGCCAGTGGGGTCATGTACAGATTGAATAGGGTCGGGCTCAAAATAGAGCCCTGTGGTACTCCCATCTTGACTGGTCTCTCACGTGAGAGGTTGTTACCGATCTGTACAGTTGTCACTCGGTTCGCTAGGTAGCTCTTAAACCACTCGAGGGCCATGCCTCTGACACCTATGTCCCAAAGCCGATGCTCTAAGATGCTGTGGGAGATGGTGTCAAAGGCTGCGGACAAATCGAGCAGGACGAGGATAGCTGACTGATGTTTGTCCAAGGCCAGCCTGATGTTGTCTGTTACCTCGACCAAGGCAGTCCCAGTACTGTGGGCCGCCCTAAAGCCCGATTGGGAGGGATCGAGCAGTCCCTGACTCTCCAAATGGTTAACGAGCTGCTGGTTGATCAGAGATTCTAGTATTTTCCCGAAGTAGGGAAGCAGAGAGATTGGGCGGTAGTTGGAGAGCAGCGTTGGGTCGGCAGTGGGCTTTTTTAAGATCGGTCTTACCCTGGCTGCTTTCCAGCTTCTTGGAAAGTCCGCCTTCATAAGTGAATTATTGAATAGCTCAGTGAGACTCTCCAATAATACCGGGGCGACAATGGGAAGGATTTTGGGCGGTACCATATCAGTGGGGGAACCTGATTGTATCCTCAACATGGTAGTGGAGACTGCTTTGGTGTCAAGCTTGGTAAATTCGTCCAGGATATGGGAGGGGTCGGTGAACATGCTGAGTACATCTTCCGAATTAGAGTTGTGTGGTGGAGGAAAAGACCGATGAATGGCCATGATTTTTTCTTCGAAATATTCGGAGAGAGAGTCAGTCCAGGTTTGGGAGTCAGGTATTGATGGCTGATTGATAGGAGCTGTGAATTCTTTCAAAATTTGATAGAGTTCTTTGCTTGAGTTTTCTGCCAGGTTTATTCTATTTAGAAGAAAGAGTTTTTTTGCCTGTTTGATATCGGTCATGTAGCCATGATGAATATTTTTATAAGTTTCGCGGTCAGCCGTGATTTTGCTTTTGCGCCATTTGCGCTCCGCAGTCCTACACAGAAGCTTTGTAATTTTTAGTAGGTCTGTGAACCAGGGAGCAGACCTGGGCTTGATTTTGACCTGGGTGAGGGGAGCAATTTTGTCTAGCGCAGCCAGGATGGCTTTGTCAAGATCTAGTGCTGCCAGATGTATATTGGTTTCTGTCCCTAAAAAGTCTAAGCTAAAATGTTTTGAAAAAGGGGCAGAGTGATTTTACGCCAGGGTCTTCGCAATATTGACGTGTTATTAGAGCCGTTTTTACTCATTGTTGTGGGAATAATGAATTTTAATAAATGATGGGCTGTCCATAATAGTGGCTCAGGGGGTTCAGCAGTGATTTCTGGGTAATTTGTAAAAAGGAGGTCAAGTGTGTGGCCTGCTCTGTGGGTAGGGCCGGTGATCCGTTGGACAAGTCCGAGAGTATTCATATTTGAGATCAGTTGGTCAGTCTCCACGTTAGAGAGAATCTCAGCGTGAAGGTTAAAATCTCCGATAAGTAAGAAGTTGTCAGAGGCTAGTACATGAGGCGCAAGGGTCTCTAGTAACGTGTCAGAGAAATCACCTTTGGGACCAGGGGGGCGATAGATTAAGGCCCCTCTCCAAGTTCCATTGGATAGGCTGTCAAATTTGAAGATACAGAGTTCTAGATGGTCTGAAGTGATAGTATCTAGGATTGTAATATTCAAATCCCCGGTGGAGGCTATTAATAGACCTCCCCCTCTTCTCTCCTTTCTATCTAATCTAATGATTTTGTACTGAGGTGGAAAGGCGATGTGAATGTCAGGGGAGGCGTGTTCATGTAGCCAGGATTCCGTGACAAAACATAAGTTTGGTACGACCAGATCTAACAGGCTCCATATCTCAACTGCATGTTTGGGGATGGAGCGGGCGTTCAGATAAATGGCAGTAAGTAGGTCGGGAACGTCTGGTTTGCTAAAGTCGTTAGAGGTTGTGATTTTAGTTGAGTTGGGTGCACTCGGTAGAAGGGAGATGCCGTGATGTCTAGATAAAGCCTCTTCTACAATGGCGTTGGGTCCTATACAGGGTTTGTTTAGCTCTTTTAATTCCCTGTTCGTATACTTTAAAATTGCCATGTTACCTAGAAACGGGGGCGACAGCCTTGGAAGCAGGGGTTCTGGCCTCTGGCGTCGATCAGGCGCGGACGGGCGCAGACGGGCTTGCCTTTGGCGCGCCACGGCGCGCCGCTGCGCGCGTCCGCTCACTGACCTGCTCTAAGTAGGGTGTGGTGCAGGAAGGACTGGAGCGCTAACTCAGACTTCCGGCAGGCAACCGGAAGTTGTGCTGGTTGCCGTGTCGACCCTCCGTACAATCGGCACAAGCCGTGACGGACCGGGGTCTACAGGCGACTGTCAGCAAGTGAAGGAAAGAGAGGAGCCAGAGGTAGGAAGATTCAAAATAAAACACACGGCACAGTTAAAAGTTATTTTAAAAAGAGTACAATTGCTTTAGAGTGCAACAGAGCTTTTTATCGAAAAATAGCGGGGAGACGTGGTTCGATTCAGGCGCCGCTGCGCGCGTCCGCTCACTGACCTGCTCTAAGTAGGGTGTGGTGCAGGAAGGACTGGAGCGCTAACTCAGACTTCCGGCAGGCAACCGGAAGTTGTGCTGGTTGCCGTGTCGACCCTCCGTACAATCGGCACAAGCCGTGACGGACCGGGGTCTACAGGCGACTGTCAGCAAGTGAAGGAAAGAGAGGAGCCAGAGGTAGGAAGATTCAAAATAAAACACACGGCGCAGTTAAAAGTTATTTTAAAAAGAGTACAGTTGCTTTAGAGTGCAACAGAGCTTTTTATCGAAAAATAGCGGGGAGACGTGGTTCGATTCAGGCGCCGCTGCGCGCGTCCGCTCACTGACCTGCTCTAAGTAGGGTGTGGTGCAGGAAGGACTGGAGCGCTAACTCAGACTTCCGGCAGGCAACCGGAAGTTGTGCTGGTTGCCGTGTCGACCCTCCGTACAATCGGCACAAGCCGTGACGGACCGGGGTCTACAGGCGACTGTCAGCAAGTGAAGGAAAGAGAGGAGCCAGAGGTAGGAAGATTCAAAATAAAACACACGGCGCAGTTAAAAGTTATTTTAAAAGAGTACAGTTGCTTTAGAGTGCAACAGAGCTTTTTATCGAAAAATAGCGGGGAGACGTGGTTCGATTCAGGCGCCGGACAAATTTGTACTTCGCTGTTTAGAAAAACAACAGCAGGGAATTCGATCCTAGAGGCTCATAGTAGTCATCCAAACTCTTTAAAAAACAGTATCCCATATGGGGAACTTTTACGTTTAAAGAGGAATTGCACGAGGCATCAAGATTTTGAACAGGCAGCAGGGGAGGCCATTGAGAGGTTTAAGGTCCTAGGATACTCTCTATCTCTATTAGAGAAAACTCTTACAAGAATAGAGAAAATCCCCAGACAAAATCTTCTGAAAGATAAGAAACAGCAGAACATAGATGAATCAAATACTTTTAGATTCATTACAACGTTTTCTAACGAATCAGAGGCATTGAGACAGGTCCTGACCCGCAACTGGCATATCCTCAAAACTGACTGTGTGATCGGGAATAACTTACCTGATCACCCAAAGATAACATACAGGCGCTGCCGCTCTCTGAAAGACAATTTAGTGCAGAGTCACTTCGAACCAATTCCCTACAATCCCAGAGTGAGTAACCTTATGGGATTTTTTCCTTGCACTAAATGCAAGGCGTGCAAGAACAGTCCCAAAACTTTATCATACAAAATCCCTGGATTGACAAAACCTAGAATTATCAATAAATTTCTAACATGCAACACACCGTTTTGCATTTATTGTCTAGTCTGCCCCTGCAATATGCAGTACATAGGTAGCACCATTCACCCAACCAAACGCAGGATATTAGAACATGCCAGGGCTATTGAGAAGAATGACGTAAATTATCCAGTGGCAAGACATTTTGCAAGGTTTCACCAAAGCAATAGGAATCTATTGAGATTTTATTGTTTGGATCATGTCCCAGCCCATGATAGAGGAGGGAATAGGGAACTAAAACTACGCAGACTAGAATCAAGATTTATTGTCGACCTGCAAACAAAAGCTCCTACAGGTCTAAATACAGAAGAAGAGTTGGCTATCCATCTGGGATAAATGTGATATACTGTCTAATGGTTGACTTGAGTATACATCTGTGTCACAAAGTAAAGTAAAAAACTGGGGTTATACTAAAAAATGTGCCATTCTGAAATTTAGGTACTACATCATATGTATTGTATGCATTCGTTTTCCTTTTCCTGGTAATATAATTTGAAACTGTGATTTATCCAGTATTTAATGAATCATTGTAATAGTGAATTTACTGGTTCTCTATCCTTCCACCGCCCATCCAGGGCTCAATTATGAGAATAAGTGTTTACATGCATACAAGGCATGAGATGCCACTTTTTTTAATCTTCATTAGAGTTTGTTTATAATTTGCGCCGTCTTTACTACAGTGGAATATTTTTGGTCCAATGAAATAAGCTCATACAGAGCTCAATTGTGTGGATTAACCATGAGTCCCATTTAACATGCTCATGTCGAGTTATAATATGCCGATTTGGTGCTATGCATTAAGTATGAATTGTTCAGTGCATTGATGCATGTATATTATTGAATGAATTATTGTTGGCTATATTATGGATACATGATAGCCCTATACGGTGTATATTTATGAGTTTTGTCATTATGGGACTTTTTACCACTCAAAGATGGCGCTCACGAACTGTGATGTAACAGTCCGTTGTTGATTTTGATGAGAATGTTGAATCGGAAATACTTAGCTGATGCAAATATAAAATATGGTGGAGCATCCGTTTGTGTAAACAGTTGGAAAAAGGCGCAAGCCGAAACGCGTCCTGTTCGTTTTTCTCGGTAAATAAAGTACCGAGTTTCACCCCTTACAGAGTGCGGTCTCTTCACTTTCTTGTGAGGTTTGGAGCTGCAATATATATATGTATATGTATATATATATATATAAAAATTATGAGACAGGAATCGAAAGACATCCATCGATTATATTGTGATGAAATCCTGACTTAGATATTTAGCCCTCAGAAGTATCCTTAAATAATAGGGCATCACTTTATTTTCTGTCATCTTTCTGAGTCACCCCTTGTGTTTCCTATGCTCAAAGGGTGACTCATCCAAATCCCACTGAATGTTCTGACTTCTATTTTGCTTTCAGAATTGAAAAAAATGTACATCAGGTCAATTTTGCTAGGTCACTGATCTAAATATAGGCTTGTATGTTTTTTGGTGTGGAAGAAAGGGTGGCGATAGGAGTGAAAAAATGTATTTCATCTCGGGTCCTGATTTCTTTTACCAGTAGTACCTACGCATAACAGGTGTGTGTGTAGCTATGTGGCTTTGGATAGAGTTGGTTGGGCAGGCAGACATTTCCAAAGTGTTCGTAGCCCTCTCCTCTGATTGCTGTCAATCATTGCCTAAGGGCAATACATGGGAGTCTGCAATTCCTGTATATAACAAACCTGTCTCTAATTTCCTTTTTACAGGTAACTTGTGAAATCACTAGTCACCTGTAATAAAGAAATAATGTAGCTGCTAAACTGTAATTACTTATCACAGCTGAGTTCTAACACTATAATACCTGTTGCCAGAGACAGCAGCCAGGGTGAAAAGCAGGCCACAGTGTATAATTAAAGTTGCAGTTTAAACTGCGAAAACTGGGGGCGTGGCCAAGATGGCGGAGTGAGCGGACGCGTCTCGCTCGAGCTCCGTTCCCGCCGTGCCCGCAGCATTGATACAGCACCCAAAGCGCTTCATTCCTCTGCCGGTGGTTGGGGGCTGTCGCTGTGATCCCGGCGCTGCACTGGGTCTGATCCGCCAGCCCATCAGAGCACGGAGAGACGCTCCCCGGCATCCCCCGGAGACCTGCGGCCTGACGCGGCGCGGAGCAGAAGACGCCCTGGGGCTCGGCCGTATTCCAGCGCGGCCCATTGCTGTTTGCTCGTGGACCGAGCCTGCTGAGTTTCCAGCGCCACCCCTGGAGAGGTGCCCCCCTGGCCCACCGACGCGAGGCAAATTGCTTCCCGGCCCTCACCAGGGATATGAGGCCTGACGCAGCACCGCGGAGAGGACGTCTAACGGCTCGGCCGGACTCCCGCTCGGCCCTCCATTACTTGCGGGATCGGGTCCCTGGGCGTGCCCACATCAGCTGCATGCCTTGGAGCCCAGGGGGGAGACCTGCGATCTTCATGGCATTGGACCTGGCCGCGGCGGTGGGGGCCCAGGACTGACGCGGCCTACACGATGCATTGGGGGTACAGTGAGGCCTTTCCTGAGCGCAAGTTTGGCGCTTCCAGGGCCGGTGTGTGCCTCGCGCTGAAGGAACAGCACTGAGAAGGGCACAAATAGGGGATTGCGCTGCGCCTGGCCGGGAACAATCGAATCTCTGGTGATAGCCTGTAGCGGCCCACAGGGGTGAGTGATGTTTGCTGCCCCCCCGGGGGCCTGTGAGGGAGACACATTGACAGAACTTTGCAGGCAGCGTGGAAGGGGGCTGCAGCTCCGGGCCACACCCCACGTATGCAGTGGCTTATTGGATGTTTGCACTGGCTCAGAAGGCCTGGTTTGAGGGAGCGAGCATACCTACATCAGCGCTCTTGCACAACCACTGGGACACTTGGCGAGGCCTCCTGCTGTGTCTGAGTTATTTGGGCCGTGCCAGATTTGTAGAGAGGTGGGGCGCACTACGAAGTTCGGAGCCACCCTACAGGGTCAGCGCACTTCGGCCTCGTGTTGTAGATTCCCTCCGGTGATACTACAGGGCCCTCTTAACAGCTCTCGCGCAGGCCGAGTGGTGCACCCTGGGCCTTGTCTTGTATTGGCACAGATCGGAGCGAGATCTGCGGAGCGACCGGCATTGAGAGATACCCCTGCGGGGTGAGGCGACGGGGGGACATCGCCTTCCTGTCTTGGGGCCACTCGGGGGTGGGTTGGGACCTTTTGCACCCTACAACCTTGCCGCAGCCATTTAGCTCGAGTGCGGTGCCTCCAGGCCGGGGGCGCGCCGTTGAGCGTAGGGCCCAGAGGACGTTACACCGCCGCTCCAGCCTTTGAATCACGGACGGCCTGCTGCGGCGGCACCCTGCATCACCTGCTCCTGAACCGGCGGGCACACGAGACAGACCCAGACCTGGGAGGGCTACACGAACCACTGCGCTCTCACGGCCGGGGGCCTACTCGGCTTCCCACTGCCCAGGGTCTGGGATCAGCACAGCCCTTCACTCGAAGACCGCCTGGTGAGGACTGGTGCCCCCCGACCCCCTTTCTGTTGGATTGGTGTCTGCGGGGCCTCCGACAGTGGCCCAGGCTAGGCCAGCAGTGCTTGTGAAGACTGTGGTGAAGGAGAAGTACAGGTACAGGGGGGATCCGGGCGGGGCCCTTCTGCTGGGAGAACATCCCCGCGACTGGGGAGGCTACTGTCCTGCTGCCCGTGGTCGGGTGGTGAGGGCCTTGAGAGGAGTGCTGGTGGGGCCTGCGGAGCGGCGACGCCGCTGGGGTCTCTCATTACTTGCTGGGCCTCCTCTGCACACCCCGTGGGCCCGACGTGAGGGGTGCCTTGGGCGACACTGGACCCTGCTGGCGGTTTAGGCCTTTCCAGCGGACAGAGGTTCGGTGGTGTCTGTAGCCACCGGTGTTACGTGGTCGGTCCCCGATCCCGTCCACCTTGGGGGCTGGATGCCCCCAGGAGCATTGCGGGCCTATTGTTCTCTACCACCAGGCACTGAAGGAGGGCCGGAGATTCCGTCTGGCTGCAGCGGAACGCCAATACTATTTGCGGAACACCTGAGTGCGAGACACGCCCCTTCTAGGAGCTTGTGTGCTTTCTCTTTCATCTGACAGCCTCCTGGTGCACGCAAATCCTCTCTCCAGGGCCCGTTCCCGACTCGTGGGTCAGCCAGCTTCAAGACCCCACGATGGCTGCTGCCAAAAACAAGAAAGAAAGGTCTGTTCGAAACCTCCTCATGAAGACGGCAGGGGACGCCTCGGGATCTAACACAATGCCAGGTGGAGACAGCCCGGATGTCGCGGTCACAAGGGAATTCCTGGAGGCGTTGTTCGCTTCTCAGAGAGAGGACATCCTGGCCATTAAAGCGGACTTACAGGCGGACCTGCGGGAGGTGCGGAGAGACGTGGATGCTGTGGGGGAGCGGGTGGCATCCCTGGAGGACTCAGCAACTGCCAGAGACGAGGAGATCGCAGCACTCCAGCAAGAAATCATACAGCTGCGAGACCAACACCTGGACCTCCAATCGCACTCCGAGGACCGGGAGAATAGGTCGAGGAGGAACAACGTCCGTATTCACGCAGTCCCAACCGGGGCAGAAGGGGAAGACCTCGTGGGTTACGTCCAAGACCTTTTCCGAGCGGTCCGGAATGCACCGGCGGACTCCTCCGTCAAGATTGATCGCTGCCACCGTGTGGGCCCATCGCGTCCGCCGAACCGCCCTCCTGCAGACATCTTAGTGTGTGTGCACGACTTCACGGTGAAAGAGGAGATCCTCAAAGCGGCTCGTTCAAGTCAACCTCTACGCTTCCGGAACCACTCTCCCCAACTGTTTCAAGACCTGGCTGCTAGTACCCTGCAAAAAAGAAGAGACTTCCGCCCCATCACCAACCACCTGCGCTCGCAGAGCATTTCGTATGCTTGGGGCCACCCATTCCGCCTCATTTTCTGCGCCGGAGGGAAGCTGCATCAGGTCTATTCCCTGACCGAAGCATGTAAGGTGCTAAACCTCAACCTCGATGACCTACCTCCCCAACCGGATGCCCTGGAGTCGGGCACACAAAAGACCCAGGGGCGAGGGCCCCGGGGAGGTCGGGGTTTGGGTCATCTCTGCCCTGACCCCGCCACAATTATTAAAGAACGGTCTGCTGTCCTACGGACCCTGGCTGGTGCAGAGGGGGACACCTTGGACTCTAATGACTGAGAGTAACGTGCTTTTGGGGCTGTTCTGTCCACTTTGGGTCCGGCGGGAGCGGAGGAATTTTTTCTCTTCACTGAATAGGAGCGCCCTCATTCACTTGGCAGACTCCACCTCCTACTGACCAGCTTTAAGATGGACTCCATGGGCTTGCCCAGGTTGATGATTTGTTGTTTCGGGGTTTGTTTTTATTGTTATGGGATGGGGTGGGTCCTCTCTCCGGTGAGCTTTTTATTTAGCGCTCCTCTATCAGGATTTTCCTGTTTGCATGTGTCCTTGGGGTCCCTTCTGAGCCTTGTCCCTCAGCACACGCCTCGCAACTTTAGTAGCAGCTTCCGATGGTTCATCTTCCACCGATGGAAATCAAGATAGTCAGCATTAACGTTAGAGGCCTTAACAACCCCACTAAGCGGAAGGCAGTGCTCTCCTTGCTCGAGCACACGGGAGGCGATGTGTGCCTACTCCAGGAAACCCACCTTCTCCATAGCGATACTCACTGCATGCAGCATAGAGGATTTCCTTTGCAGTTTTGGTCCTCGAGGAAAAGTAAGAAGGGCGGGGTGGCTATTCTGCTTTCCAAACACTTTATAGGTTCTGTGGTGGGTCCTGTTGCAGAGATCAAGGGGTGTCTCCTAGCACTGCGGCTACACACAGGGTCCTCCTACATCACTATAGCCTCCATCTATTCTCCAAACGAGCACCAAGAGAAATTCCTGATGACTGCATTGGCCGAGGTCCTTCATACACCGACTCCATGGTGGTGGTGGGGGGTGACCTAAATCTAGTTATGAATGCAGGGCTGGACCGTTCTAGCTCGCGATCAGGGGGGACAGGAGCTATAATAGGGAGCGGTAGTGAATGGCTGGGCGACTGTGGGATCAAGGATGCTTGGCGTAGCTTACATCCCGATGTACAAGATTATTCCTATTATTCAGCGGCCCATAAGACCTATGCCTGCCTGGATCACTTCCTCGTCACCCAGGCCACATGGGCATGCACCAGCGC
Source organism: Calotriton arnoldi (assembly GCA_963921515.1). Taxonomy (NCBI): domain Eukaryota; kingdom Metazoa; phylum Chordata; class Amphibia; order Caudata; family Salamandridae; genus Calotriton; species Calotriton arnoldi. Next base: position 60,597 of record CAWUFW010014045.1, read on the forward strand.
TTCTACCATTGAGGCCCGATCCCTCTCAGATCATGCGCACATTACCCTGACACTGCGCTTGCCACCCACACACTCACCCCCATCGCATTGGCGCCTGAGAGACTCCCTGCTACGGTCCCCGCAGATAGTGGAAGACATTCGACGTACACTGACTGACTACATGGCACTTAACGATGTCGGCTCCACACCCCTGGCCTCCGTATGGGAGGCTCTTAAACTGCTCGCAAGAGGGGCCTTCATCGCCAAAGCGGCTTACGATAACAAAACTAGTCAGACTAAGCGAGATGACCTAGAAGCCAAAGTAAGGGAACTCGAGGCAATCCACAAGTGCACAGGTGCCCCCAGAATATGGCGCCAGTTGGAGAAGGAGCGGCTTCAGCTAAAGCGTTTAGACCTCGACATGGCCGAATATGCGGTGATTCGGCTGAAGCATAAATATTATGTGGGCTCCAATAGGGGAGGTCGCATGTTAGCTCACTGCCTCCGCAGTCAACGAACGGCCTAGGCAATTAAAGCAATACAGGGAGAGCGTGGGTCTGAGGTCACGGATGATGCAGGAATAGTGGTGGCCTTTCGATCCTTTTACGAGAACCTGTATTCTGCTGAGTCCTCTAACCTAGCTGATGACGGCTGAAATGCCAGAAACTGGTCCTAGGATGCTTGTTTCCGGTCCAGGGAAGACATGGCTTGGCAGTTCGGGCTGGACTGTTCCCATGAGGCACAGGGTCAAACTGATTTGCATATGGCCATGTCTGAACTGGGGTGGTGGAGTGAGCTAAAGAATGATGATGGATTAAACCCAGATCAGTTGACTGGGGGTGAGTGTTTGATTGGCTCAAACGTTCCGTCCATCATCCCCTTTTGTATCGCTTTGGTCGCCCTAAGTTGGCGGGGTTATGCCCAGACGTGGGTCCCTTGCTCACTTTGCCACTGGATTCAAGCAAGCCTGGCTGATGACGGCTGAAATGCCAGAAACTGGTCCTAGGATGCTTGTTTCCGGTCCAGGGAAGACATGGCTTGGCAGTTCGGGCTGGACTGTTCCCATGAGGCACAGGGTCAAACTGATTTGCATATGGCCATGTCTGAACTGGGGTGGTGGAGTGAGCTAAAGAATGATGATGGATTAAACCCAGATCAGTTGACTGGGGGTGAGTGTTTGATTGGCTCAAACGTTCCGTCCATCATCCCCTTTTGTATCGCTTTGGTCGCCCTAAGTTGGCGGGGTTATGCCCAGACGTGGGTCCCTTGCTCACTTTGCCACTGGATTCAAGCAAGCCTGGCTGATGACGGCTGAAATGCCAGAAACTGGTCCTAGGATGCTTGTTTCCGGTCCAGGGAAGACATGGCTTGGCAGTTCGGGCTGGACTGTTCCCATGAGGCACAGGGTCAAACTGATTTGCATATGGCCATGTCTGAACTGGGGTGGTGGAGTGAGCTAAAGAATGATGATGGATTAAACCCAGATCAGTTGACTGGGGGTGAGTGTTTGATTGGCTCAAACGTTCCGTCCATCATCCCCTTTTGTATCGCTTTGGTCGCCCTAAGTTGGCGGGGTTATGCCCAGACGTGGGTCCCTTGCTCACTTTGCCACTGGATTCAAGCAAGCCTGGCTGATGACGGCTGAAATGCCAGAAACTGGTCCTAGGATGCTTGTTTCCGGTCCAGGGAAGACATGGCTTGGCAGTTCGGGCTGGACTGTTCCCATGAGGCACAGGGTCAAACTGATTTGCATATGGCCATGTCTGAACTGGGGTGGTGGAGTGAGCTAAAGAATGATGATGGATTAAACCCAGATCAGTTGACTGGGGGTGAGTGTTTGATTGGCTCAAACGTTCCGTCCATCATCCCCTTTTGTATCGCTTTGGTCGCCCTAAGTTGGCGGGGTTATGCCCAGACGTGGGTCCCTTGCTCACTTTGCCACTGGATTCAAGCAAGCCTGGCTGATGACGGCTGAAATGCCAGAAACTGGTCCTAGGATGCTTGTTTCCGGTCCAGGAAGACATGGCTTGGCAGTTCGGGCTGGACTGTTCCCATGAGGCACAGGGTCAAACTGATTTGCATATGGCCATGTCTGAACTGGGGTGGTGGAGTGAGCTAAAGAATGATGATGGATTAAACCCAGATCAGTTGACTGGGGGTGAGTGTTTGATTGGCTCAAACGTTCCGTCCATCATCCCCTTTTGTATCGCTTTGGTCGCCCTAAGTTGGCGGGGTTATGCCCAGACGTGGGTCCCTTGCTCACTTTGCCACTGGATTCAAGCAAGCCTGGCTGATGACGGCTGAAATGCCAGAAACTGGTCCTAGGATGCTTGTTTCCGGTCCAGGGAAGACATGGCTTGGCAGTTCGGGCTGGACTGTTCCCATGAGGCACAGGGTCAAACTGATTTGCATATGGCCATGTCTGAACTGGGGTGGTGGAGTGAGCTAAAGAATGATGATGGATTAAACCCAGATCAGTTGACTGGGGGTGAGTGTTTGATTGGCTCAAACGTTCCGTCCATCATCCCCTTTTGTATCGCTTTGGTCGCCCTAAGTTGGCGGGGTTATGCCCAGACGTGGGTCCCTTGCTCACTTTGCCACTGGATTCAAGCAAGCCTGGCTGATGACGGCTGAAATGCCAGAAACTGGTCCTAGGATGCTTGTTTCCGGTCCAGGGAAGACATGGCTTGGCAGTTCGGGCTGGACTGTTCCCATGAGGCACAGGGTCAAACTGATTTGCATATGGCCATGTCTGAACTGGGGTGGTGGAGTGAGCTAAAGAATGATGATGGATTAAACCCAGATCAGTTGACTGGGGGTGAGTGTTTGATTGGCTCAAACGTTCCGTCCATCATCCCCTTTTGTATCGCTTTGGTCGCCCTAAGTTGGCGGGGTTATGCCCAGACGTGGGTCCCTTGCTCACTTTGCCACTGGATTCAAGCAAGCCTGGCTGATGACGGCTGAAATGCCAGAAACTGGTCCTAGGATGCTTGTTTCCGGTCCAGGGAAGACATGGCTTGGCAGTTCGGGCTGGACTGTTCCCATGAGGCACAGGGTCAAACTGATTTGCATATGGCCATGTCTGAACTGGGGTGGTGGAGTGAGCTAAAGAATGATGATGGATTAAACCCAGATCAGTTGACTGGGGGTGAGTGTTTGATTGGCTCAAACGTTCCGTCCATCATCCCCTTTTGTATCGCTTTGGTCGCCCTAAGTTGGCGGGGTTATGCCCAGACGTGGGTCCCTTGCTCACTTTGCCACTGGATTCAAGCAAGCCTGGCTGATGACGGCTGAAATGCCAGAAACTGGTCCTAGGATGCTTGTTTCCGGTCCAGGGAAGACATGGCTTGGCAGTTCGGGCTGGACTGTTCCCATGAGGCACAGGGTCAAACTGATTTGCATATGGCCATGTCTGAACTGGGGTGGTGGAGTGAGCTAAAGAATGATGATGGATTAAACCCAGATCAGTTGACTGGGGGTGAGTGTTTGATTGGCTCAAACGTTCCGTCCATCATCCCCTTTTGTATCGCTTTGGTCGCCCTAAGTTGGCGGGGTTATGCCCAGACGTGGGTCCCTTGCTCACTTTGCCACTGGATTCAAGCAAGCCTGGCTGATGACGGCTGAAATGCCAGAAACTGGTCCTAGGATGCTTGTTTCCGGTCCAGGGAAGACATGGCTTGGCAGTTCGGGCTGGACTGTTCCCATGAGGCACAGGGTCAAACTGATTTGCATATGGCCATGTCTGAACTGGGGTGGTGGAGTGAGCTAAAGAATGATGATGGATTAAACCCAGATCAGTTGACTGGGGGTGAGTGTTTGATTGGCTCAAACGTTCCGTCCATCATCCCCTTTTGTATCGCTTGAGTCCTCTAACCTTGCTGACCGCAGTGGGTACCTACTTGGCGCAGCGGTTACTCCACTCCCACCCAGCGAGGCTGACGGGCTGGAGGCCCCCATACGGATAGAAGAGGTGATCTCCGCTATTGCCCGTCTGAAGCCCCTGAAAGCACCGGGCCCTGACGGCTTCAGTGCTCTTTTTTATAAGACCTATTGTGCTGAACTGGCCCCGCTGCTCACTCGATTGTTCAACTCCTTTGCGGATACGGGCACTCTCACGGTCTCCATGCTGCGAGCGACTATCTCGGTCATCCCCAAACCGGGGAAGGACCCGGTGCTATGCAGCTCATATCGGCCGATTTCTTTGCTGAATATTGATGCGAAATTATTGTCTAGCATCTTGGCCCATAGACTGAACCCTCTTATGCCTGGATTGGTCGACCCGGACCAGTCCGGTTTCATCCCGAATAGACAATGCGGGGACAACACCAAAAGGATTTGCCATTTAATTGACAAGGTACACCGCTCTAAGAAGGAGGCTTTACTATTGGCGGTCGATGCTGAGAAAGCCTTTGACCGCGTGCACTGGCCGTATCTATTTGCCACTCTGGAGCGCTTCGGCTTGGGTGTCAGGTTTCGCAAATGGGTGGCAAGCATCTATAGCGCTCCATCAGCCGCGGTCCGGGCAAACGGAATACTCTTGAGCGATTTCGCGGTGGGGAGGGGGACCAGACAGGGCTGCCCTCTCTCCCCTGCTCTTTGCTTTATATATGGAGCCCTTTGCTCAGCGACTCCGGGATAATGCGCAGGCGCAGGGCGTCCCGTTCGGGGCTGACCGCCATTTAATTAGCCTCTACGCCGATGACGTCATTTTCTCAGTAGCTTGTCCTTTGACTTCAATGCCGGCGATCATGGCAGACCTGCAGGTCTTTAGCCGGGTCTCTGGATTTAAAATAAATCTGCAGAAGTCTCAAGTACTGAATATTACTGCAACACAAAGGACAGTAGACGCCTTGCGTGCCCAATTTGATTTCGACTGGGTGACGGATGGTATAACATACCTCGGTCTGGTTCTCCATAAAAGTCTGGCCAAGACAGTGGAAGTGAATTATACAACCCTGCTCTCTCGCATCCAAAAAGACCTAGCCCAATGGCGGCGCCTGCCTTTGTCGTGGTTTGGGAGGCTGGCTGCGGTTAAAATTAATGTATTACCCCGGGCCTTATATCTCTTTCAAACGCTTCCCTTACAACCCCCACCGAACTCGCTCTTACACATACAAATTGAGATTGAGTATATTGTTTGGGGCCCGATCTCTCCCCGGCTACAGAAGACTCTGCTGCAGCGCCCTAAGAAGGAGGGCGGCCTTGCCTTGCCCAATATCACACGCTACTTTCAAGCCTCGCTGCTGCGCTACCTCGTGGAATGGAACCGTCCCATGACGGAGAAGTACTGGATTTTCATGGACCAGATGATGGCAGGTCACCATATCTGGAGTGAGGCATGGTTGCCTAAGTCTGCGCGGTCTTGGGGGCTATACTCCTCGCCAGTCACTCGCCCCACTATGCTCACTTGGGATAGGGTGTCAACGCGGGCTCATCTTACCACTTTCCCCTCTCCAATGTCACCGATCTTTTCAAACCCTGACTTCCCGCCTGGGATGGATAAGGGAGCCGGCTCGCGGTGGTTGGAGGGCGGGTGTAAACGCCTGGGGCATCTGTTCGACCCCCAGGGTCATATTCCCTTCAAGCAGCTCCCAGAGGATTGCGGCCTTGTAGGCTCGGACCTCTTTCTACATACGCAAATGTTGCACTGGGTGACTGGTCCCACAATGCGACCCTTGGCTGGTAGACCGATGCTGCTGTTTGAAAAGTGGCTCTTCTATAAAAAAGACGACCCAAACTTATCTCCGAAATATACTCGTTCCTCACTCAGGGCGTCAAGAGAGCTCGAACCGCAGGACAGAGACGGTGGGAGGCAGAAATAGGTCATACCCTGTCAGACAAGGAATGGGAGGATGTCTTCTATAGGTCCCATCACACCGCACACTCCATGGGCCACACCGAAACTGCATTTAAAATTGTATCTTACTGGTACCACACCCCGGCCCGCCTAACCAAGTGGAACTCTCAATGTGATGGCCTCTGCTGGCGCGGCTGCGGTAGCCCTGGTACCCTCCTTCATCTGTTATGGAACTGCCCAAAGCTCACAAGATATTGGGAAAAGATCCTCGTCGAAATTGATAGGGCCTTTGACACCACCATTCCTAGACTCCCTGCTTATAGGATCTTGGGACTGCCCAATGCGCTGACCTTCCCCTTGCGCTCTACCAAAGGCAGGCAGATTGCGCTGGTGCTGAACGCCGCACACCGGGTGCTTTTGGCGGGGTGGAAGTCCAACAGGATCCCGGAACATACACAATGGCTGCATCAATTGTGGTATCTTTTGGGAATGGAGAGGCTGACTATGGCTACTCTAGGGAACAAATCCGACTACGCCAAGATCTGGGCCCCCTTTATCTCAATTCTCTCCACGGAATTCCGGGAACTGTCCTACCTTGACTGGTAGGTCGCTCCCCCACCACACAGCTCCGTCTGTGTGCCCTGCTGCTGCCCCTGATTGTGCTCGTTTTTTTCCTTTCTGTGCCCCCTTGCTGCCCCTGATTGTGATCGTTTTTTCCTTTCTGTGCCCCCTTGCTGCCCCTGATTGTGATCGTTTTTCCTTTCTGTGCCCCCTTGCTGCCCCTGATTGTGATCGTTTTTTCCTTTCTGTGCCCCCTTGCTGCCCCTGATTGTGATCGTTTTTCCTTTCTGTGCCCCCTTGCTGCCCCTGATTGTGATCGTTTTTTCCTTTCTGTGCCCCCTTGCTGCCCCTGATTGTGATCGTTTTTTCCTTTCTGTGCCCCCTTGCTGCCCCTGATTGTGATCGTTTTTTCCTTTCTGTGCCCCCTTGCTGCCCCTGATTGTGCTCGTTTTTCCTTTCTGTGCCCCCTTGCTGCCCCTGATTGTGCTCTGCTTTTTTCTTTCTGTGCCCCCTTGCTGCCCCTGATTGTGCTCGTTTTTTTCCTTTCTGTGCCCCCTTGCTGCCCCTGATTGTGATCGTTTTTTCCTTTCTGCGCCCCCTTGCTGCCCCTGATTGTGCTCGTTTTTTCCTTTCTGTGCCCCCTTGCTGCCCCTGATTGTGATCGTTTTTTCCTTTCTGTGCCCCCTTGCTGCCCCTGATTGTGCTCGTTTTTTCCTTTCTGTGCCCCCTTGCTGCCCTTGATTGTGATCGTTTTTTTCCTTTCTGTGCCCCCTTGCTGCCCCTGATTGTGATCGTTTTTTCCTTTCTGTGCCTGTTTCCCGCCGCTGCGCCCTGCGGCCCCGCCCCTCACTGCCCATTCGCTGCCCCATTCCCTGCTCCTCCCTCCCACCTCCCCTAAGGCAAGCCCGTCTGCGCCCGTCCGCGCCGTGGCCGCGCCCAGCGCCAGACCCCTGGTCCGGGCATCCCCCGCGCCCGCCACATCAACAGACGCCGATACGACGCCAGCACCCTCCACGCACTCAACCCCGGAAAAGATCACGCCTGCTACCAGGCCACCCCGAAGCGCACCCAAGGGCCCTTCACCTGCCGGAACTGCAGCTTCGCCAGCACCCGCCCCGCCAAACCACCGCCCAGGAAAGAACCCAACTACCTCAGATGCATCCTCCTCAACACCCACTCCGCCCGCAAACACGCCATCGAACTCTGGGACCTTCTCGACTCAACCTCCCCAGACGTCGCATTCCTGACGGAGACCTGGCTGAATCCCGCTTCAGCCCCCGACATCGCCATTGCCATCCCGGACGGATACAAGATCACCCGCAGGGACCGCACCAACGGAGTCGGAGGAGGCATCGCCATCGTCCACAGGAACACCCTCAGAGTCTCAACCAACACCGACGACACCCTCAGCACCGCCGAACACATGCACTTCCAGATCCACACCGATCCCAACACCACCCTCAGAGGAACCCTCATCTACAGACCCCCGGACCCCGACCACAGTTCAGCGATTCCATCGCTGACTTCGTCAGCACACACGCCATCGCCTCCACGGACTACATCCTCCTCGGGGACCTGAACTTCCACCTCGAGAACAACAAGGACACCAACTCCACCACCCTGATCGACAACCTCGCCACCCTCGGACTCAGACAGCTCGTGACTACACCCACCCACGCCGCCGGCCACACGCTAGACTCCATCTTTTCCGCAAGCCCACACGTCTCCTTCAACCACACCTCCGAACCCCACTGGACTGACCACCACTGCATCCACTTCACCTACAGGAAGCCCACCACGCACCACCGCACCGAACAAATGCCTCGCCGCTGCTGGAGCAGAGTCACGGAAGACCAGCTAACCACAACCCTCGCCCTGAGCCCACCCGCCGAACCCTCCGACCCCGACACCGCCGCCCGCAACCTCAGACAGTGGATCGACGACTGCGCCAACACCCTCGCCCCGCTCAAGAATCCGCCCAACAGCCACACCAGCAAGAAAGCCACCTGGTTCACCGAAGACCTCCAGGCCTCCAAACGAACATGCCGAAAACTGGAGAAGATCTGGCTCCACGAACGGACAGCGGACAGCTACGCCGCCCACAAGAGCGCCACCCGCAATCACCATCACCTCATCAGATCTGCCAAAAGGGCCTCACTCAAAGACCGCCTAGACAACAACGCACACAACAGCAAAGAGCTCTTCAACATCGTGAAGGAACTCTCCAACCCCAGCTCCAACACCAACGACATCCAGCCGTCGCAAGACCTGTGCGACTCACTGGCCACCTCCTTCCACCGCAAAATCGCCGACATCCACGACAGCTTCAACACCACGACCGCCCCGGCAACCACCGAGACCACTGCCCCCACAACCACCAACCGCCTGCTCTCCTGGACCAACATCAACGACGAGGACACCAGCGAGATCATGAACACCATCCACTCCGGTTTACCGCTAGACCCGTGCCCTCACCACATCTTCAACAAAGCCAGTACAGCCATCGCGCCCCATCTCCGGAAAATAATCAACATCTCCTTCGAGACAGCAACCTTCCCGGAAAGCTGGAAGCACGCCGAGATCACCGCCTTACTCAAGAAACCCAAGGCAGACCCCAAGGACCTCAAGAACTTCCGACCCATCTCTCTGCTCCCGTTCCCCGCGAAGGTCACCGAGAAAATCGTCAACAAACAACTGACCCGCTACCTCGAGGAGAACAACATCCTGGACCCTTCCCAGTCCGGCTTCCGCAGCAACCACAGCACCGAAACCGCCCTCATCGCCGCCACCGATGACATCAGGACCCTGCTAGACAACGGAGAAACAGCAGCCCTCATCCTCCTGGACCTATCAGCCGCCTTCGACACGGTCTGCCACCACACACTACGAACACGCCTTCACGACGCCGGGATCCAAGAGAAGGCCCTGGACCACATCCTTCCTTTCCGGCAGAACACAAAGCGTCCGCCTCGCCCCTTCCGATCCAAGGCCACCAAGATCATCTGCGGCGTACCCCAAGGCTCCTCCCTCAGCCCAACGCTGTTCAACATCTACATGGCACCCCTCGCCCACGTCGCCCGACAGCACAACCTCAACATCATTTCCTACGCCGACGACACCCAGCTGATCCTCTCCCTCACCAAAGACCCTCACACCGCCAAAGCCCACCTCCACGAAGGAATGAAGGCCGTCGCCGAATGGATGAGGACCAGCCGCCTGAAGCTGAACTCGGACAAGACGGAGGTCCTCATCCTTGGTTCCAACCCTTCAGCCTGGGATGACTCCTGGTGGCCAACATCACTGGGAACAGCCCCGCCACCCACCGACCACGTACGCAACCTAGGGGTCATCCTCGACCCCACCCTCTCCATGACTAAGCAGGTCAACGCCGTTTCCTCATCCTGCTTCAACATCCTCCGAATGCTCCGCAGGATCTTCAAGTGGATCCCCACCGAAACAAGAAAAACAGTCACCCAGGCCCTCGTCACCAGCAGGCTGGACTACGGAAACGCCCTCTACGCAGGAACGACGGCTAAGCTCCTGAGACGGCTGCAACGCATCCAGAACACCTCTGCACGTCTTATCCTCGACAGCCCCCGACGCAGCCACATCACACCCCACCTGAGAGACCTGCACTGGCTCCCTGTCAACAAGAGGATAACCTTCAAGCTCCTCACCCACGCACACAAAGCACTCCACAACTCCGGACCAGCCTACCTCAACAGACGACTCAGCTTCTACACCCCCACCCGCCAGCTCCGCTCGACCAGCCTCGCCCTCGCCACAGTCCCCCGCATCCGGAAAACGACCGCCGGCGGCAGATCCTTCTCCCACCTCGTCGCCAAGACCTGGAACACCCTCCCCACCAACCTCCGACAGACCCAAGACCTACTGGCCTTCAGAAGACTCCTCAAGACCTGGCTCTTCGATCAGTAGCAGCACCACCCCCCTCTTCCCCCAGCGCCTTGAGACCCTCGTGGGTATGTAGTGCGCTTTATAAGTGACATGATTGATTGATTGATTGATTATCCCATCTATCTCCGGATTCTGAAACTGATTCCCGAGGGGCGCTAGGGTGACTAGTGCAATCGGTCCCAGATGGGTTCCCTGGCTCCTCATGACCTGTGGACTATCGCATCGGATCGTACCCGTACTCTAGAGTACATCTTCTTCTGTTTCTTTCTCACCTGGAGTAGGAGGGGTGGGGGTGGAGGGTGGGTATTGGGTTTTTCAAACTGGGTTGTATTTTTGTTTCGTCTGCTTTTTTCATTCCTTCTCTTAAAAGGCAGACCCTATAGCATTCAGCCGTCAGAAACAGGTCTTTGGTTTGTTGACATGCGCACGCTAGTAGCGCATCGGACTTTGCTATTATCCACTTTTCGTTTAGCCAGGACTGTCTATTGTCTCCTTTTAACAAACGCGGCCGGCCCTGAATGGGTTGTAGGCGGCATGCTGTGTCAGCTAACCGAATAGGATAACCTCTGAGTCACTGTCCCGCCTTTCTTTTCTGACTGTGCTGTAGCCGGCCCGCAGGGTTGTAGGCAACGATGCAATGTATTTTCATGCTATGTGTTCTGCTAATAAAAACTGATTTAATACTAAACTGCGAAAACTAAACCTGGCTTTCCTTCTGTTACTCTGTTTTTCTAGATGAACTGTGAGCAGCTGAAAAGAGATATTTGTGATGATATGTTTATTTTTTTAATATTTCAAGTAATTATAGGAAAGATAGAGGGGCATATTAGCAAGAAGAGGCGATAATCATCGCTAACCCTGCTTAGCGTGATTTTTTTTATCGCCGGCTATCGCTGGAATATATCGCCACGCTAACGCTGTATTAGCAACGATTAGCGCTATGGCGATGAATATTCCAGCGATAGCGGGGGAAATGGGCCAACATCGCTGAAAAACAAGCGATGTTGCATGGAGAAGGGAGAACACCTTGCTGATACGACCCTGTGGTCGTATCAGCATAATCCACCCCCCCCCCATGTTAGGTATGGCTAACACCTGCTAATTGCAGGTGTTAAATAAATGGCGATGACCCCGGTTAGCGCGACTTTTCACGTCGCTAACTGGGGCCATGGCCACCTTGCTAATATGCGATAGGCCTGTTAGCGAGTGTTTCCCAGGTTTGTTCGTCGGGAACGCCCACTTTGCATGTCATTAGCGATAAATATCGCTGACATGCAAAGCGGTAAAAAAACGGGCGCTAATGCCCGAAAACTGTCTCTAACTGCTGTTAGAGACAGTTTGCTGATAGGGCGATATAAATATCGCCGCTTTAGCGGCAAAAAGTGCCGCTAAAGCGGCGATAGTGCCCTTGCTAATATGCCCCAGAGTCTTTCTTCATGCTTCTACACAGAGTTTCTTTTAAATATGACTTAAATTAAATTGATTCAAATATGTTTATGCAACACATATATAACTGCTTTTTAGTGTGTTTAATTGTGTAGTACAGATTCTACTTTTATTCTTCATGTCTGCAAACATCCTTTTGCTTTCATATGAAAGAGCAACATGCCAAGGAAGTAAGAGGTTTGTGGGAAGGGTGTTTGTGTGACCATGTATTATAAAGAATAAGGTACTCCCTGATGTTAATTATAAGGACATGGCAAGTAATATTGAAATTCCATGACCGTATACAAGAACTAGGCCTTGGCCTCATTCCTCTATATGGTCACGGAACTCCTCGATGACTTGCAATATCCTTATAATCAACGTCAGGGGGTACCTTATTCCATATATCCCAAATTGTGGTTTTGATTGTGTACATACACTTTCACGGTGATTTGGACAGCAGATGCACTATGCAATTTTTTCAACTCCTGTTAATCATGTTCACCAGCTTTCTCAGTGCCCAGCCCTTTCATCCCATTAGTAGCGCATGTGTAAGCGCACTGTCATTCCGTGTCTACACCAGGGCTTTAAGTGGGCCGGGTCCTGCTGGCGCTGAGCACCAGCAGTTTTTAAAAGGGGGCCTCAAAACTGGTGCCTATCGGGCTCTGCTTTATGGCCTGGCACAGGCATTCCGTTTTTTTCCAGACTGCACTGAGAGCATGCACATCGATATGCACATGCTCATTTTGCTCACTTCTCACTAGTGCATAAATTACGGCATGACGTCATGCCAGGTGAGAGTTGTAGGGGGAGGGAAATCCTTTAAAGAGAGTAATTTTCTCTCTGGATTTCATTTCTTTTTTTGCAACGCAGGAGCAGCAACATCGTCGTGGTGTCAGCCATTGAGATGGGGGCATGGCGAGAGGTCCTCATATCCCCTCTATGCTTTACAGGGTTGGTGAAGTCAAGAAATGTGAAATGTTGCAGCTGAAACCTCTAGGGCTAGCCAAACCGAGCATCAACAACTGCACCATTATATTGAGGCTGCACACAATGTTAGTTCTCATGATTTAGGCCACGCCACTGATTGGATTGGCCACACCTCTTTAAGAGGTTTGCGACGCCCCTTTTAGAGCACCCTTATTGTTTTTTAATCCCACTTAAAGCCCTGGTCTGCACCCAGTGTCGGATTGGTAAGGCGGGCACTCGCGAAATGGCCGAGGGGCCGGTGTCCGAGTTACAGCTTTGGGACGCTTTTTTGGCAACCTGGGGGCCAATTTGGGCAGTGTCTGTGCTGTTTGGATGCCACCAGCAGCCCGGTGGGTGCCTGAGTGGCCTTTCGGGAGGCTGATGGGCCTCTGTTACCTCCCTTTTACCAACGAAGCGGGCCTGAGCAGAAGTGGTCTCACTTGAATTCATGTGTGGTTCACCAGTGTGAACTAATCCATGCATTTTTTTAAATCTAAGTGAAGTTAAAAAAACATTTCTCTGTCAGAGACCCCCGCCCCCTTTTTTTCATAAAACTTTGCTGAAGCAGTGTTTTGCGGAAAGGCAATCCGCAAAGGTGGGCCACTTTTTTTTAGTTTGCTCAGGCCGATTTTTGATCCCAATCCAACCCTGTCTCAGTACTTAATTTGTGCCGGTGCTTTCCGGTGCTTAGCACCGGCACTTAATTATCAGGGCCGGGTCTACACGCAATGCAGCACTTCATTGATTTTGATAGCGCCTCTGCACAGAGTGTTACTGTTACGGTTGCTTTTGTCATTGACTCATTTAACTTGAAGTAACGTAACACTGACTGACTACACAAACTGCCATGAAGGGTCCGACACACTCCGACTTGGAAACCAGCCCTGCTATCGTCATCATCATGACTCGGGAAAACTTAAAGTCAGTGTGCTGCTGAGCTCCTTGAGTTGAACGGACCGAATGTGAAAGTGAAACAGAATGGACTCCGGATCGTCGCGCACTGCTGGGGGCGTGTGAGGGGGCTGGGGGGGTACTGTGAAGTAGTGCCAGGAAGAGGGTACTACTGACTGACTCACTGTACATCACTGGCAGAGGCTGCCCTACCTACTGCCTAGGACGGTGCTAGAGCAGTGTTCTTCTGGTGTGCTGCGGTGAAATTTAAAAAACGTCCGGGAAGGCGCCAGGCGGGAAGCATCACGCCCGTACAAATAACACAGCAACTGGGTAGTACAAGCAGGGTGAAAATATTTGATTCGTGTGTCACAGCAGTTATATTATTTATTGGTGTAATTGCGTTGGTTGAATTTGTTTCCAATGCTAAAAACTGGGATACTTCCTACGCACACACTCACAAGATAAATCACTTGCATCCGAGGCCGAGTCAGTGATTGAGTCAGTGTCAGTCCCCACGCACGGCCACAGAGTTGTGGTACTCCGCCGCGGCGTCCAGTGCAGTGAGTGACAGTCTGACTCTCTCCAGACTCCTCCTCTCCCAGTCCCAGCGTGTTGCGGCCCGGGCAAGGGCAGTGGCCCGGCGGCAGCTGTGAGCCTGAACTCATCATGGCCTGCACTGGCTGGGCTGGGGGCGGCTGAGCCAAGAGGAGAAAATGGAGATTCATGAATCTCAATCTTCTTCTCAATCCCAATCATGAATGAGTGACTCAAATTCGGCAGCCAGTGTCTGTCTCTCGACTGGCGGGCGCCGGGCGGGCATGGAGGCCGCGGCCCCCTGCCCAGTTTACTAGCACAGTGCCAGTGTTCCCTCCCGGCGGGCGGAATTGTGCTGGATTTTAGTTGTGCGGGGGTGGAGCTGTGCGGCAGGAGACAACGTGCGCAGATTTCAGATTGCGCATTTGCCATGCCCCAGCATACCCGCACGGCCGCCCGCACCCCACCACCACCGAGTCTGAGTCATCGTGGTGGTTCAATCAACGGGCCACGGCCTTTCAACTCGGTCCCTGAGTGTGTGCTAGCCATCGCGACCCGACGACGACGTCACGTTGGTGGACTGGCAGCAGAGCAGTAACTGGTACCACAGTACTGAGTACCCCCCCGGCGTCCAAGCACCCAGGTGAGGCAGGCAACTGCAAGATGGCACCTGACTGGCACGAGGCCCCGCCGTGGCGCCCAATCAGTTAATAAAGCTGGCTACAGCGCAGCAGCAGGCAGCCTAAGGCAGTGGCAGTGCTTTGCACTGACTGACTGACTGTCTGCAGTCAGTGTGTGTGTCTCGGGCCGGCCCGAAGAACTTTGTCTTGACTTTAACAGTTAACTGTAGCGGGCGGCGTAGTAGTAGTAGCCGCCATGCGCCTGCCGCCAGCCCCGCCCCACCCCACCCCATAATGATCATCATTCAATCATGATGCCAAGACCAAGGAGAATGGAGATTCACGCTGAATGAATCTCATGCTGGTTCCGATGGTTCTTCTCAATTTGTTATGGCGGTCGCAGCCTTTAGTTTAGTGTGGGCGGGACACTGGTTTGGCCTGGGTTTTGGTTCTTTCTAGCCTAGGGTTGGGGCTGTGTGCGCAGTAGGCAGCGTGAGCCGAGCGTGCGCAGTTTCATTTTTTCAGATTGCCAAACCAACGCTGCTTTTTTGGGAGCGTGACGGTCGTCAGCAGGGTAACCCCCACGTCACCGTGTGTGGTGGTAGTACTGTCTGTCTGTCAGTGTAGTGTAGCATGCTGCATGAATGATGAGATCATCAGTGCCAGCCGTACACAGGCACACAGGTTTTTTAAGTGTGCTAGCCTCAGTGTGGAAGTGGAACCCCAGCTTGCAATTTATGTGCCTGCCGAGACTGCTGATGCTTACTAATGATAGCTCGGGGTCTAAATCCAGGCTGCGAATATAGATCATCATCTGATGGTCAGTGAGGGTCATAGAGGTTCAGCCTAGGACAGGTCCATGAGAGGACTGCAAGACTCCTATGTTATCTACAGTAATCCAGACTGCAGTAATCTATAGCACTACGGCAGTAGCGGAGGCTATATAGACGCTATAGACAGCGCATGGTGATGGCATGGAATGGATCATGGCACCCATGTGGATTGCTGTTGATTCTACGTAAGGGCAGGCTCAGCCAGGCAGATATTACTGTATGCATTGGCATGCCATCATGATTCACAACGCGGCACTGCCATTGATTGGGGCGGCAACTGCAAGAGATTCTCCACTCGGTGCTGTGTGCACCATGGTAGTGCTGATGATGAGAACCTGTGCCACTAAGATACAACCACATGTCTCTTTGGGACTTTTTAGATCATGCCCTGCTAAATGTGGGTGCATCTCCCTCCACATTATTAACGTGCTCCAGCCTCCCCTGCTGAAGGAGGCACATGATCTCTCTTCATAATATTGAGATGCTCTGCTAAACAAGGCCCATATGTCTGTTCACATTATTAAAATGCACTGTGTTAATCTGTATGTATACTGGTCAATACTGAGTGTAGATATAGGTAGGTCCGTCTGGGTGAGAATTTCCATAGGAAGAGCATTTCTGTTTCTTTAGCAATTCTGGTGGTCCTTCCCGAATCTGCATGATGTTAATATACACTTAAAGTTATCACCAGGCAGTAAGTAAGTAGTTGCACACACAGCACACCTAATAATGAATGAGCCCAGCATAGTCTTAAAGGCTCTTTAAGCGTGCAGCGTGCCATTGTTTGTGCTTGCAAATTTGTAATGTGTAATCTTGCTGTGCCTTAATATGTATTAGAGAGATGATGATGTGCAAAAACAACTGACAGGAGTAGGTCAGCGTCAGCCTCGCAGTGTCCTCCATTAAATTAATTCGAACTTCAAAGCAATCTATAACGCGCGCCACCTGAGCATTTCATTAAACAGGCGGCCCAGTGGAGGAAGTGGGTGGAGCCAGAGAAAAGTAGGTGTGGCCTCCAACAAACATTTCAGCACCTGCACGTCATATTTTACAAATTAAGCACTGCCCTGTCTGCACCCCTGTCATTAACCTGGTACCGCCTCTGTAGGCACCTGTCAAACAGCTTGTCCGCCCCTTTCATGCCCTTGGTAGTGAATGTACAAGCTAACTTTCACACCCCTTGAACACTGCATTCATCCTTTTGGTAGTGCTTGTGTAGGGACACGCTCGGACTGTCAACTGCTTTTATGGGATTGGTGGAGCGTGTGTGGGCACACTTTCTTTCACACAGTGTGACCCAAGCTCAAGTCGTTCCGGACAAACACGTTCCAACAGCGTGACACTCTCTCCTTCAGCTCGCTGCTCCGCGTCTCTGTGCCCGCAGGTGCGCCTGCGCGCTTTCCCCCTTTGTCTTTGCGTCCTCGCACGCACGCCTTGGCAGGCAAATCCCGTCTCTGTAATTATAGATAAGCACTGGAGCATGCGGTGCTATTACACTCAGCCCAACAGCAATGCCGCTAGGTCGTGTTTGGCTCCGCTCTCGCTCTGTTTAGAGCAGGCCCCTTCTCCGCCTTTGCGTAGGGGACACTGAGCTCCCCAAGGCGGCTATGGGATAGACGGGTTCTTCTTGTCCAAGAGACGGTGACGATTGTAGGGGAGAGACGAGCTCTCTATGCTGCTTGCTAGATCATTCCGCCGATAGTGCACGGCTCCTGTGCAGGAGTCAGGGAAGCTTTTCTGTAAGGAAGAGATTTTCATTACTGCCTCTCGGACGATGCAGGCAAAGCCTTAAGCAGGAATCTGGAAAGGTTTTCTGACAGGAACAGACTCAGTAGTTCTATATACAAAGCTTTTCCGTGGGGCTCAGAGAAAAGAGCTTTCTTTGCTCCTTCTTAGCTCACCGAGGCGGGATGAGGCAGGGCTCTTCCCTAGAGCCTGTGGGGGCTTTAAGGGAAGCAAGCTCATTTTATGGTTCATACGAGGCCGTGAAAGGCAAGGCGCTTAACGAACAGTGAACGCAGGTCCTGCGAGACAACCATTTGTTTATTTTTTTTGTTTTCGGCACGTTTTAGCCCACTTCTGATGCGGCCATTTGAGCTGGGGCCAGGCGGGTGTGGAAGTGACGGTGAACAAGGGCTGGAGCTGGGAGCCAGATGGAGAGTAGACGGATACAATCTGTGTATATCGATCTGCAGGCCACCTTTCAGCACCATGGACAGCGTGCTCACATACCGCGAGGTCTATAGGAGCATTTTTTAGGTTTCTAGTAAAGACATCTCTAGCTGTCTCTCCAGCCACATATAATCAATGAAACTAATAAATTATATACACACACACACACATTAGAGGGTGTGTCATCCCTCGTCTTCAATTTCTCTGTTTGGTTGTCATTCATATTTTGCTCCGATGCATCACAGCATGGGACAGACGGTTGTCATTTCATATAAAAAGCAATTTCATGGAATACCATTACTGAGAAACCATTTCATCTAAATTGTTTTGTGAAAAATTTCAGAGTTAATGGAATTTACCTTTTTGTAGAAACCAATTCATAGAATGTCTTGTTGGTTGATATTGGCTTTTGAATGCTTATTTTTAAGTTTAAATGCAATGGTTGCAGGCCTTACTTTCAGAAACAGTTTTATCGGAGATATTTATTTCAGTGTTTTACTTCAGGGGATATTTTTCATATTTATATCTTTTATGTAGTCAAACCATTACTTCAGCTGCTTTTAATTCGCTGATCCATTACCACCCATCAACACCATCCATCGCTGTCCCCCTCACAACCCCTAAACACAATCAATCCCTGCCCCACAAGGCCCCTCACCACACCTAAACTACATTTATCCCTGAAGCCTAAAAGCCCTTTCTACCCTTAAAATCCACCATCCCTGAACAATAAAATCACTCACTACCCCTAACTCCACCCATTCCTGAACCCATAAAAACCCTTTCTATGCCTAAACCCCTCCCAATTCATACCCCTTAAAATACCTCAACACACACAAACTCCGCCCATCCCTGAATACTAAAAAACTCACCGCCCTTAAACACCAGCCATCAATGACCCATAAGAACTCCTCATCCCCCTAAACTACTCATCCATGAACCTTAAAACTCCTTTTTATATTTAAACTCCATCCTATCCTGAATCCTTAAAAACCCTCACCTCCCTAAACTCCACCCCATCCTGAACCCTCAAAACTCTTCTCCACCCCAGCCACTACCCATAATTGAACCTTAAAAACCCTCGCCAGCCCTAAATTCTGCCCATCCATGAACCCTACAACCCCTCAACACCCTTACACTCTACCCATCCCTGAAACCTAAAAACACCTAAACACCACTCATCCATAACCCATAAAAAACACTCACCACCCCTACATACCACCCATCTCTGAACCCTGAAAACCCCTTTCTTTGCTTGGACTCCAGTTATTCCTGACCCCTTAAAAGCCCTCATCACCCTAAACATTGCCCATCCCTGAACCCAAAAACCCCACAATAGTCCTAAACTCAACCCAAGTTTGATGTAATTTTGGATTATTCCTTAAAATTATCTTTCCTTTAAAATGTTTCCCTGAATTATAGATTTTTTTTGTATTTTCTTAAAATTGTCTCTCCTTAAAACTGTTTTATCATG
Source organism: Calotriton arnoldi (assembly GCA_963921515.1). Lineage (NCBI taxonomy): Eukaryota > Metazoa > Chordata > Amphibia > Caudata > Salamandridae > Calotriton > Calotriton arnoldi. The sequence continues at coordinate 79,770 of CAWUFW010014045.1, forward strand.
ATTTGGTTTCTTAGTTTTCGTTTTCATTAGTTCACACACATCAGAGACAGACTACTTAAGCCACTGGCTCTATGGCACTGTGAGTAAAGTCATCACATGTGCCCATCTGTCTTTAAAAAGAAGCGCACTACAATGCCATGGTTGGCAGGTCCCTACTTTACTTTATTCACTACAAAGAGCTATAGAGGGAAATCACCAGGCCACCCTCCTCTCACAAATCAACAATACAATAGAGACCTGGCTATGAGAGAGTTTCTTCAATGTTACTCTTAGGAGCTGCTTCTAACGTGGGAATCCCTTTTTCTACCCACTCTCTGGCACCCTGTCCAATTTCCCACAGTCCCAGAACTCTCAAATTAATATTTTTATAAAAAATGAAGAACCGCTGTCAGTCAAGCCGCTCAACCATGCATATCCCCCCCACAGCATGCTAGTGAAGAACACTTACTGAAAAATAAGTGAAAGAGTGAGAGGGCACCTCACGTATGCAACACCAGGGAGGCTACCAGCAGATTCTCGCCAGTATGCCCACGTATATCATCATCGGTTGCCCACTCACGGAAACAAAGAAATTAGCGTCCAATAGAGAGACAAGAAGAGCAGAAAAAAAGAGTTAACTGTCCCAAAACATAAACCCCATGATATGCAGAGAACAGTGTGTTCCATGCAATTAAAATCGAGTTAAGACTCACTGTTAGGTTGCCCTTTTTATTTGCAAATGTGAGCTTACTCGGGTTAAAAGCACTGCATGTTGCTAACCTTTTCCAAGAAGGCCAACATGTTTCATTGCAAATTACGTATGTTGTGGCAAATTCGTCAGGGCGTGGGGTTCAATCACTCGCCTCTCTGGACAATACTTTGTGTGATGGGGATAGGCTGACAAAACAAAAAGAACAGCGGTTCTATCTCAATAAACCTGGTCAACCAGATAAAATTAATTTACAACATAATGTATATTCTTTAATCTTTGGTCTTCAATCGTATATAGTTACCCGGTGTCGGCGGAGGGCTTTCATACCAGCCTGCACCAGACCAACAGGGGTGTGTTCGTCACTCTTACCCCTGGATTAGGAAGCACTACCGTTGTTTATCGTTACACCTGTGGAAATAATATCAAAACCTTACATCAACACTACAAATAGTGTGTGCCTTTCATCTTCGTCAACTGTATAACAACCCTATCTGTTCTTTTTGTTTTGTCAGCCTATCCGCATCACACAAAGTATTGTCCAGAGAGGCGAGTGAATGAACCCCACGCCCTGACGAATTTGCCACAACATACGTAATTGGCAATGAAACATGTTGGCCTTCTTGGAAAAGGTTAGCAACATGCAGTGCTTTTAACCCGAGTAAGCTCACATTTGCAAATAAAAAGGGCAACCTAACAGTGAGTCCCAACTCGATTTTAATTGCATGGAACACACTGTTCTCTGCATATCACGGGGTTTATGTTTTGGGACAGTTAACTCTTTTTTTCTGCTCTTCTTGTCTCTCTATTGGACACTAAGGGGCATATTTACGTTCCCTGGCGCATCCCTGCATATCAGCCGGGATGCGCCAGGGAAAATGCGTCACGCAAGTTTACCCTTGCGCCACGTCCAATGCGCCGCATTTACAATGCGGCGCATCGTGGCACAAGGATAAGCAGATGCGTGACGCATCTGCCGGCGGAAGGTTGGCGCAGTGCTGAAGTTGTGTCGCAAGCGCGACGCAACTCCAGCACTGTTCCAACCTTCCCTATCCCCTAACATGGTGCGTCAATCCTTACGCCTGCTTGAAGCAGGCATAAGGATTTGACGCACCAGCGCTCGAGAAAAGTGACTGCGTGAAATCTTGTAGATTTCACTACGTCACTTTTCCGAGGCGTTCCTGCGCCGGAACGCCCCCTGCGCCGGTACGCCCACATGAAACCTGACGCAGGTTTCATGTGGCGCAGGGGTTTACTACGTGACGCATCTCCCTAGATGCGTCACGTTGTAAATATAGTGCAACGCTGCACATGGTTTGCGTCGCCGCTGCATCACATGCGTGACGCAACGGCGGCGCAAAAGTGGCGCAAGGGGCTTGTAAATATGCCCCTAATTTCTTTGTTTCCGTGAGTGGGCAACCGATGATGATATACGTGGGCATACTGGCGAGAACCTGCTGGTAGCCTCCCTGGTGTTGCATACGTGAGGTGCCCTCTCACTCTTTCACTTATTTTTCAGTAAGTGTTCTTCACTCACATGCTGTGGGGGGGGGATATGCATGGTTGGGCAGCTTAACTGACAGCGGTTCTTCATTTTTTATAAAAATATTAATTTGAGAGTTCTGGGACTGCGGTAAATTGGACAGGGTGCCAGAGAGTGGGTAGAAAAAGGGATTCCCACGTTAGAAGCAGCTCCTAAGAGTAACATTGAAGAAACTCTCTCATAGCCAGGTCTCTATTGTATTGATAACTTATGATACTTTACTTTGCCAAAACTTTTTTCTTTCCTTTTTGCATCCTTTTTATTTTGTCATTTTTTGTGTTGTTTAAATTGTGTCTTCTAGTTACAGCAATTCAAAACGTATGGTACATTATCTTTGTACCAATAAGAACCAAATTTCCCGGTAAGCTGCATTAAACTATAGAGGGTTTGTATACCTATTCTAAGCACATCTGCCTAAATGGAAACACAAGTTACTGGCCTATTTACATTTTTTGCATTTGTTTCATTAAAACATTTTATTGCACGTATTTGGCTACTACATTTAGCAGACCGAGTGTCATGGATGGGCAGGCTGGAACTTCATGTTGGCGAGCCCCCGTGGGCTGTCAATGCTGCAAAGCGAAGAAAGCGGTTTGTGTCAAATTTCAGTGTGAGTGGCTCGGTTCTGGTGTGCACCAGGGCTTAATTTAAGCCAGTGGTTTCGGTGCTCAGCACCAGCACTTAAATGTCAGCACTGGCTCTTATGACAGTCTGCCACATGGTGGTGCTGTCTGCCTAATTAGGGATGAGAGCAACAACAGCTGTTTTTAATTGAATATACGTTAACAATGACTAATAACTTGCCACCGAGCCACTCTTATAACTTTGGGGGCCTGGAATAGTATGAATTGTCACACTTGCAGGTGTGTGATGGTTAGTAGTTGAGTTGGTATTGTAACTGGAAGCACTGGCAGAGGCAATGGATAGATGGGTCAGTGCGAAGAGCCCAAAAGCTTGATTTCAAGAGCTTGAGAGCCACATCAAGGGTCCAGGACCCGAGAGTCACCACTTGGGGGTCAGGAACTCACTCAAAATGGGTCCAGAAGCTGTTGGGGAGCCCTTTATTTCTCTGGGGTCAGATCAGAAGGCCAGCAGACTAGCCCTTTCAGTCATCCTAGGGTTCTGGGTTCAAGATAAAGTTGCAGGTCCAGTTCTCCTTCCCAGGCAAGAGGGCAGAAGGTCAGCACAGCAGTTCCTTTAGAGCAGAAGTCCAGCAGGGGGCAGTCCTTGTAGCAGCACAGCAGTCCTTCTTCATGGCAGAGTATCCACAGGTCCAGAAGTGTACTGAAGTGGTGGTGTATGAAATCCACATTTTATACACAGCTGTGCCTTTGAAATGAGAAGAACCATCTAGAGATATGCCTTTGGTGTGCACAGATGTCCTGCCTCCCCGGCCCTGGCTCCAGACCAATTACAGTCCTTTGTGTGGACACAGGACACAGACTATTCAGGTGTAAGTGAGACCAGGCCCAGCTCCTCCCTCCCATTCTGCCAGTGATGGCCCATCCAGTCACACCTAAGCTTCCATTGTGTGTGGCTGTTTAGGAGGAATACACAAAGCCCAACTGCCAACTACACCCAGTAATGTGACCAGAGACAGGCTGCAGGCACTAAATGTCTAAGTGAAGAAAATGCCAACTTTCTAAAAGTGGCACTTTAAGAATTGTAATTTCAAATCCGACTTCAGCATAAGTTAGGATTTTAAATTCGGATTCCAGAGACACCAAACATGAACCAGTTATCTCTTCCCATTTGGAAATTACAGTAATAAATTGTAGAAAAGACAACTCCAATGTTATCCTATGGAAGAGATAGGTCTTGCAGTAGTGAAAAACAAATTTAAGCATTTTTCACTATGAGGAAAAGTACACGTCCAACTTTTTAAATACACTGCGTCCGGCCCTTGAGGCTGTCTATGGCCTACGTTTGCAGTGACTTATATGTATAAAAAGGAAGGTTTCGGCCTGGTAAAAGGTTTATTTTGCCAGGTCGACATGGTGGGTTAAAACTGTACACACAGGCTATGCAATAGGAGGTCTGAGACATGTTTGAAGGGCTACTCAAGCAGGTGGCACAATCAATGCTGGAGGCTCACTAGTAGCATTTAAGTTACAGGTCCTTGGCACATGTAGTGCAATTTACTAGGGACTTACAAGTAAATTAAATATGTCAATTGGGTATAAGCCAGTGTTACCATGTTTGGTGCAGAGAGCACAAGCACTTTAGCACTGGTTAGCAGTAGTAAAGTGTGCAGATTCCTAAGGGCGGCAACAATGAAGTCAGTAAAAGCAGGTCTGAAGACAAAAAGTCAGGGAGAAACCACACCAAGGATGCCAGTTCTAAGAGTTTGTAATACAAAATTTACAATAACTGTTGCCAAGCTTTCCAGTGGCAGACCCAAGATTTTTGCCAATGCTTGCTTGTTTTTCTAAATGAGACGCCCTAAGTTCAATGCATATGTCCAGACATGTAGCCAGTACACACTGTGACATTAGACTTAAGCTTCACCTCACTGACAAGACATACATACACCAAAATCCATGTGAGATTCCTTGTGTTCGCATCAGGAGGAGATCTGGCCTGGCAGTTCTGACTGAACTGTTTCTTAACAAAGCAGGACCGAAATTAATTTGCATATGGCAGGTCTATATCTAGAGTTGCATAACGGGCAAAAAAACTGTGGGCTGGAACACAGTCTCTTATAATTACCAGTGGTTGAGATGAATTCAAGCATCCCCCCGATCACTTTTTATGTAGAGCCTATTAGACAACATAAGTGCAGTCTTTTGTGAGGCATATTGTGGCTTACCAAGAACATAGGCTTCGACCCCACCCATTGCTTACCACCGGTTGGCTATCTTTGTCACTGTCATTTGCCTGCTTCTTATTCACGCTGCAGCTTGTTAGTCATATATTTGTCCCTCTCATTGAGCATTGCCTTTGTACTATCTCTTTGATTGGCTGGCATAATTGCTTAACTGCTTGCATTTCAAACACAACATTCTTTTTGTGTGTAGCACTCCATTAGAATGCCTGTTTTTTCAAGCCATCTCCCTCATCTATGCCTCTCTCTCTCCACCCTGTGTTGCTCTCTGCTGACCGAATGCTTCTCCCTGACGCCCTCTGTTGGACATGGCCTCCTTAGGGAAAATTACCTCAAAGCTTTTCACTTTTTCCTCCTAGTCTTTGCCAACGCTCTCTGTATAACCTCAGGAAACTGGGCACCTTTCTTCTGTACGGCAGAGGGAAGGTGTGCGTGCCCGCATTTGGCTGGACCTGCGTATACAATGGGACTTAGGTGCATACCTCCATGCGCCCTGAAAACAGGTACACTACATACCCACGATGGGTACGGCACTGGATAGTAGTGGCATGTAGCAAAGAGTGTGCCACCCACCGGATAGCCATCAACCCTATATCAGGTCTGCCATGACACGTCTGTGGGTTGACATTGCATCCCTGCCTAGGTTGGCATTGCTTATGCCTCAGCCAACTCTGAGTGGGTCATCCCATATCATGAGGGCACCCCCTTAGGGAAGCCCTGACGGGCACCAGGGGGAATGGTAGGCTGAAGGCCGGGTGGGCACATATGGATGTGCCCTGCCCAGGTAGTGAGGAACCCCCCAAATGGGGCTTCCCCTGCCTTATAGTTCGGCTCTACCCACGGATACTCCTGGGGTGCTGCCGATTCTCAGGGCCCTGCGCCCTTCCTCACTGTCAAGGCCATGCGAAAGTGCATGCACCTTCCTACACAGATTAGGAAGAGGTGCTGACACGCTGTTCCGGAGAATGGGCTGGTCTGCCAACGCAGACCGGGGTGTGCGTACCGGCCCTGATGCTGTTTCGGATACATGTTCCACCTGCAGTGGCAGGCTGAAGGATGCGCCCTGGCACATATGGCATTTTGGATAGGTGCCCAGCCTGTCATTGCGTGCCCATGAGCGTATACCTGCAGCCTCGGTGTTCTAACCTCTGGGTCAGGTCTGCCGGTGCAGGCCTGGGTCTGTGCACTTCCATCCATGGTGCTAGCAGCAAGGTGCCTGGTCCACCGTCGCTGGCCGGGAGTGCACAATCGCATCCGTAAGGTGGTCCACCCATGTCCAGCTGGTCTGAGCAGGGTGGAGTGCACGCACTGGCACCAAAGGTGATAGGGCCTAGGTAAGCCATGTGCCCTCCCTGTCCTTCTTATCTGTGTTGGGAAGTGGCATCAATTCCATATTCTGAAACACGGCCGATCTGTTATTGCAGACCGGTGGGTGCTCACTGGCATCTATCGTAAGTAAACTCATGAGCAGCTTGTCATTGTAGGCCGCTTTGTGTGCTCACCTGCACCTATGGTGCCCATGATTGTGTGTGCCGCCTGCCAAAGCAGGCGTGTGCATGTGCACAGACACACGCATTAGTTAAATCTGTGTCCAGTCTGCTATGCGGCCTCAGGCGGGTGCACTGGCACCACTGGTGCTGGGAACTATGTGTCCCTCCTGCAATCGCAGGTCGGTGCGCAATAACCCACGTGTGCCCTGGTAGTGAGGAATACCTATGTATGTTTTCACTGCATATGAAGCCGGCTCTTCCCATAGGTTAACATGGGGAAGTGGTTGACATTACTTCAGACTGCAATAGTGGGTTGCAGTGGAGCAGCCTCATGATGTTTATTATCAATGGATTGGTAGTGTCAAACCCTTTCCATTGGTAAAGGGGGTTTTGGCATAACTCACTTAGAAATGCCACTTATACAATAGGGACATTTCTATGCTCCAAGAGTCTCAGGGACCGTGATGTCTGGCTCCAGTGGACACCAGGGGTCGGGGGAGCACATCTGTGCATTCCCCAATTGACAGCGATAAACCATGGGCATCCCACATGAATGGCACACCTCTGCCAATTGAGTGCCGAATGGAATAGATTGAAGATAGAGGTTGTGAGACTTAGCCTTTAGGGGCTGGATCATGGCCCCATTAAAGATTAAGTTCTGCATTCTAAGGACCCAGGGGGGCGACATCTGTGGTTCAAAGGGAAAACCCCCTAAGCCACCCCAAATCCAAAGATACACAACAGTATAACTACGAGTGCCATCCTTCAGTAAAGGGTGAGATACGCTTGTGGGGGCGTGGGACCAGAGAACTTGGACAGCGTGGTGCGCATTGTCAGAGGACACTGTTGTGCACATGGAGGATAACTGTCCGAATACAGGCTGGTCTGGGCCGAGGACCTGCTGAAGTGTTGCGCCTTGAAGGAGGGCTCTCCAAGGGCCTGACCATGGGCCCCCTGTTCTCGCAGAGATCTCAAGGACATGAAAGATTTCTCCCGAGGGACCTACACCAGCTACTTGTGACATCTGGAGAGCAGTGCTCTCTCAAGTGGGCACCTCAGCTACTAAATCCAAACTGGTAGCGTGGTGCGAGTGTGGACCTAAGTCTTGTGTCTGGAGACCAGATTGTCTAGTGCTGAGCCCCAAAAATCTTGACTGCATCTAAGGTGTGTGGTTCCAGTACTGTTGGGACCTCAACACCCATAGACATCTAGTGGTGGTGAGCAGATTCACCGGTTGTGGGACCCGCATGTCCCGTTTTGTCAATCGTTTTGTGTTTTTTTCATGCGACATGCCGACTGCATGCTCATTGTGTGTGGTGTCTCATTGGCTGGGTGTGATCCTTGGCTCTGCTAAACGTGCACCTGTTTGTGTGTGACACAACTGGCCTGGTGCAAACTGTATCATCATGCACCGGACGTGGTGCCTCCTTTCCAGGCAGGTACGGATTGGCAACTCTTCCCTGTGTGTGACCGGAATCGCCTGGTGCAACTGAACACGATGTGCACCAGTCCTTGTGCCTCCTTTCCAGGGAGGTGCAGAATTTGCAACTTATGGTGTTTGAAATGTGAATTGCCTGGTGCGACTCATCCCTATGCGCAACAGAAGCTGTGCTTGAATCACCTGGGCACGACCCAGATCATGGTGTACCAATCTGGGCACCTCATCCTATCGAGAGGCTCCCCTGTGTTACTCCCCATTCATCAGTTGTTCCCTCGTTGACCCCCATCACAGTGGATCAACTGCCCTCTCCACACCTGACCCTTGCAAAGACATCTTGGCACCAGGTAGTAGCGAGAGAGATTGACTGAGTTGAAGAAATGCTTCAGAGACAGTTCGGAAACGGGGAAAGAGACTGCGTGACTCCTTTGTCTTTTGAGACCTGTGGGTGAACTTCCCGATGGCTGCTTACCTCTCCCTTGTTTACGTCTACCTCCTAATTAAAACTGCTACATATTCCCACCTGCTTTCCGAGGACCAAGACTATGTGCGATTTCAGCTGCGTGTGGCCCAATGTCTGGGAGGCGGGGTTGGTTATCTACCATCTGGGGGTATAGGACAATCGGGGTAAACCAGAGGGTGGAGGGAGGCTTGGGCCAAGGAGTCTGCAGAGGGTGAACCATTGACCGATGGGTACCAGTGGCACCACATGAGGGTGTTGAGTGTGTATGTGTGGGCAAGAGCGTGCCATACAGACTGGCTGATACCTGTCGCACCGCGTAGTGGTGCAGAGTGAGTGTGTGTGAGTGAGAGTAATCATGTGGGGACTGCCTGTGATTCACGACACTGGCTGACGGTGCCTCATTACACGTGGATTGATGCCAAAAGCACAATACCTTTTGACATTGGGTTTTCCCGCTTGGCCCCACGGGTGCTGCTAAAAAGTGATCTAGTTTCTGGGTATGTACATAATTTTGATATCGCACACTGCATAAGGGTGCTCTCTCTCAACTGGGGGGAGGTAGATTAGGAATTGTCCACAGCGTGCATAATACTGATATTATAACTATACAAGTGGGCCTACTACTGCTAGTAATATTATTGAATGTGTTGTATGCTCAGAAATATATGATGGTCATGTTATAAAGACATAATATGTATTGAATATAAACGTTTTTACATACATCCTGTGTGAAGTCTCTTTTATGACGCTCAGTGTATTTATCACAAGTGGCTGCTGTGCCTTTGCTTTACACTTTTCCTCTGCAGTAAGCCTGACTGCTCAGTGCCAAGTTACCCAAGAGTGAGCAATGGGTTGTAATCACCTACCCTTGATGGGAGCAGTAGTTCTGCCTGGCTGGGGGCATCCCTTCTGCCAACCAGGCACTGCTGGTTCTAAAACCCTCTGTTGCATTTGCCTGTGTGCTTGTCTCAATTGCTTCCTCCCACCCGCACCCTCTGTAATGCTACCCTTCTACCCCATGTGGCTTTCGCTCCTGCCCTATCCTTTTCCTTTCGCATACCCTACAGCTTTCCCCCTCTTGCTTTTGCATTACCTCCAGTCTTGCTTCAGCATTCTACCCTCCCTCCCCCATGTTGCTTTGACATTTTCCACCATTCTCCACTGTGTTGCTTTGCCGCTCTCCCCACACTTCCCCATGCTGCTTCCGCCCTCTCCAACCACCTGCTTAAAAAAAAAAACACTTTTGTGCATTTTCTTTTCTTTTTAGTTACAGACGCTGCTCAGCATTATGGATTTTGTACAACATGGCTAAAAACCATGTGCAAAGTAGAGGGGGGCGAGTGAACAATTTTGAAGGGAGAGCTGAACCAGAGCCGAGCCAAGAGTCTGGCTCCGCTCTTAGAACCCATGCATGAGCTGAGCCCTGAAAATGTTTGCTATATACATTATACTATCAAAAAGGGGGAGGGAGGGAGAAGCGATGGTCCATTCAGCTTCCAATTAGTATACAATGATCAAAGGAAAATGGACCACTTGTACCTGTGTGACCAGGGTCATGGGCTGTTGGTTCCTTTCATAAAAACCCTCATTCACGCACACAGGGGGACAGGCGGTATATCTTGGAGACTCTCCGAACCTGCTGCGGACTCCAGAGGCCGCAGCAGGTTCGGAGAGTCTCGCCGGTCCCCCACGGAGGCCCACAGTAGGGTCCTTTCAGGTACCAATGACCTGATAACTCCGATAATTAAGTGGTAAGTCAATGACCCACTCTCCATGGTTGCCCAAAAATAGCAACCTTCACCTTTCTAGGTCCTGAAGAAAGCCCCCAGACCCGGCTGGGCGGAATTGGGCTGCAGCATGTCGACCTCGCATACGGACTAACTAGTGCGTGAGATTGGTAACGCGATCCATATACGCACACCTCTGTTTTAACCTTTTCACATCTCCATACAATAAAAGATTTTCCCGAAATGGTGATGTAGGAAATTTTAACCTCACTTCACTTGAGCACTCCACTGTTTTAAAATTGTTTTGGTCTCTGGACACTACTGTATTACCAGTGGGTCAACCTCCTGGTGGAGGTCAGCATACCAGAAACAAAACCCTATGATGATGCTGTCACGTCACGAATAGGCGGAGAACCAAGATATACCGCCTGTCCCCCTGCGTGCGTGTATGAGGGTTTTTATGAAAGGAACCAACAGCCCATGACCCTGGTCACACAGGTACAAGTGGTCCATTTTCCTTTGATCATTGTATATACATTATACAACAAACATCACATAAAATTTGATAAAGTCTCTTCAAAATTCAAAAAGTGTCTTTCTTTATTATGTGGAAGCTTTGCCATTAATACATCACAATATAACACTGCACTGAGAAGTGCTTATTAAAAGTGATAGTTTTAAACATAAATTATCAGTGAACTAAGAGGCAAGAAAGTTGTCATGCACACCCTGTACGTGACCCAGATTATTATACAGCAACATTATAGTCTATTAAATCAAACTCAAATAGGTATTTATACAACTGGTATTCTGAACTGACATATTTGAAAGTGCTTTCATACACGATAATGAAGAAAAACTAATTTTGATGCTTAAGATCACACAATTTAAGTGGGGAAGCCACGATTTATCTAGGTTTTCTGGTTTCATTTTGTGAAAATCAGCCAGTAAATGGGTATCTATTTGTCTTCCCATATGTTAAGGCTTTTTTTTTTACCATTTTGTGCATTTTATGCAGTTTTTATATAGCACAGATTCGACTTGAAGGTACTGGAGCACATTACATGAGCACCAGTTACATTATGCAAGGTTATAGTCATCGTTTATAGGCACAGGGAGATTAAGTGGTTTGCCCACAATCACAGGATGTTAGGCCAATTCCAAGATTTAAACCTGATTCCCTAGTTCCAAAGTTGGCGGCTCTGGCCATAACACCACATCCTGGGTAGAGCAGAAGCCACATTAAAGCCCAGCTTGTTATGGACTCGAGGTTCCAACAGGATCTCGAGCTGAGCCAGAGCCGGGCTTTAGACTCAAGCCTGGATCGAGCTTTCAGTGGCAGGCCCTCCTCTACTTCTATGTTTGTACAATGCCCCGTATTTATATGGTTACCCTACCGCTGCACTAGTGCGAGGTCGACTTGCAGCTTTTAAGGTGGACTGCTAGTTTGTGGCCACTTTGCTGCAGTGGGCGTATCAAGAACAACATGCTTCAAAACTGAATCGCGTTCCTCAGTTTTCATAGGTACTTCTAAATTTTCTGTCATTTACGCAGCTAATTATGTTTGCGCAAATGCACCTTGATGTGATTGATGCTTAATTGCATATTACTTTTTTCATCAGTTGCTAATCATTTTTGTGAAATTGTGCCCAATACATATACTCTACTAACATGCATTCTCAAAACTCCTCCTACTTGAACGAGTGGCTGCCTCTTTTCATTTCTACAGTGAACTCTGTTCCTCGGTGACCCAGAGAGTACATGATTGATGTGCCTTGCACAATGGCAATAAGAGTCCTCAGTGAGACTTAGAGGCATATTTATCAAAGTTTTGTGTCACCCTTGCGCCACACAAGGTAATGCAAGGACTATGCAAAACCTAGATGAGAGCTGCCAAGCCATGCAAGGCCACCTTGCGTGGCCCTGCCGTGCTTGGTAAATCTGGAGGAACGCAGGCAGCACAAGTCGCTGTTTTGCTTTACTCTGCCCCAGGGAGGTGTTCAATGGGGTCACGAGGGACCTCAGGTGTGAGGGGAAACTCTGCAGGTAACAGAGGGGCGTGTGCGTGATTTTATTATATTATCAGGAGGTGTGCTGGACCCACACATTCTGCACATCACCATTACACGGTGTAATGAATGAGAAGGGAAGATTACACATAGCACAGGGACAGGCGCATCTCTAAGACTGACATTACCCGAAGCAGAGGGCCTGAGCAGGAGGGTGTGCAGGGAACACGGTCTTCATAGTGACATCAAAGAAAGCCTCATCAGTAGGAGGACAGCTTGCAGGTAGCACAGGACTGGCGCATCTCTGTACCGGGAGCGTGGGGCAGTGCAGGGGCGCCATTTTCATACTGATATCACAAGTGCCATCAGGTAGAGGGGAGGTGGCTGGTGCAGGAGACAGGCGGACACTTTCATTAGTCTACAGACACTCTTGCACACTCGCCAGGGAAGCACACCAATGGGGAGACGCCCGGGTATGTGGCTGAGATGAACCCACAGCTCTTTGGAACCTGTGAGGCGTCTTCTCTTTATCTGCACCTGGTTTTGAGGCCTGGGAATGGCCCAGTCCTGAACATTTGGGTGGGTTACTGTTCCTCGTGCCTACTGTAGGACTCCTGGTTACCAGTAACCCCTGTCGTTTTCAGCGCTTAGAAACAGCAGAAGTGTGGTTGGAAGCGCTTGACAGGTTGTTATTTTAGTTATGTGTCTCAGTCTATAGACGTGAGCTATAAGGTATATGAGAGCAGACAGTACTGGTAACACAGGGACGGAGGCACAGATCTATAGATTCTAAATGCGATGGTTCTCAAGTATTGTTGAGTGGATCGTGGAGTTAATACAGGAATATAAGCCTCATTCTGTAGACTGATAGCAACCAGTAGCATACAGCTTCTGACAAGGGACTCAGTGTGTATGTATGTTTTGGTATCCTAGAGGTGGGGCACCGCAGTGCTGTGCCTGGCAGCGAGAAAAATATGGGCGCTATGCCCATGGAGTGGGCAGTGCTTCCAGATCATGTACAGAAGTGTCGGTAGGACGGACTTGCGGGCTTGTTGATGGGCCAGAGGCTTAAGAAATGAGGTGTTCCTTACTCAGGGTGCCTTTGAAAAGTTGCTTCTTTGGTTCCGTTTTAAATTGCAGAAGTGGCTCTGAAGAAACCCTGGGACAAGTGTGCCAGTCTGTATCCCTGGCATCAGACGAGGCATCATCGGGGATGTGATAGGCAGGTGCCAGTGCCACTCTTTATTAGCTACCATCAGCAGGCCGACTGTGCGGGTCCCTGAGAAGCTGACGTCATCAGGGATGTCAGCTGTAAAAGGGCGGCGTGTACTGGTAACACGGGCACTGATGCACTGATATATCCATCTATGGGCTGAAAGATAAACTGATGCATCGATCTATAGGCTGACAATTACCAGGGACTTGAGATGTAGGAGGAGAGTGCCCTCGTAATACAGAGAGAGGCTTCTATCTACAGGCTGACATCAACCGGGACATCAGGTGTGAGCCACGAAGGTGTACTCCGAAGGGCGCCCACGGACCCGACACAAATCGAGGCGCTGTACAACCTTACTAGGGGCTGTAAAGTGCTATACAAATAATACGACCGGGGGAAGTGCTTTAGGCCTCGCAAGGGTGTGGAGAGCACTGTACATTGCCCACAGCAGAGAGCCTATCTGAAGGCAGGCATGAGCAGGGACATGAAGGGGGAGACTGTGCAGGGCCTGCACTACAGGCGCGGTGATAGTCACTGGCAGTCGTGCAAGCAGTAGTGTTGTATATGTGCTGCAGATTGACGCGGCATCACAGACACTATGAATGCAGTCATGAGAAATGTGCTGGCAGCCCCAGCGCTCGGGCCTCGCTTCAGAATCTCCATGGAAACGCAGGCCGGAAGAACCAATGAGGACTGATCCTGAGAAGCGGCGAAGTCACAACACAAAAGGGAAAACATATGCTCTGGACCAGAAGTAAATCTGATCCCGACACAACTAATGGGCTGCGTGGATCACCGCTCACGCCTGGGCAGATTGAGGGCCAAAAGGTGTGACCTTAAGTGGGACACCGGGAGCTGAGGGCCGAGTGAGCCTTGTCAGCACGTGGTACGCGTGAGTTTTGGTTTGAGACTCCTAGGGGCTGGGAGGAGGGGGGAATTCGTTTTCCTGCACACGCCACATCAGAAGGAAGTGCTGGGCTCGTGTAGGGCAGGGAAACAGAAAGGCCTGGAAAAATGCTTTGCTCGATCGCTGGTGCTTTCCTGTCGGCCCAGTTCAGGTGACGTCTCCGGGGCTAATGTGAATCAAAGTCACATACGCTATACTGGTGACAAGTGCAGCTGCTGTCCTTGAAAACACAAGCACCGGGTATTCAAGGAAAGTACTGAATTGTCAACTACCTCCACTCTGAGCTTTGACCTTAAGGGGCTCTCGAGGTCAAACAGTGAAGCTTGCTCTTGGATGCTGGTGCTGGGATAGTTTGGCTGCCATTCACCCCAGCCCTCTTTTGCACCTGTATTGCCCTAAAGGTGCCTGGTGGACGCTGATTCCTGGAAGCCATAAAAGACTGGGGGAGATACCCTGGCCCTACTGAAAAGCCGCTGTGAGCTACCGCCACCTGGTGGCCGACCCTGCCTGAAAACTACTGCAATCTCGGCCCCGGAGGTGTCGGAATCTAGCGTTGACCCATACTAGAGGCAGACTTTGTATCGGCAGTTCTCCCTTTGAGGCCCCTGGTCTTCCTGCAATGCGCCGACCACTGTGTCAGACACCCCAATGTCTGGGAGTTCGCTGCACCCCTCGGTGCCCGTAGATGGCACGCTGGACACGGTCCTTGTGGTCATAGAGGGCTCCGGAATGACGGAATCTCAATGGAGAACAAGCTTGGCTCCCTGGTAGTGGAGTTGGGTTTCCTACGTGACACTCACCGAAAACATAGGGACAGAGTTACGGATGGGGAGAGGACACTAACAGCCACCATCCACAGGTAACCAACGCACTACCCAAGACCTTCAGGACAGAGTGCGAACACTCGAGGAGAGGGCAGAGGACGCCGAAGGGTGATCCCACAGGAGCTATTCCCGGATTCTGGCCTCAGATGTGGAGAGTGGCCTGCACATCTTCTCATCAAATGACTCTACCATGACTGATGGCTCCAACCGGAGGTCTCAATCTCCGCAGCTGGGGACTCCACAGACAACATAATACAGTTACCACCTGTGGGCAGCAGCCGTGCCTGCTCCCACACTTCGAGAACAACAACAATGTCTCAACCGGTATTATTGAGAAAGTTAATTAGCAAGTATGTACAAGACATTACAATGAAGAAGAATTAGGGAGACTCGTAGTTCGTTTTAAAATGTGCTCAAGGCATCATATATTTTGAAAAAGAAAACAATAATTGTAAAGACAATAGTGAACAGTTGTATCAGCACTGTTAGCAAAGATTGCAGAGGCAACCCAAAGACTTTGTGCACACAAGTGCTCGTGACACTCAAAGGTGAACAGCGCAGGTGACAAGTGAGAAAAACAGCAGGGGCGCAACGTGAAAAAGTGACTGATATATACAAGAATATATGGTTCACGAAGGATTATTTACAATGATTGGTCATGTTTTTTAGAGATATTTTGAATGAACCATAGTTGAAAAAGGCGCCGCAAATTGCGGCGATATGTCGACGGCGTTTAGATCCTAGTCATTTAGGATCATCATCAGGACCGGGTTGCCGTATTGAAGTTGCTGAGGAAGTGAGTTGGAACGATGGTGGTGGGGCAGCGTAGCTTGCCCTAGACTGGTGGCAATAGTGTCCATGAGGTGAGGTCCAAGGTGAGAGCGCAATTTATTGGTGCGCAATCAGTTCGCCCGGGAACAAGGTCCGGACTGCGCGGTAGTTCCAGTGTGAGGAATCGTGGTAAGGTTGGAACCGGTCGGGGCGATCCGGAGGAGCAAGGGACCCAGCAATTCCAGCGCGAGTCTAGCAAAGAGGCCGGTAACAGGGTCGGAGCCCCGATCCACTGTCGGCGTGTTGGGAGGGGGAATATGGAAGCTGGCCGTCCGGTTAGTGCGTCCGCGTGGGGAGCAGCAGGATGCCTGGAACCAATCCGAAGGCAACGTGGTCGGTAGATATCAAGATCTGCACGGGGTCGCCACGATCGTGGTCGGCATGCCGGTATCCGCTGCTGTTCGGCATCACCAGGACTGTCCATTGTCCAGAGACAGTGAAGCCATGGACCCACAATAAAAGGAGGTGGGGGTGTTGCCCCCCTTTCCCGCTTCCTTTAAGCCGAGCTCAGTTTAGAACAGATGTTGGCATCCAGGGCGATTTCATGCTTACACATTGCTCCCCATTGCTGAACCACCAACCCACGTTACTCTATGGTTTGAGGCTCGAGTCAGTTTGCTCATGCAGCCGTTTGCAGTAGGACCCCTGAGTTGTTGTTTCTACTTGTTAGCATGTGCCCGCAATTCCTCACCCAGCAATTCGGCCAGCTAGGCAGGCGTTATTTATTTCGTGGAGGGCAGGTGACTGGGCTGTGGTGACCAGGGGGCTCCTCGAGGTGCACAGACCACTCAGACCAGTCACACACAGCCTCTCATACCATGGCCCCACCAGCTAAAATTAGGTCCCATACCAAGAGGTACTCGCAAATTGCGCATGCAATTTCAAGGGTGCAAGGGGGCCAAAAGGACACCCTGTTGCACCCCTGAAATATGCATGTGTGCACATGTGGCGCACCTACATGCCCTAAGGGCATGTATGTGCGCCACATGGCACCTAGAAAAATGCAAAAAATGGCATTTTTCTAGGAATTTGCAAATTACCACCAACTTGAAGTTGGTGGTAATTGGCGATTCCTTAAAGCCAGGTCGTAATATTTTTTTGCTTCCAGCATTGCATTTAAGGAATCGCAAATTGCGATTCCCTAAATGCATTCGCAAAATAGGTCATCGCTAAAATTGCGATTCCCTATTTTGCGAATGCCTTTTGAGATGATACATCCGAAAAGGCTTTTTACCATTCGAAAACGGACAAATTCTGCAAATTGGCCCGTTTGCGAAAGGTAAAACACTTGATACATCTGGCCCAATATTCCTTCAGGAAACTCTCACCATGGCCATGGAATTACAGCGTCTACAAAAGAAGTGGAGGGGGTTGGTTTATGCACTGCCTACTCGGCATATGCCCGCGGGGCGCTGGTCTAGATTCATTCAGGTGTCCCCTTCCAGGTGCTTGACACCATCATAGACAAAGAGGGGCAGTACACGTTGGTTGAGGGAGGGCTTAACAGCTCGCGCATCATCTTAGGGAGCATCTATACTCCAAACACTGACCAGAGGGCCTTTTGGGTCGCAATCTCCAGCATATTAGCACACAGGATTCAAGCGCCGTAGGTTCTGGGCGGAAATTACAATTGGATGCTTGACATGCAGCTCAGTCGTTCCCACTCTCCACTTACCGCTCGCTCTCACATACACAATCTGAGTTCTTTGCGGGGTGGATCTGTCAGTGGGTGCTCGCGGATATCTGGAGAGCCAAGCACCAGAACTCCCACATCTATTCCTTCTACTCAGCACCGCACAACCTTTATGTGCGCATTGGTCGCATTATCTGCACCCTCTCCTTGCTAGACACCTGCCAACACGCTGACTACCTGGGACACACTATTTCCAACCACGATTCACACGTGGTGGAGGTGACATGGAATGCACCAGTCCCCCCAACACTCATGTGGCATCTCCCCAAGAATGTATGGAGGTCCTGATATGTTGTGAGTCCCAAGAGTAGCTCATTCAGCACTACTTCACTGAAAACCATAATTCGTCATCCACTAGAGCAATTGCGTGGGACACCTTTAAAGTGGTCATGGGGGGTCTGCCTGCAGGAGGTAGCGGGGGTGCTTAGGATGTTTGACAGGGAGGTCAGGGAGTCTGAATGTCTCCTGCCCATGCTAGAAAGGGCCACTGTACACACTCCTCTAATGTCCCCGCATTGCCCAAGCCTAAAACACACCACGCCACCCTTCTGAAGTGGGTGTGCTGCTTCAACTTCTGCGTAGCCAAGACACATTAAGAGGGAGAAAAATCTGATCATCTCCTTGCTTGGTTAGCCCAGCAAGATGCCCAATCATTGCCCGCTGGTGATAGCCTACACGCACAGTGTGACATCCTGCATGCGTTTTTCAGGTACTATTCCTCTATCTACGATGTTCTCCCCCCTTACTGACGCTACAGTGGGTGCCTTCATGTCAGGAATTACTCCTCCCCAAACCCCTGATGCTGATAGGGAAGGCCTGGACCCTGTTATTATGGCCTCTGACGTTAAGCAGGCCATTCAAGACCTAGTTAAAAAAAAAAAACCCGGGCCAAGACGGGCTACCAATAGAGTACTGTAGTACCTTCACAACGAAACTCACACCTCAATTAGTGGGGATGTTTAATGAGGCCTAAAGAGCTGGGGAGCTTCCACATCCCTTTGTGAATCCTTCCTGGTGTCCCTTCCAAAACCTGACAGGGATCCCACTAGCCTATCCTTGTATAGGCCGATTGCCATCCTTGACGCAGAATATAAGATTCTGGGGAAGATCCTGGCAGACAGATATGCTTGGATCTTGCCCGAACTCATCCACCTGGACCAAAATGGTTTTGTTTGGGGTCACAGTATGTCTCAAAACATCTGACGCCTCTTTCATTTGCAAGACCAGGCCCCACGGCGGTTCCCACACAGAGCCTGCATGATATTGCATCTTGAAAAAGCATTCAACATGCTTAAATGGGATTACCTTTTCCAGGTGTTGGTCCATCTGCGGGTGGGCAAGCGCCTCCTATCATACAGAAAATTATTGTATATGTGTCCCATCTCCAGGATCTGACTGGGCCGGCTCATCTCATCACCCTTTTCTTTGGGCAGGGGAACCAGGCAGGGCTGCCCCCTGCCCCCCTTGCTCTTTGCGATAGTTATGGAGCCCCTTGCCATTCAACTTCACTTGGAGGGATGGGACTGGGGTATTCCCCTCGATGATGTGACCCAACCAGTGTCCCTCTAAGTGGACAACTTACTCCTATACCTCCGGGATGCCTGATCCGATCTTTCTCTTATCCACGCCACACTCTACGCATTTGCACAAGCAGCTGGCCTCCGAGTCAACTGGGCCGAATTGTGCGTATACCTACTGAGTCCCGAGGTAGCTCCTGAAAAGGGCCGGGCCCATAAGTTCTAGACTCATTCTAGAGTCACAACCTGATGATTTTTTTTTGCAGCATGAAAGCGTAGATGGGAGAACATTTCTAACTAAAGCCAATCAATTAAGCAATAATCCTTGTGGACACATAGTAACCACAGACAACTACAAAAGGTTAGTTTGATTTCTTACAAGGCCAAAAATAACTGAACATAAAGACACCTCAATATGAGAGTGTAGAAATACATTGGAATTAGCATGAAGCCAAATCTGCGTATCCAATTGGGATGATGTATCATGAATAATGCAATTAATTCAAGAAGCTGAATGCAGAGGATCAGAAAGCATAAGTCCAAATTTCCCTGCATCGAGAGTTGATGAATGAAAAGCATTAATCTATCCCTACTCTAACACTAAGATGACATCCTTACTTAAGCATCTTCAGGAAGAAGGATAAAAGGTGTCAGCATGTGGAGTCTTCCTAAGAAGTCTCTCCACCATCGATGGGTCAGGTAGCATAAAGCTACTGAGACAGAGCTTGCTCTAAGATGCTCTCTCTCCGAAAGCAAAGAATAGTGGGGTCTTTCCCTACTCCCAATATCACATTATTCATGGGTAACTTTCCCAAGATCCAATGTGGGTCACGGCATCTGCTCTGGGTACGATCCTAAAGGTGTTTTTCCATGGGACAGCGGTGTTCTTTTCTTGCTACAATTTGTCCTTGGTTCCCAGGCCTTCTCCTGTGTGAAGCACAACAATCTTCCTTTATTGACTCAAGCCACACAATTGTAACTTCTTCTCTCCTTGCCTGACTAGTAAAACAAAGACATTATTCTAGCACTTCTTTCACCTGCAACACAAAACGTGAGAAAGAACAAATTTCACAGCACACATGAAATTCAACTATTAATTCTAAAGCGAGAGTTCCAGGGAACTGCATTCAGCTACTATAAGAAAGCATCATATGGACTTTACGAAATTGCATAGAAAATAAGGCACTTTCAATTAATACATTTACCTACATGTAAAACGATACAATTAATAAACACATTTAGTACATTAATAATTGTCAGTTTCACAACACAAGTTCTTCACATTAATGGTTTCTGCTAGTTACATTCACTTTCTACGTACACTCTCCATGTTACTTTAACAATGGCCTAAGTGACATCATGTTTCAGGTTAATACATTTCAAAATTCTAACACTTCATGTTAATACAACAAAGAATTATATGTGGGTGCACTCTACATGTGTGATTATAATGCACTTCTACAAGTAAAATGTGATTTCCGCTACATCGCCACTCTTGAGGTGCGACTCAGGGAAACTCTACTAAGTTGGCGGAGAGTCACGGGCTGTTATCTTGGAGTTCACCTTTACCATTCACCGGCCTACCTGTATGACAATAACTGAGAAAAGCCCTTTCTGCTCTGAAGTCGAAAGTGCAGTTTTGGAAAAATCTGCCCTCAGCCACAGCTGGGGAAAAAGCCCAATCTAAGATGATAGTACTACCTCAGCTCCTCTATTCTTTTGCAAACCTCCCTCTTACCCTTCCCCAGGTATTTCTTCCAGGAACTGGATACTAACCCTGGGCGTAGCAGGCGTAGTGTCTCTACGCGTATTTCCACAGAGTTTAAAAAAAATTCAGTGGTAATACGCTACGCTCCCTCCCCCTTCCCTCCCCCCTCCCAAAGTCTTTAAAAATGTAATCAGACCTACAACGTAGTGTTTTTTTAATTACGAAGGACGCGAGGAGCAGGACGAAGAGCGACCAGGCAGGGGAGGCGGCAGACAACAGGTAAGTGGCTTCTTTTACATTTTTAAAGACTTTGGGAGGGGGGAGAGAGCGGCTAACTCCGCTCCGCCACGGAGGAGGAGTTTTTGCCTATTCTCCGCGTTCGCCACGGAGCATGGAGTAGGCAAATCTCCGCAAACTCCGCTGGCGGAGCGGAGTTACCCGCCCAGGGTTACTGGATACCCTACTGAGAGAACTTATCTGGGGAGACAAACGTCACCGAATTGCACTGAAAAAGCTGCCGCTGCCGGTTGGCAGGGATGGACTCAGAGCCCTGTCTTTCGACGCTTATTATTTAGTGGTGCAGTTGCAATGGGTTTTCTGATGGCTGGCAGGGCGTTACATGGAAGAGATGTGCCACGGGTCCTGCCCTCTTGCACCGGACATGATAAGATGTTCCCTGCTTCCCAAAATTACGCCCCAGTTCCCATTATCCCTGCAGGTTTTGGTTGCACATAAATGCATGACCAGGGTTCTCCTCCTCACGCACCAAATCCCCCCGCATCTCCCAGGTATTCCCCCTGCAGGGCCTTCCACGATTCCCCGGTTCCTATTTCACCACAGACCTAAGGAGCTGGCACAAGCGTTACCTATCAGTCAAAAATAAAATTCCCTTTGGAATATTTTAATAGCATACCATATTACTCCCTACCACATTCAAACTATCAATCATTCATCACAAAGATTGGAAAAAAAGCCAAAAAATTCTTATCAGTACACAAATGTTTATTGAATATATCTATCTCATGTAGTAAAAATGTTTGGTTTTTTTCTCCTAAAAATCTAAAATATTTAATATAAGCCTATAATTCATAACAATTTATTACAATTTGTGCATAAATTCCAAATCAAATTAAAAACTCTGTACAAACACATGAATACAATTATTTCTACCACTATTAAGATCAATTTCACTAATCCTAAATTTGAAATAAATAGTGGCAAAACAAAACAAGCGTTACCTACACACGGTTGGCAACCTCTTCATTGACAGCCACCTACTTACTCTCGACCAACTTATCTCTGAGCATACTATGCCACCGGGGCAGTTTCTTACCTATAGGCAAATACGTAACACATGCCAAGTCCTCTGGTCCACACAAGGTGAAGAGCCCCAGACCCACGCCGTCATACAGACACTATTCCACATGGGGGCAGGATGGCACCTGATAACATGGATCTATAAGGCGCTGCAGGAACACACCAGGTTCCCACTTACCACCCTGCGGGACAAATAGGAAGACGACATAGGGAGGGCGTTACTTGACACTGAGTGGGAGCAAGCCCTGGAATTCCCCCAGTGGGTATCTCACAATGCTCCACAGTTCTCTATCCTCCACCTGGCCTACCTGTCCCCAGAACAGTTTAACCGCTATTGTCCCACAGCACACCTGCACTTGGCTACTGCCGACTTACAGCATATGCTGTGGTCCTGCCCGGCCCTTTCATCTTATTGGCAATCGGTCCACGGCGTGCTGCGGGAAGTCACGGAGTTCACTGACAGTTACACATGGGAGGCCTGCGCCCTATGCATATTTAAGAGTAGGAAGAGCTACAGGGTGAGGGCGCGCTTTGCTGGCATCGCTCTTTTATTAGCTAAGAGAACCTTCACCTTGCAGTGCAAGGCAGCACAGGCACAACCTATGGCAGCGTGGCACAGAGCAGAGCGAAAGTGCATGAGGGCTGAGGGAGAGGCTCTTCGCTATGAGGAAGTTCAGCACTTCTGCAAATATCCAATTTCCATGGCCTGGGACACTCTCCTTGACCAATTTCAACAATTTACTCATAATGACGACCTACCCCCGTGAACCCAACTCGGCCTTCATCGGCCTTAGTGTGCACTCACCCGCACCTTTACCAGGCCCCCCTCATGGCTCAGCCACTCAGCCTTCCAGTCTGCAGCACCAGCCCTCAGCTACTCCCGCAACACATTCTACACCACAATTGAAGCCCAGTTCCTGTTTTCCACCGAGGCCGCCCCCTGATGAGATTTTGTCTGCCTCTCTGTCCAAATCATCACCTTCCTCCTTCAGTTTAGGGGTACCACCTCAGTTAGACGGGTAGCTGCTTTAGTTACAGCTGTTTAGTGATATCACACTCACCTTCCTGCTCGAGGAGACCTTAGCGGTTGTTTCACTTAATTTATCGCTTAGGGTGTTTGTCACAGCTTCACAAATGTTTGCATTGTGGTATTACACACATTTTAAGTCTCTTTCAGGTCATGTACTGCTGTATTTGTTTGCATATGTAAACTCTAATAAGCACAGTTAAAAAAAATGTATCTACAGTCTGCAAATCTACAGTGGCAAAGATATGGTATGAGGATGGGATTTCGCCAGGTACAGCATCTCATATTCAGCATGACTTACTTAGTGTGTTCGGTAGAGATAGAAATCTGGCTGAGGGAACATGGGGATGTCTCACTGGTTACTTAATGACGACTCCAATAAATCCAACTCAAGGATTAGACACATATTTCAGGTGAAACTGTGAGTGCCTGTGGCTCTCGTTCACTGATGGGGCCACTGTATGGTGGTTCTCAGTGGCTGTGACTCTACAGAAGGGAAGATGGTCAGCTTTGGTATCCTCAGCATGGGCCAGATCTTGCACAGACGGGACTCTGTGAGATTGGTCTCCGAAGGGGAAGGGGAGGTACCGGGAAGGGGAGGGGGAGCACGGCATCTCAAGGAATCTCAGGCAATACTGGGTTTCAAAGGGACTGGTTGGGTTGCAGCATATATGCTGCTCTGTGATGAGAAGGTCAGGAGTGGTTGGCTCTAATGGAGCGTCTATCACCACATGACTCTTATTCGTAGATGCCAGTTCTCGGTCGCACAAAGATCTTCACATCTCCATGTGTGGGCACATCTTTGGGTCTGGCTGGTTAGTCAAAGAACGTCTCTGCTGTAAGCGACCTCACTCTTTAAAGGTCCTCACTGTGGTGAGGTGAATGTGGAGAAGTTACAGTGTCAACTTAACCCAGGGCTCCAATCTGTATTGAGGCTCAGTCCCCACACACCAGGCAGCCTTCCACCACTCTGCCTCAGGTTGCAGCAGTAGGTCTTCTTCCTCAGTCTTGAGGGGTACAATCTTTACCCCTCCAATGGAGGCATTCAAAAGATGCTTCATCCGGTTCCAGCCTTCTAAGCAGAGGCGGAGAGCGTCTTCCTGTGGAAAGGTGAACACAGGTATATGTTGCATGTATGTATTCTTCTGGCAGTGGTTCAAATCCAACTGTCCACAAGCTTTTGGGGGAATCTATCCTGTCTGAGTTCTTTTTCTTTTAAGATGTACCACACCTCCTGTGGCAAAGCGCGACAGGGAAGCCGTCCCTCTACTTTGTGTGTACTGGCTTCCTGACATCTCCCTTACTAGCCAGGTGCCGTTGTCCTCGCCTTTTATTTCCAGCAGGACAGAATACAGAATGTGAGGAATGGACAGGTTGCCCACCTCATTTGCATAAGGTGTGCAGTGTTGGCCGTGCCATTGGCAATGTCATGTTCAGGTGCTGCTCTCGTCAGGCCACAGACTGACCCTCGGGAATTTGCAGCGTCCAGGCCCAGTGAATGACGCCGATCCCTCCCGCTTCATTCAGGGATGTGAGACAGGAGCAGGTGACTTTCCAATAAACTCTCAAAGGATGGATTTTAAAGAGGAGCAGGGAGACATGCTGGGAGAAGAGGAGGCAGCAGCGTTGGCTATCGCTAAACTCCATAAGCACCCTGTAGCCTTAGATGATACATACCCCAAGTGTGACCCCCTCTCAGGTGCACAAGCACTATCGTGCACTCTATTCGACCCGGAGGGCTTGATGACGACACCCTGGACCCACTGCTGAGTGGCTTGCCACTGCCTCCCCTGGCATACCAGACAAAGTAGAAGGTATGCTGGTGAGGATCCGGCAAAGGAGTTCCAGATCTCTCTCCTCCAGTTGAGTGAACAGACTGACCCGCTGCCCGCAGAAGCCTTGCCATACCAGCGGACAACGCAGCAGGCAGGGCGAGACTGGATCAGGGGAGTGGCGGGGGATTTCAGGAAGCCGGGCAAACGAGGATGTCTGTGCATTTGATGCTGAGCCTGAGCATCAAAGGCCTTGCCAGGCATAAGAAGCTATTCCTGGAATTCTGAAGACGGGCCTCACTATAGCAGCTTGTACCAAACATTTGAGGATTTACCTGAACATGTGAGGCAGTGTCTGGTAATCATGGCTGTGCATTGGAATAGGATGCTGCAGTTGGTTGTTATCACACTGCCTGCCTGGGTACCTAAGGCTGAGCCTTGGCACACGGGACTGTGCCTGGATATACAAAGCTGCACTTGGCGTGTCAATGTCAGAGAATATAATGACTTCACTTCCTTGGAACAACTGGCTTTGTCATTATTTTCTGTTTGGTATTTTGGGCTATGACCTTGCATGAGTTTCCTTAATATGTTGGTTATGTCACATGCATGTAACCATATGTGTTTAATGTGTTATGCTCTGTCCTGTGTGAGCAATGCGTACTGTATACAATATGATATTTACCTGAGATTACTTTCATTAAGTTATAGTGAGCCTTGGGTGTAAACAGATAAACATTTACAAGCGAGAGAGGATATTGTATTGATGTGTTCGATAACTTTGGAACCACACCATATCATGACATATCACGGTGCCTATCAAATGGATATTTCGTTAGATTTCCGAACCATTTCTCTAATTTGGTGCCTTTTTGTGTTCAATACGTTTTATTAATTTTCGAGAACAGATCAAATAAACAAAATGCAACTTTGGAGAAGAAATCATGAATAGAATTATACGAGTGCCTCTACAAACAAGGGGTGCATTAGGAAAAGCACATACTGGATGTATGATAAACAGTACGAGAGTGTGGCTGTGGTTGGTGACATAAACGCGCCAAAATAAGTGTCAAGAGCAGATTGTGTTAGTTGTAAGCCAGAAACAGAAAGGAAAGACAAGATAAGAGAGAGGAAGACTACGATAGAGACAGTTAAGGAAAGGGACAAGCACACTGGCCCGGCTTTTCCGGCGCGGGCTGATGAAGAAGGGGAGTGATGGTTTGCTTGTGTAGACGGCGCTCCGGAGATGGGGGCGCAGTGTTTGGCAGACGTCGGGGTGCCCATTGTACAACCCAGCCCTTCCACTGGTGGGACTGCCCCATTGTCCCCCTTCCCCCCCCCCAACACACCTTTTTCTCGGCGACGCAGCTTGCGTCCTGGACGGAGGCGGGGCTGGTGACCACCCGGGACTGTTATGATGCGTCCACGCTGATACCCTTGGTGGTCCTTGTCGAGGGAAATGCGTTCCACCCTGACCAGTTCCTCACATATGAGGTGCTGGCCTGGGCTTTTGAAGCTCTTTGGATACAGGCATTGACACATCCCGAACTCATAGAGCCTTACATCTTCTACTGTCTTTGGGTAAGGCCAGACATCTGGTCATCTGGTCAGATGGTTGTATGGGGCCTTCAATGAGATGGTGTAGAAGTCATTACTTGCCCTCCAGAAGAGGAATAATGATGTTGGGCAGGGTGAATTCAGACCAGAGCTGGGCGAAGTTGCTGGCTTATTCACAGAGAGCTTCCCGGAATACCCGCTTTAAGGTCATACAATTTAGCTATCTGCACCAGACTTACCTCACCCCAAAGAGGCTGGCTAGGATCTATTGGGGGGAGCTAAATGCGGCCCCCGCTGTGCACTAGCAGAAGCTGCTTTCTGTCACATGACATGGGCCTGTCCTACTGTCAGGGTATTCTGGACCTCAGTGGTGCAGAAGTTGAGTGACACATTACATAGGATTATACAGTGTACCTTAGAGGTTTGCTTACTGGGGTCTTTCCCACGCCCAAAACCTAAGAAAGTGGGGAACCGCTTCATTGACTTGGGGTTAATATTGGCCAAGTGGCAGATCTCTATGACCTGGAAGTCAGTGACTGGCTTGGTGGTGGGAATGCACTGTTAGGGAGAGGGCTCGGGCTGAGGAGCAGGCACTCCGTAGAGAAGAGGTCCGGGAGTACGGAGAAGGACCATAGAGCCGCTGTGGGCAGACATCTTGGAGGCATTTGAGAACCCTGGGGGAACAGCTCTTCCATTTCGGGAAGCTCTGGTTCTGAAGGTGGAGACGGAATGGCTGCTTTCGGGCAGGAGTGAGAGTTTGACCGGCGCCTCGCATTGAAGAAGGCGCAGTGACTGGCTGTTCGAGGCTGTGGTGGTTTGCCCCTCATGTGGTAGTTTAGGGATGCGGGCTGCAGAGATACACCCTACTATAAATACAAGACGGACAGCAGCACTGCCAGATAGGGGGAGTGTCCCCCGATCACCAATCCCCACCCACACCCGTGTTGGGGAAGAAGTATGAATGTGCACCTGGAACCCCCATTTATTTTGTTCGTTAATTTGCTGTTTTGATTTTTCTCTTGGGTTTTGACTCTCCTCCGAAATAGGGATACACACTATATTGGTTTCTGGTCTCTTGATGAAGGGAAGCGCAGAGGGAGGCGACTTATATGCGACTATTAATTTACTACATATGTCGACTTCTTCTTACGAACCTGTTGGAATACTACCCCCTAGAGGAGCATGACAAACACGTTGTATAAATGTACCATTCTGTTTTTCAATGGGAAAGTGATGAGAAAATGGCAATGAAAATATTTTTTTTAAAAACAATAAAAAGTAAGCAGACAATCACTGCAGAGGTAAGACTCTGTGAGAGGTGTACAGTGATCTGGAGTACCCCTTAGTTAATACCAATGATGGTAATGTCGAACTGTACCCTGTGCAGCTGAACTAAATTCAGGTGCGTATAGAAGTAAAGGTGGTTCAACCACTTGCAGATATTTATTTTGAATATTTCATATGGGACGATCACTGCTGACTAATTGTCTTATTTAGGGGTCTTTCGGCCTCCGGAGGGTGGGGGGGAGGGGTTGGACCTTCGTATTTGGAGACCCACCTGTTCAAGGTATGCAGAATGGGCACTATGTTCAAAGCACCCACTATGAAAACTTTTTTTGTTCAGAGAAAACACGTATCCAATGCAAGATCTGTTATAGCTAAACACAATGTGAATGGTCCTAACGGGCAGGGATTGTTTTCCTTGCAAATGTGGCTAGATGACATTTTCCTTGCCCATTTTTCTACGCAGCAGATGGCGAACACAGACATGGAAAATGAGTGGTTGTAGTCCTGCCCCCAAACAGGGTAGGTCTATTGACCCTGTAGGCGGAGCAGGTGTAGGCTCCCCCGTTGGTACCCCAGCAGTTCTCCTGAGCCTAAATAGAGCGGGGGAACTAAGGTTTTAGTGCAGTAGAAGGGCTGCCGGTTCATGGTACACCGCCTGCTCCAGCAAACTCTAATTGAGGTTCCAAAATCTTAATTACCCAGGCCTATACTGAAGCATTTCCAAATGTACAGAAGCCATGAATATCATGTACATTTCAAAAGCTTCTCTACTTGTTTTCAATTTGAGAGGACATTTTTTACTGCCAACGTAAGCAATACATTGAGTAGAAGGGGGCATCCTGGAAAAGGGGTACAGTCAACCTGCTGGTCTGGGATCCTAAACATAGCAGAGCAATGTTATGTACTATAGAAATTCAAATATCCACTAAATATATTTTTCAGAATGGGCTTCCAGCAAGCTTCCACTAACTTGTGCACATACAATATAAGGTAGGTCACTATGTCGAATCTGGCAGAGCAGCAAGAAGGAGAAGGGGCAAGGCCCATTTTGTGCATCTATAGGGAGTCCAATGAGTCCTGTGAACTGTCATGGTTCAAGCTTGGGTTATTGTTGTAGTAATTTTACCTTTGAATGCGGATTCACAAATTAAGGATCATTGAGTCTCTGAGAAGGGGTACAGTTATAACTGGAAGGATCTCTATTCTAGCTATCTTTAATTTTCTTCCATGCATCTGAGGAGCTTGAATGTATGAAATGATACATCCTTGTAGGAGTATGTTGGGACACGACAAGTTCCTTGCATGTTCTGGAGTCCCTGCCTAAAATTTCCCACAGTGAGCTTCTCCTTTTTAAAAAATGTTTTACCCCCGCACATGAAAAAATCATGCATGTGAGCTGAAGAGACCTTGTGGCATGAAACAAGACCCAATGCTGGGATTGTGGTCCAGAAGGGCACACCAAGCACACCCTCCTTTTCAGTGTGTGACTACTGCCAGGGCTGTAGAAGATAGTGGTTGTAGCAACAGATGCAACATGGTCCTTCACTCCATCTGTTTGAGACATGAATGACACAAGAATGGAGACTACATGTAACGTGGAATGTGCATGGAGTGAGTACGCTGTTTGTGGCTCTAGCAACCATGCAAACCATGGCGAGAACCTCATACATCAGTATGGATTGCAGGGCTCTTCCATGGGATTCCTGGGGCCCTTAAAATGGGCCAGACTTTGTTGTGGGGAGGATAGTAGATAGAGGGTATTTTTGAAATGTAGGAACATTCCCCTGGCCTTTACTTATCTCTAGAAGAGTTGCCCCCAATATGTTGAGAGGTAGTTTAGGAAGCCTCTCCTCTTTCGTGCCTTTGTTAGGGGTCTTCCCTAAGAGAAGATTCCCAACTCCACCCACCAACCTGTTGACACTGTGTGACAGAGAGCCGGACCAGCCTGGGAGGAATATGCAAAGGTCTGCTTAAACTAGTCCCACAGTGGACTTGCTGAATACATAAACTCTGCAAACACAGAAACTACCAGCCATTGTGCCAAGATTTCTCTATCAGAATCATTAGGTCCCACACAAGTGGAGGCCAGGGTTTCACCGGCATCTCCCCTTCACAGGGTAGGGAATAGGAACCTGAATGTTCTACAAATCTGCCAGGAGAACCTGCCTGAGGCCTGCCTCAAGGGAAGTAGCAAACTGACTGCTAAGGAGGTCTGCTGGAGGTACCCTTGCACAGAGAAGACACAGTCTTGGAACAGAGGGCTGACAGGAGCTGAGGCAGGAGGATCAGAATTACAGCCCACTGTAACACAGGGAAGGATCTTCACAGCCAGGCCGTGTGATGAGTCCTTGAGACTGTGAAGCTTCTGTGACTTTCTGTGAAGCTAAATCACATGTGAATGGCTTCACACTCAAGGAGACTGCCACTGCTTCTCCCTGTCTCCCTGGACTGAAAGTAAGTGTTGCAAATGGAGAGGCACCTGAAAAACTGGTCCCGTATATCGATGGTCACATCAACTGAAACCAAAGCGTCTTGAGAGGAAAGGTGCTTCCACAAGATCTCACATTGCAATCAGTAGCCTTTCACTGAACTTTGCTTGAGCATCACTGCAACACATGTGGGATCTACACTTTATGTGTGGGGCTTGAGTTTGGGCCCAAGGAAGACCTAGAAATGAGGACCTACCTGAATGTGAGCAGCACAGTTGGAGCATGGGCTTTATGTCACCTCGGTCCACGCCACCCCTAGCTTCTTCATCGAAGTGTGCACCTGTACTCCTGATACGAGGCCAGAGACTGCAAAAGCATCAGTTGGGTTAGGGCAGAGGCAGCTAACCTGCTCTTGGGGGGCCATGCAGATGCCACACAAAGGGCGATCTTGCAGTCTGTGCCCATACCCAGCAAGAGAGGACTGATCCACCCATGACTATAAAGACTAAGGTACAGTGTAAAAGAACAGCATTAAGAGAATAGTGACTTAAGAAACTGACACATACTACCATGAACCTAGACATATTTTATGTGTGTTTAGGTTGGGAGAACTTAGAAAGGTGGGAGCAGGGGACCTGTACCCATCAATTTTCCGTTAGTGCAATAGTCTGCCCTTGCACTGGAGAAATCGTTTACTGCCTTAGTATGGGGAATATCCTTTGTTAGCAATTGTCAGTTCCTTAACATAGTGATTGTCCCAGAGAAACTGTGTTCTGCATTTGTCTTGTCCTCTAAAATGCTATGCACAGGATCGTGTTGCATGAATGAAGTATGTCACCCTTTTCTTTTTAGTAAAAGCACTGGCTGGACGTTAAGTAATTGACTGTTAATAGATATACGTTGAGTTCTTGGTTTCTCCCCCACACCACATCCCTGAAAATAGGTAAAAGGCTTTGAATGTTGTAATTTGAGCCCAGCAATCCCTCAGCGCCCTAGGATTTCCACACAGTTTCCCACAGAGCAATATCCAATTTATGAAAACTTAAAAGTTGGTTAATGGCATCAGGAGAGTTCACTAATCTTCCTTTTTTATCCACACTCTTTGTCTCAGGAAATTATAGAACTGAACCTGCAAATTATGCTTCTGTTGCAGCTGACCAAAGGTTTTCAGGAGTAGGCCCTTGTAAAGTTTGTTGTTTTGAATGATAGGAGCTATATTTTTAATAGAGTTCCTCTAAAAGTATAGGCGTTTTCTGTAGAAAGAAGATTGTCACATTAAAAAATAATTTTTAAAAACATTTAATACTTAAATAACTTCCCACCCTATTCCTTTACAAACCCAATAAACAACTAATAAACTATATATTAGTCATTGAACTGTAGAAATGTAAAATTACACGTTAAAAATCACAAAACGCAGTTAAATAATAAAAATAATAATCAATTAAGTAATTTATGTAAATATTTACCAAATAAATATATAATTAACATATACAATGAGTTTAAAATAAAAAAAACAGTAATTTGTGATTTAAATAACATCCCTCATTATATCCCTACAAAGCTAACAATCTGCTATTAAATCATAAATTACTAATTAATGCAAAAAAGTAATTACATATTAAATCTTACAAACCAGACTAAAAATTCAAACAATTACTATAGCAATACTAGTATGATAAATTAAATAATAACTAATTTATTACATTAATTAAAATGATATTTAATACAACTATATTAAAGTAATCAATAATATATACAACAATATTTTAAAAACAATTTTATATGCAGAAAAACAAGATTCTTATTCCTCTCTATTTTAGACTAGACCATATTCTTTACATGATATTCTTGCAACTCGATATTTTTAAACAATATTTGTGCCGTTAAGTATGTGACTCACTAAAGGGAAATGGCATACAGAATTGGAATATTTTTGACATGGGGATATAAAGATTGCTACTTCAAGTTTTCTGCATCTGTAGTTATAAAGATCCTAAAAGTACAGGTGTGAGTTACAAAGAATGACAAAAGCTCAGTTTCTTAGCATACAATTATTTGCATTGATCTACCAATGTGTGGTTTAATATGAAATTAAGAGAGTTGTTCAGCTCACATAGATTATTTTAGTGCGGTCCTTCCTGATGAGAAGTATGGGAAAGACAGAAAGTTACTAAATCCCAGGGAGATATTTGTGAGAAACACATGGATAAGTAGTAAAGCAACTCAAAGAGTTGCTCAATTATCAGTGAGAGGTATTTGTGAGGACCAACCATAAAAGCAGTACAAGGGAAACAGAGAGTTAGTCCGTTTCCCTAGAAGATACCTGTGATGTCCACTTGATGTCAAGTACAAGAAATACAGAGAGTTATTTAGTTCCAAGTGCGATATTTGTATTGTCTACACACATCACGAGTATAGGAAACTGACCCTGTTCGGATGGTAGATGTTAGTGAGGTCTTGATGAGACGTCCAAGGGTCGCAGAGACTTACTCAAGCCCCAAAGTAGATGTTTCTGAGATCTGCAACAATGAAGACCAAGAGGGTTCCAGAGACTTCCTCAGTTCTCATAAAGATATTTTTGAGGAATATGCTGGGTCACTGAAATTTGGTTATTCAGCTGCCACGACACTTGTCGCCTAATTATAGATTTGAAGCATTTGCTACATAATCCATCATCTGCAGCATAATCTGCAGATGTTAACAAAAAAAATTGTTTCTAGCTCAAACGGATCGAAAGTTACTAAACATGTGGAGACTTGTGTTCCTGTGTAGTGGATGGCCCTTTGCAAAAGTCGACTAGTCATCTTTCAGTTGCTTATTGCTGCATTTGGTCATTAAACTGGTATTAATGAGGTGAAATCTTTGCCCTCCCAGTGTTACAATGAGTAAAAATGACAAAATAATGAAGAAATACTGTCACAAAATGTGACACATTACACTGATAAATTGCCTTTTCTTGCCACATAATTCAGTCAACCATAATTTGATCCTCTTCTGCTGCATAATTCCAGTGGCCCTGAGTATATGTTGATGAGGAGTATGAGAAAAGCAAAGAGTTACTCTGGTTATCTGGGAAATATTTGCAAGGTGCATACAAAAGAGGTGTACAAGGAATACAGTGAACTAATCATTTATTACAGAGATGTTGTGAGTTCCACCAAAAGGAAAAATGAAGGAATGAAGAGAGTTGCTATGGTGTTAGTGAGAGGCCCACCCAGTTCCAATTTAATAAGTAATATAAAGAGATAAGCAATTTATATTTATTCAGTCATGTTTGTAAGAAACATATTAGAAGGAAAGCTGCTAACATAGTAACCACTGTTAGATAGAGAATGATATATAAATATAAGTGAATTTTTTTAATGTAAAGTCTTTGCCAGGGAAAGGCCAACCAGTGGTTGGGAAGCATGAAAATAAAGACTTGTTTCCTATTAGAAATAGATATGTATAGTGAGAAATGGGGTTGTTGGTTTAAGGGGTGAAACGCTACTCAAGCAACTGCC
Source organism: Calotriton arnoldi (assembly GCA_963921515.1). Taxonomy (NCBI): domain Eukaryota; kingdom Metazoa; phylum Chordata; class Amphibia; order Caudata; family Salamandridae; genus Calotriton; species Calotriton arnoldi. Next base: position 113,543 of record CAWUFW010014045.1, read on the forward strand.
AGAATCCTCATCAGGGCGAACCATAAAAACCCTCTGGTGGCTTGGAAGAAAAGCAGTCAGGCTTAACTTAGAGACAATGTGTAAAGTATTTATGCAGCACACAAACAGTGATATAGTGAAAAAATAACAGAAGAAAAATCCCACACCAATCTAGAAAACTAGAGTAAAAAGTAATAAGTAAAATGAGTCTAAAATGACAAAAATCCAATCAGTAAAACAACAGATATGCAATTTCAAAGATTTAGGTAAGTAAAAGCACAACGCACCACTCACAGTCATCTGGTCTTGCTGGACTGGGGGGAAAGTCACAAGTCCAGGCCAACCGCAATGAAGCAAGGGCCGGAGTTACATGTTGGCAGGCGTCATGAGCTGTCGATGCTGTAGCACGAAGTGCAGATCTTGAGTTGCCAGTCGTTGCTGGCAGTCACTGTAGCGCGAAGAGTCGGGTTCACCAGAGCTTCGCGTTAGTGGGCGGTGTGGGCGGCAAGATCTCGGCATGAACAAGCCCATTCGCGGCAGCAAAGAGCCCAAAACTTCAGGATTTCTCCTTTTATTCTGGGGAGGCACGTTTTGGGGACCAGGCACTCACTCTGGCAGGGCTCAGGCGGGTCCAATGCAGCAGGTCAGCTGGGCAGTTGCAGGGAGGCCTCTGGGACTGGCTGGGTCCTTGTAGCTCAGAACAGAGGTTAGCCACCTGACCCTTGGAGTCAATCTTCCTGGGATGAAGGGAGCAAGTCCAGTCTTCCTTCTCGGAGAGCAGGAAAGGCTTCAAGCAGCAAGGCAGTACTCTGGCAGCAGGGCAGTTCTTCTTCTGGAGTATCCATAGGTCCAGGAGTGTACTGAACAGTGGGTCTCAGGGTCCAATATTTATACTTAGTGCCAGCTGTGAATTGGGAGAAACTTATAGACTTCCCCCCACTTCTGGTTCTGGAATTTTCTTCCTTCTTCTGCCCAGGCCCCAAGATATCTGGGGTGACAAAAGGCTAGTGTGAAGTTCTTTGTGAGTGCAGGAGGCAGCCCCTATTGAAGTGCAAGTGTGATACGTGACAGCTCCACCTCTACTCATCCTGTCAGGATGGCCTATCTTGCCAACACCAGGTCCCTCTTTGTGACACTATCTGGAAGGAAGACACAAAAGCGAACTGCCAACTACATCTAGTCATGTGACCCAGGACACAGGCTGCAAGCACCAAATGGTTAGGACAAGAAAATGCCAACTTTCTAAAAGAGGGATTTTCAGAATTGTGACTTAAAATCTGACTTTTGAAAAAAGAGGATTTAAAATTGCAATTCTTTTGAGACCAAACACGATATTTCTACCTGTTCTTAATCAAAAATTATCGCTTATTGAATGTAATAAGGTAACCCAATAGTATACTATGGGAGAGGCAGGCCTCACAGTAGTGAAAAACGAATTTGGGAGTTTTTCACTACTTGAATATGTAAAACTTAAAAACACACGTACTACTTTTTAAATACACTGCACTCTGCCCTATGTACTGTTTAGGGCCTACCTTAGGAGTGACTTATATGTATTAAAAAGAGAGGTTTAGGCCTGGAAAAAAGTTTATTTTGCCTGTTCAAATTGGCAGTTTAGGATTACAAACAGGCTGCAATGGCAGGCCTGAGACAGGTTTAAAAAGTCTGCTTAAGTGAGTGGGCAATAGGTGCTGCAGGGCCACTAGTAGCATTTCATTTACAAGACCTGGGTACATGTAGTACCACTTTGCCAGGGACTTTTAAGTGCATTAAATGTGCCAATTGGGTGTAAGCTAATTTTATTATGTATAAAGGAGAGAGCATAAGCACTTTAGCACTGGTTGGTAGTGGTAAAGTGCACAGAGCCCTAAAAGCCAACAAAAACGAATTAAGCAAAAAGGAGGGGTGAAGGCAAAAGGTTTGGGGGACTACCATCCAAGGGTGTCAGGACTAACATGTTTTATGCTAATAATGGATTTAGGACCCGGTAGGGCAGCGTCAGACACCGGGAAATTATATTGATGTAAGCAGACTGTAGACAATATGCATTGCTTCATTGAAGGTGTGCCATTCAGTTATATGTTTTATGTGAAAGAGATAGGTCTAGCTTCTTCAGATGTGACCTGGTAGACGAGGGATGTTTACTGGAGCTATTCTAGATGATAGTCTATCTGGCCTTCTTGCTGGATAGAGTGAGTTGGGTTGTTAGGTAATAAAATAGGTGCAATAAATCACCTGGCATGGCATAGGGGTCGAACTAACCAATCAGTGTAGTCAGCTGAATGGAGGTCACAGTTGTGATGACTTAGCCCTAATTATTATTATTTGTGACCTATGGTCCAGGCTCCTTGGTGAGGAAACAGGAAATTCAAGAATTTGTTATGTGTATGTTTTTATTGGTTCATGGTTTCGAAATTCAGACATATATAATAAATGAATCTATTTCAACTGTATTAATTTTTGCCATTTCTCAAGTTCAGCAATATTATTTGAAAACCTGCAACTATGGCTTGTCGCAGTAAAGACCATTTACCAGTTTTCTTACTGCCTCATGCATGTATACTTTCTCATGAGGGAGGTGACAAGGACTATTCTCATGATTCTAGAGGAAACATTCATAAAACCCCAGGTTTTAGTTCCACAGGACAGAAAATGATGATTCATCATCATCATCATCATCATCAAATAAGACGCAAAGGATTCTTGCTGCGGAGGATCAGTCAAACAGCCGAGTCTTGAGTCCTTTACTGAATTCCAGCAGAGAGGGTGAGGTCCAGAGTTGAAGAGGGAGGCCGTTCCGGGACCTGGCCGCAAGGTATTAGAAGGAAGGACCTCTGCTGTAGCTTGGACGTATACAAGGGGTGTGAGCGTTGTGCAGGGAGGCCGGTGTCTGGAGGGTCAGTGGAAGTTCAGGTGGTGGTTGTTGAATGCTGGTCCTTGGTTGTGCAGGGCTGTTAGAACTGGGGGTCTCTAGTTGGCAATGGTTTGCACCTTTGTCCAAATAGGGACCCTTGCTTCTAGTCAGGGTAAGGGGGCTACACTCCTAAAATAACCCCGGCTCAACCCTGTGGTAACTTGGCACGAGCAGGCAGGCTTATCTCAGAGGCAGTGTGTAAAGCGTTTGTGAACACATACAGTAATACAGTGAAAACATTACAGATGGACACCACACAGGTTTAGAAAAATAAGTAATCTTTATATAGACTTAACAAAAGACCCAAACAACAAAAATCCACAATACAATATTAAAGAAAATGACTTTTAAATGGTAGAAATAGCTTAGTTCAAAGGTGATGGTAAATGCAACACGTTTCTCACAAAGTACCTTGGATGCGTAAAGCAAAACAAACAAAAGGTTCGCAGGGAGGGTGATGCGTCGGTTCCTTGCTTCGGGGGAGGTGATGCGTCTACTCCTCAATGCTTGCGCAAAGTAGGGGATGCGTCTGTTCCTTACCAGAGAGGAGGTGATGCGTCGATCTCGTACTGCATTGCGGTTGCGATGCGACAAAATGGCGCCTTGATGCGATGCGACAATCCGGTGTGATGCTACAAGATGGCCTCTTTGATGCGATGCGAAGACGTGAAGGTGATGCGTGCACGCCGACGGCTGTGCGGTGAACTCGGTAACTTCTGAGCCGCGACAAGCCCTGCGACACGCTTCTCCGGTGATGCGACGACAAACAGCTGCGACGGAGACACGCTACTTCGGTGCTGCGACGGCGACCCTTGCGGTGGTGACACGCTTCTCCGGGATGCGACGGCAACAGCTGCGGCGGCGTCACGCTTCTTCTCGTTGAGTCGCGCTTCCAGCTCCCAACAATACGCAGGCTTCTGCAGACAGAATTCCCAGCAAGGAAATTCAGGGGGGAGCTAGTGGTGAAGTCTTGTGCCCCTGAGACTTCAGCAGGAGGCAAGCACACTTCAAGCCCTTGGAGATTCTTCTTCAAGATGAGGAAAGTTCATTAAAAGTTCCTTCTCCTTTCCTTGGCAGATAAGAAACCACTGCAGGCCAACCCTAGAAAATAGCACAATGGCATAGGGGCAGTCAAATCCTTCAGCTTCCTTGGTTCTTCTCCTTGGCAAAGGTTCGTCTTGATTCCCAGAAGTGATCTAAAGTCTTGGGGTCTGGGCCCCAATATTTATACTCAAAAAGTCTTTGTTCTCTGAAGGCAGAGAGTGTCTGTACCTGGCCAAAACCAGTTCTGTCCACACTGGTGCAGCTTCCTGGCAGGAGGTGGAGACAGCATTGTTGAAAGCAGACCTGGCCCAGGTAGCTGAAAGGAAATCACCTCCCCCTACTCTCTATTCTATGAGGGCTCAGGAGAGTGAAAGGAAATCCCCGCCCCCCACTCTCTATTCAGCCAAGGTCCTATTCAGCCCAGCCCTGACCCATCAGACTGCTGGAGCCCAAGCCCTCCTGTCACTCACAAACCAGACAAGCAATACACAACCTAGCAGAGGCAGGCTGGATGGTTGGGCAAGAAAATACCTACTTTCTAAAAGTGGTATTTTCAAACACAGAATGTAAAAATCACCTACACTAAAAGATGTATTTTAACATTCTGAGTTCAGGCATACTAAATTCGTTTTTCTACCATGTTCCCTGGGTCAGTTAGGATTATAAGATGTTATAATCAAACTGCCCATTCTGACCTATGGGGACAGGTAGCCTTGCAATAGTGAAAAGCGAAATTGGCTGTAATTCACTATCAGGACATGCCACACGCACCAGGGCATGTCCTACCTTTTACTTACAATGCACCCTGCCCTTGGGCCTACCTTAGGGGTGGCTAACATGTAGAAAAGGGAAGGTTTAGGGACTGATAAGTGGGTGCACTTACCAAGTCGACATGGCAGTACTAGACTGCACACAGGCTCTGCAATGGCAGGCCTGAGACACACTTTACAAGCTGCCTCTGTGGGTGGCACAACCAGTGCTGCAAGCCCACCAGCGGCATTTGATCTACAGGCCCTGGGCACACATGGGGCACTGTACTAGGGTCTGACAAGTAGATCAAATAAGCCAATCATGGAGTCACTAATTCATTACAACAATTTACAATAGGGAGCACTTGCACTGTGGCACTGAATAGCAGTGGCACAGTGCTCAAAGCATCTAAACCAGCAACAACATATCAAAAACAGAGGAGACAACAGCGAAAAATGGAAGGGAGACTCACGCCAATGGTACCAGGTCTAACACGTGTCCCCTCCAGCTGAAATGTGGGAGGAACTACCCATCCTCTTGGGAGTTCTCTTCACTAAGGCGGAAAAATCTGGACAGACCATCAGCATTGGCGTGTTTCTGTACCAGGGCGGTGTTCCACCGTGAAGTCCATCCCCTGTAGGGAAATGGACCACCTCAACAACTTTGGATTCTCACCCCTCATCTGCATCAACCATCTGAGGGGCCCGTGGTCTGTCTGAACCCAGAAGTGAGTCCCAAACAAGTATGGTCTCAACTTCTTCAGTGCCCAGACCACAGCAAATGCCTCACGCTCAATTGCACTCCACCTCTGTTCCCGTGGAAGTAACCTTCTACTGATAAAGGCTACAGGTTGGTCGAGGCCCTCCTCATTTATCTGTGAGAGAACAGCCCCCACACCATGCTCTGAAGCGTCTGTCTGCACAATGAATGGTTTTGAGAAGTTGGGCGCCTGAAGCACGGGTGCTGTGCACATGGCAGTCTTCAGGGCGTCAAAAGCTTTCTGACAGGTGTCAGTCCAGTTCACTTTCTTGGGCTGCTTCCTGGAAGTCAGCTCAGTCAAGGGTGCAACGATGTTGCCATACCCCTTGACAAACCTCCTGTAGTACCCTGTGAGTCCTAAAAAGGCCCTCACCTATGTCTGGGTCTCGGGGGGTTCCCATGCCAGGATGGTATCAATCTTGGGTTGTAGGGGCGCCACCTGGCCGCTTCCTACCTGGTGCCCCAAGTACACTTCGGAACCCTGCCCGATCTGGCACTTACTCACCTTGATCGTGAGGCCTGCTCTCCGCAGCACCATCAACACTTCCCAGAGGTGGCGCAGATGTTCATCCCAGGTGGAACTAAACACTGTAATGTCATCCAGGTAGGCGGCACTGAAATCTTCCAGTCCAACCAACATCTGGTTGACCAACCTCTGAAAGGTGGCAGGGGCATTCTTCATCCCAAAGGGCATAACCCAGAATTGGTGGTGCCCATCTGGGGTGGAGAATGCTGACCTCTCTTTGGCCCCATCAGTTAAGGCGATCTGCCAGTACCCAGATGTCAGATCAAACGTACTGAGGTACCGTGCAGCTCCTAGCCGATCAATGAGCTCATCAGCTCTGGGGATGGGGTGCGCGTCAGTCTTGGTGACTGAATTGAGTCCTCAGTAGTCCACACAGAACCTGAGTTCTGGTGTGGCACCAGGCGCGGCAGCCTTTGGGACCAAGACCACTGGGCTGGCCCAAGGGCTGTTAGAGGACTCAATCACCCCTAAGGCAAACATCTTGGAGACCTCCTCCTTGATCTAAGCTCTGACCCTGTCAGTCACTCTGTAAGCCTTGTGCTTCACAGGAGGACTGTCCCCAGTGTCCACATCATGGACGCACCACTCAGTGACACCAGGAACCAGGGAGAACAGATCAGAGAATTGTCCCAACAGTTGGCGACAGTCATTCTGCTGCTCAGGGGTCAGGGTGGTAGAGAGGTTCACACCATCCACTGGCCCATCTTGCTCTGTTGCAGACAGGAGGTCAGGAAGAGGCTCAGTCTCCTCCTCCATTCCAGCATCTGTTGCTAGGATCATGCCCACTTCGGACCTCTCCAAGTGGGGCTTTAGGCGGTTAACATGCAGGACCCACAAAGGGTTCCTAGGGGACTGCAAGTCCACCAGGTAGGTGACATTACTCTTGCGTTCCACCACCTCAAATGGTCTGGTCCACTTATTCTGGAACGCACAGGGCTCCACTGGAGCCATGACCCAAACTTTCTGTCCAGGCTGAAACTCGATCAGAGTGGCATTCTGATCATACCACCGTTTCATCTCTTCCTGGCTGGCTTCCAGATTCGCCTGAGCGAGCTGTCTGAAACTCCTAGTCTGCTTCCTGAAGGCCAGCATGTAGCTATATACATCCTGGGGAGGTTTACTGGGAGCTTTCTCCCAGCCTTCTTTCACCAGACTCAGAGGTCCTCTTACCGGGTGACCATACAGCAGTTCAAAGGGTCTGAACCCTAAGGACTTCTGTGGCACCTCACGGTAAGCAAACAGAAGGCATGGCAAGAGGACGTCCCACTTACGCCTCATGGGTTCCTCAAGACCCATAATCATGCCCTTCAGGGTCCGGTTGAATCTCTCAACCAGCCCATTACCTTGGGGGTGGTAAGGAGTGGTGAACTTGTACGTTACACCGCACTCCTGCCACAGGGACTTCATATATTTGGATATGAAGTTGGTACCTCGGTCTGACACCACCTCTCTGGGGAACCCCACACGGGAAAAAATCCCCATCAATGCACGTCCCACCAAGGGGGCCGTCACTGTCCTGAGAGGGATGGCTTCCAGGTACCGGGTAGCATGGTCCACCAAGACCAGGATGAACCTGTTGCTCATGGCTGTCATCGGGTCCAGAGGCCCCACAATGTCAATACCCACCCGTTCAAAGGGGGTGCTGACTACAGGGAAAGGCTGTAGAGGAGCCTTGTGCTTCCTTCCACTTTTACCACTTGCCTGGCAAGTCTGACAGGTCCTGCCATGAGTATCTGAACTCTTGCGCATTTGGGGCCAATGAAAGTGGGTAACAAGCCTTTCAAAGGTCTTGTTCTGCCCCAAATGTCCTGCAAAAGGTACATCATGAGCCAAACCCAGTAGGAAGGATTTGAAGCGCTGGGGTACCACCAGCACACGGGCTGACCCAGGCTCAGCAACCTTAGGCTCGCTATACAGGAGACCATTCTCCCAGTAGATCCAATGTGATCCGGACTGATCACCTGCTGCCTGGTTTGTGGCCTGTTGCCGCAAACCCACAAGAGAAGGGCACTTGTTCTGCTCCTCACAGAACTCTTCCCTGGAGGGTCCTCCTTCTTGCTGTCAATGGATCAGCTCAGGCAGGTCCCCCAGTTCAGCCACTTGCTCCCCTGTAGGTTCCAGGGCATCCCCCTCAAGGTCTGCCTCCTCTTGGACCGTGGGAACTATGGGGGCCGGTTTCCCACGCCCCCTACCTCTTCTCTTTAAGGCAGGTACCTGGGCCATACTTTCAGGCTCCAGGTCCTCTTGAACACCCTTACTGGCTGCCATAGACCAAGTGGTCACACACGCCCACTCAGACAGACCCAACATCTCTAAATGAGACCTTCCCTCTACCTTAGCCCAAGGGGAGCTCTCCAAATCATTGCCTAGCAGACAGTCAACAGGCATGGCTAGCCTCACAGTTACTTGAAGGGTACCTGCGACCCCCCCCCCACTCAAAGGGAACCTGGGCCACCTCACAGTGGCTCTCTGAGTTGTCAGCGGCAACTACAGGGAAGAGTGTATGGAGGACTACCTGCTCCTTAGACACCAGCCGACAACTGACAGCTGTCACACTGGCCCCGGTGTCTCTCAGAGCCTCCACCCTATGGCCATTGATGGTCACCCACTGCCTGTATTTTTTAGTGTTCTCAGGCAGCTGGGCCCTAGGGACCATTTCATAATCTCTTAAAGAGACAAGGGACATTTCTGCGGGACTCCACCCACCTTGGGCACCCATCTCCTCCCCCCCCCAGGGCTACACTCGCCATCTGCCGGGGTGGTGCACTAGGTGGTGCATTGTGATCCTTCTGGGGACACTTGGGATCATACCAACAGTGGCCCACTTGACCACACTTAAAACATGTAGGGGGCCCCCTGCGAACAGGTTTACCTGTCGGGGGCTCTGGCTTCTTCTCAGTGGGAGGCTGGGAACCCTTCCCTTGGTTCCCTTGGGAATTACATTGGGGCCCTTTCTGGAACTCCCTCGGTTTACCCTTGTCCCCCCCACTCTTCTGCTGGGGACCCTGCCTACCTTTGGCGAAGTCTCCCACATGACCCTTGTGGACCCGGGTACTGACCCAGCGGTCCGCCTCCTCAGCAAGCTTCCTAGGGTTAGTTAGCTTGCTATCAGTAAGGTGCTGGCGTAACTCTGGAAAACAATTACTAGACAAGTGCTCCCATGGGCAAACAAATCATAGAGCGCTTCAAAAGTATTCACGTTGCTACCCTTTACCCAACCATCCATTGCTCTGCAAAAGAAAGATACATACTCCACCCAGGTAGTTGCCTCCAATTTCTTACAATTCCTAAACCTCTGTCTATAGAGCTCTGGGGTCAACCCATACCTGGTCATCAGGGCTTCCTTCATGTGGGCACAAGACATCCTATTCTCACTGGGCAGGTCTAACAAAGTATCCCTCCCATCACTAACAAAGCGGCCCCACAACACCGCTCCCCAATCTTTCTCAGGGACCCGGTGGGCCAACATTGCCATCTCATAGGCTGCAAACCACTGCCCAATATCTTCATGCTTATGGAAATCCTTAATGACATCCTTGGGGAAATATACTCTTCCTTCTGCAGGCACAGATGGTGCGCTGCCACCAGAGGGATTAATTTCTAAGCTTCTAGCTTTGATCTCCAATTCCCTCAACAATCTTTCATGCTCTAATCGTGCTTTCTCTCTTTCCAAGGCTAACTTGTTATTCTCAAGCTCCAGCTTCTTATTCTCTAGGTCCTTTTGACCCTCCATCTTGAGCTTGGCTAGCTCCATTTTATGCATTCTATTTCTCTCCCTGTCCTCCAGCTCTCCTGGGGACAGGCCTTTGGAAGAAACACTGCTGCCTGGCAGGGAAGGTACTCTCTCCCTGGCTGGACCCAATGGCCCATCTAACTGCCCATCTGTATCCTCAGCCTCCTCCACAGGCTCTTCCACATGCTCAGAGGCATTTCTAGCTTCCAACCAGGCCCTCAGCGCCTTTTGGAACTCATCCTTCTTGGTGAGGCCTTGAGTAGCAACTTTAAATTTTCTACAGAAGTACTTCAGCTGTTTCACAGTGTAGGTATCCACCCTCTCTTCCTCAAAATCTAGATCCATAGATGCGTTGGATGCTGGTTTGCTCATGGCAATAAGAATTGGCAGTCTTTAGCAAAAATAACAGTTCCATGGAAAAGAAATTCTACCAAAATGTATGTGGTTGCGTTTGGTCTGCACTCTATAGTAGTGTACACCAATCACTGTATATGAGTCACAAATGCAAGTCCAGAATCCTCACTGCTGACCACCAATGTTAGAACTAGGGGTCTCTAGTTGGCAATGGTTTGCACCTTTGTCCAAATAGGGACACTTGCTTCTAGTCAGGGTAAGGGGGCTACACTCCTAAAATGACCCCTGCTCAACCCTGTGGTAGCTTGGCACGAGCAGGCAGGCTTATCTCAGAGGCAGTGTGTAAAGCATTTGTGAACACATAGGGGCATATTCTCAAGAACGTGTGATAACCATCGCAAATTTAGCTTAACGCAACTTTGCATATCGCAGTCCATTGCGGGAAAACAACGCCGTGTTAACGTAGCATTCTCAACCTGGCGGCACCATGCGATAGTCCCACGATAACGGGTCAAATGTCCGCGTTAAAATTAACGCGACGCCGCAAAAATGCGAAACACTAACGCAAATAAAGTCGCGATGAGGCCAACCGCAATAAAAAAATCAGCGATAACCAGCGACAGTGCTGCAATACCCACGTGTCATGAGGGAAAATGCACAATAAAAGCAGAACAAGAAAAAAATACAACAAAAACAAAATAAACTGCGTAGCAACATGGATGCACCCGGAACCCGTGCCCAGGTCAACGCGAACCCTACAAGCCCCACAGACCACCAGCAAGGAACCTCAGGGTCGGGAAAGGCCAAGGAGAAGAGGAAGAGGAATACGGGGCACAGTCCGCATGACAACCTGACCGTCCCACGGAGGTGACAGAGCACGAACAACAACTGTCCGTCACCTCCACCGTGTCATTGGCAACACAGACGGACAAATGGCATTCAATCGTGAATGCAGTCGGAGCATCGATGAGGCCAAGATGCGCTGGCACGATGTGAAAAGCCAAACCAAGCAGAAACCCGCTGCCAACAGGAAGGCAGCAACGGCGAATGGAGGTGGGAGCCCAGCGCCACAGGAGGAGCTGCAGCAAATGGCGGCCACAGTCATCAGTGCGGAGACGGTGCAAGGAGTCTGGAGTCCTGATACAGCACGACATGACCGGACACAACATTAACAGGGTGAGTAACGAACAGGGACTGGGGGGACGGGCAGAATGGCACACATGCACAACGACGTGTAGCACACCGCACACCCACAACGACCCTGGGTCATGTCCCTGATCCCCGTGGCACACTGCAGCACACATACAAACATCAAGTAGGCCCCCGTACACCATGTGCCCAAAGGGGTCACACCCCACACAACACCAAGTTCACGACACACACATGCACCCGTGCGAAAGACAGCAAAGATGCGGATGTGAGAGCCACACTGACAATGCAAGTGACACCACATGACGAGCAGCATGGCTGGAGTACAATCACCATGACATTGTGCACGCCACGAGACTGAGGTGGCTGAGTGTGGACCACATCCGGAAAGGAGCAGGTCACACTCTGACACATCCACCTGCACAAACAACCACTGACGGCAACAAGACATCTGCAGACAAACAATGCACAAGAGTACAAAAACCGTCCAAGAGCACAAATGACCCAAGTCGCCAACATCACAGCACCTTAAAAGCCCAAAAGTCAAAGGCACACCGCCTCCAAGAGATAAGGGGCAGCAAAATCACAGCTGCAGGTGCGACCCTCCCAAAATGCAGCACACACACAAAGCAATGCCAGCACATCCACATGGACGACAATGTGGTACACAGTGCAACACTTACACTGCAGAACAGAGGACACAACTGGGTCCGCCTGTGCGTAGGAAATGGCCAATCACATCTGACCTAGCAGGGAACTGTGAGATGCAAATGGACGTGTACAATCACACCTACGTCATGTAGTCCAAATGTCCACTGTCCCGCATCAGACAGTCCGCCCCTCCCAAACAGTCACAATGTACATTGACATACAGTCTGTATGTAAACCTGAATAATGCGTGAACATACATGCCAACACAATGTCAACAAGCATCTCCCCTTCACATTGCAGAGGGACAAACAACACCTCCAGCAGATCAGACCAGACAACTCCACAGTGAATCTGAAGAGGACCTCCACACTTCCGACACCGACACCCTACAACAGTACATGGACATCTACGGGCAATCGACCCCCAGGAGCAGGGCAGCACAGCTGCATCGAGGATACCCCACCCCATGCACAGACAACACAGCTGGACGCACGCACCACCACGGCTGGCTCCCAGCAGCGCACCCAAGCACACATCGCATTCCAAGGCCAGGTGTCAGACTGCCGGAAGGGGGTGTCCGAACAGGTGCGGGTGGGGTCCCACCTAATGGAAGCCGAACTAGATCACATACGTGGGTGTCTAAGTCCCATCATGGCTATAAACAATAAGAGAGAGAGGGAATTTTTAGAAGGAACACTCTTGGTCCCCCAAATAATAGTCAAAACAACAAAAGAGTTTGCCTTCTCAGGAGAAGAGCTAGCGTGGAGAATCAAATTTGATTCTTATAAAGCCCTCACTCACCAACCTAGTTGGTGACATGCTTCATCATCGGGCCCCACCAGGAAGGTCGAGTACCTCCCCGGTGTGCTTCAACGCCAGAATTACTGCGGAGCGGGTTAAAGTGGCAAGTGCACGTGATTGTGAAGTGATTTAAAAATGACTAGGCTGTATCCGAAAATGATTTTATTCGCCGGTCAGTCAGGCACAAAATAAAAACAATGTGGGTGATATGATCGCTGAAGAAATTGGTCAGCTAAATCTCACTCTGTGTGGTCAACATGTTTCTGCCTCTATGATGCTACTAGCTAGGCATTCGTCAGGACCAAGGTGAAGACCCCGGCGGTATGAGCACGCTAAGGCTCACCCTAACCTGGAGGTCAAATGCGTGAAAAAGTAGGAAAAAAAGTCTTTAAAAACCTACTATCATTGTGGGATCCTTCTTACTTATTGGGACCCTGCAGATCTCTGAAATGAAAGAACAAGAACGAACAAACACACAGACATAAGTATATTCAGTAAGCATGTGGTCATAGGACGTTCATTGTTCCAGTTTCAGCATACAAAAGTGCTCTTCTCGGAGTGCACCGAAACTATATCTCAAGAAGCTATCGTGCAATAGTGAGATATGAATGTGCACATATTTTAGAAAGTTATTGAAAGTGGCAAAAGCTGGAACCACTATAAATAAAGGTGGTATCACATTTATAGCGCTATTTTTACCTACACGCCTATTGTGACGTGGAAAACAATGAACGTCCTATGACCACATGCTTACTGAATATACTTATGTCTGTGTGTTTGTTCGTTCTTGTTCTTTCATTTCAGAGATCTGCAGGGTCCCAATAAGTAAGAAGGATCCCACAATGATAGTAGGTTTTTAAAGACTTTTTTCCTACTTTTTCACGCATTTGACCTCCAGGTTAGGGTGAGCCTTAGCGTGCTCATACCGCCGGGGTCTTCACCTTGGTCCTGACGAATGCCTAGCTAGTAGCATCATAGAGGCAGAAACATGTTGACCACACATAGTGAGATTTAGCTGACCAATTTCTTCAGCGATCATATCACCCACATTGTTTTTATTTTGTGCCTGACTGACCGGCGAATAAAATAATTTTCGGATACAGCCTAGTCATTTTTAAATCACTTCACAATCACGTGCACTTGCCACTTTAACCCGCTCCGCAGTAATTCTGGCGTTGAAGCACACCGGGGAGGTACTCGACCTTCCTGGTGGGGCCCGATGATGAAGCATGTCACCAACTAGGTTGGTGAGTGAGGGCTTTATAAGAATCAAATTTGATTCTCCACGCTAGCTCTTCTCCTGAGAAGGCAAACTCTTTTGTTGTTTTGACCAAGTCCCATCATGGACCACCTACACTCCCCAAAGGAGACCCACACTGCGACAGAGACACCCGCATCTGCACATTTCCGTGACTGACCACACCCTGAGCCACGGGATAATCATCCACACCCCCACGCTGGACTGGCGCACGCCGGCCCAGTCCACTCCTCTTACGTATTGAGTGGGGGACGACAAAGCTACATGTGCAATGTCCCACACTCTGGCTGCGGTGACATGGCTGCGTCCTCTGCACACGGCACAATGTGATTTGTGGGGCCGTGGCCCGAATGCATACATCATGAGCACACGTACACAATCATAGAGCTCTTGAACTGGCCACGGGCACGTGCGCCCGACAGCTTTATTGGCATGGTCACATGCACAGTGACGCATGTGCTGGATGTGTGTGGGGTGAGTGTCAGCCAGCCCTCAGGGAGTCGTTGGTGCTGGCAACAACTGGAACAGTGATCACAATTGAAGCAGAAACATAATACACCAGCATAACAGAAACAACTGTGAAGCATCATGACGGTAGCCGGAGAGAGTACAGTGTTCACCCAACATGCAAGCAGAATGGTCCTTGATTCGTTGTGCACTGAGTAAGTGGCACCTGTAGGGCTGAGCAGGGTATCAAGCTGATGATGGCACCCACGAAAGGTGTGAGCAACTCTGACAGTCTGGCAGTTAGACACTTACGACTCTGGCACCTGTCGTTTGGAGTTGGTCCTGGCGGTGGTGGCGTGTGCATCCTGCGGTGATGCGACGTCCGGGCAGGCCAGGACTGGATCTGATGTATGAGCCCAGGTGGACCGCAGTTGAGGCCGGAGGCAGCGGACAGCGCAGGGCCACAGAGACATGGCGTTGAGGCCCCCCAGGCCATCGGAACCGAGGCCATCTGACATGCCCTCAGGTTGGGGCCATGATTTGAGCTGCACAGAGTTAGTGGCCCCGGTTGCACTGCGGCGGGCACAGCCACACCGCCACGGGACGGTGACTTGCGGTGCAGTGAGATAGTGCCACGCTAGGGGAGCGGGTCCTCGTCGATGTCGAAGGTGAATGTTGCGGAGGTTTGTGGGGGACAGTGGAAGGGCCCCACCAGGGCATGATGCAGAGGGCAGTAGCCAGCCGGAAGCGGCAAATGGAGGCGTGGAATGCTACAGCCTCGTCTTGGCAACATAGTCAGTATCACCAACACGATGATGAAGACAACCCCCAAACTATGGACTCAGTATCCAACAGATCTCAAGAAGTAAGTGTCCATGGATGTCGGGGAACAGACTTAGTGGCACCGGAGCTGTGAGGGGAGGCAGTCTGCGACGTGGCCAGTACAATGTTATCAGCTCGGCCATCAATGATTCATGACAGAGTTCCCAATGTGTGGCCTACTCGACCGCTGTGTGGTCCGGAGGCAGCGGGCAGCGCGGGCCAACCGCTGTTCAGCAAGCTCCTCCTGGAACACTAACACACGGCGTTGAAATGGCATGTGGTGATGACTCGTGGTTGACCGAGGCAGTAGCGACAGAGCTGAGCGGGTGTTTGGCCAGCGACGATGCCGTGTCCTGCCTGGTACAGACTGGATTGGATTTGTGTGAGGCCTGCAGGCCCGCAGTGTAGTCCGAAGGCGTAGTCTCCAAGGGCCCACAGACACGTGTGGCTGGGATGCCATGCACATACTTCGTGTCACCACATAGAAGGGAGTATAGTGAGTTAAACTCGGCATTTGCGTGTGTACTCGGCCACTGCCAAATCAAGACTCAGTCCCACATGTGTGACCTACTTGACCGCAGTGTCGGCCCGGGGCAGCGGTCAGTAGGGGCACACATCCATGGGTCGTTGGCCCGTGATGCACAGAGTTAGTGACACCAGGGCAGTTGTCGTCAGTGTCCGGACACCTCCGTGCAGATGGTCCTTTTCTCCTCCGGACTGAACCGCGTCTTCCTCTTACTCGTCTCCTTGCGTACAATGATATGGACTCCGCCATGCAGATATCACGATTCAGTTCCACATGTGTGACCTACTTGAGCGTAGCGTAGGCAGGAGGCAGCGGTGCAGTACGTAAAAGGTAAAGGGGTGAAGCGGGCCTGTGTCGCGGGGCCGTGATGGTGTGAGGAGGCTGCCAAGGACGCGGGGTTCGGGCTTGGAGTTTGCGCCGGCACGTGGTGGGCCCTCTTCGGCACACGCCGGTGTCGGCAGGTGAGCTGTGAGGCCTGTATTCGCAGGGGCGGGCATGACAGGTTGGGAGTCCATCAGCCCGTGGTGCAGCAGGCGCATAGGTTCGCAGGCCACAGCGCTCACGGCGAGGGTGTCGACCTCGTGGCGGGCTAGGAGGTGCCGCACTGGCAGGCACGTTTGCCATTCCGGAAGAGGACCACGCCCAGAGCTACGTGCTTTTTATTCACACCCCTACACTGGCCTTGCGTACGCCGGGCCAGGCTACTCCACACATGCTTGCAAGGGGGGACGTCACAAGCTACATTTCCGCGTTCTTCCCCACTGGCTGTGGTGACATGGTTGCGTCCACTGTCCACTGCACTTCACACATCAGCAGTGCATGTGGGCATGGATATGTCTGTGGTCTGCATACTGCTATCTGTCCAGGACATCTCCGCCACAGTTGGCATTGTGTACATTCTCATTCATGGGTCACTTGCCTCCTTCGCACATACCTGGTTCCCACCTCTCCCCACATTCCACTATTGTGTGGCTGCGGTGCCATGCCGTTGATGGTTCGTGTACATGGCTGGGCAAGGTTGCCACAGTGAGTTGTGCTGTCATGTCTGGTGGGTGGGCATGATGTCTGGCATGTTGTATGTGATTTTGAGACGTGCGCATTGCCAGTGTTGTGAGTTGCATGATTGTGGAGTTGAGGTGTTTGCTGTTTTTATTTGGTACTTACCTACATGCAGTGCATTTCCATGGGTGCCATCCTGGTAACGTTGGTTGATGATGGACTGTCGGGGGATGCTGGAATCATGCACACTGACTGGGTAGTTGGCTGCAACCTTGGTGTAGGGTCCCCGCTGGTCCACTATTGCCTGCACATTGGTGGGATGCGTGTGCTCTCTGTTGCGGTAATTGTGTGTTTTTTCTGCAGGGGGCACTAGTTGAACATGTGTGCGGTGGATTGCCCCCAACAGGTGCGGGACTCCTGCTATGGCGTGTAGTCCTTGCTTGGTCTCCAGCTGTTCCTGCACATTGTGGGGGACGTTTAGGTACTGGGGTACCTGGCTGGTGTTGGCATCCAGGACAGGTGTGGAGAACTTGGATGGGGCTGGCTGTGTGTCTTATCCGACTCTGGCGGATGTTGCTTGGGGGGTACGGGAGGCCAACTTGTGCAGCACAGCCAGCAGCTTTGTCTGCGGAGGGATGTTGTTTGTCCGCTGTGTTGGTACAGTCAGCCTGTGGGCAATGGTGACCCGGATGCGGTGGATGGTTGTCCTTTTGAGCCTGTAGTGGGCATTGACATTGTCTGGTGTTAGGTCTGTGGGGCTGGTGCGTTTCCTGAGGGTCCGCTGTCTTTGTCTGCGCTGCCTCTGTGGTGGTCCGGGGGTGGGGGCGGGGGGGTGCTGGGGCCCGGGGGGTTGGCGGAGGGTGTTGTTGCCCTCTCGGGGCTCTGGGATGCATGGTGAGTAGCTCCATGGCATCTGTTGTTCTTCATGTGTGGGTGTGGGCTGGTCTCCCTTTGATGGTGCAGGTTGTCGTCTGACTTTACACCAGGTCAGAGCAGGTGTTAGGTTCCTGCTGCTAACGCGCCTCATCGCCTGTTTTGGGGTCTTATCGCTGATCGGGCTGGTCGTTGAGAATGTTGTGGTGTGCTGTTGTCGCCGATTTTTGCTTGGGAACGCCTACTCTGCATCTCATTAGCGATAGTTGCGGGGGTCATCTGTGGCGATGTTTTTTGCGGATGCTATCGCGGGTAAAATGGTGTTCTGGGCTGTTAACACCAGCTTGTGAATGGTGCAATGATTTTATCGCCACTTTGGCTGAGATAAAGTGCCACTAACTCGGCGATAAGTCCTTGAGAATATGCCCCATACAGTAATACAGTGAAAACACTACTGATGGACACCACACAGGTTTAGAAAAATAAGTAATCTTTATATAGACTTAACACTAGACCCAAACGACAAAAATCCACAATACAGTATTAAAGAAAATGACTTTTAAATGGTAGAAATAGCTTAGTTCAAAGGTGATGGTAAATGCGACACGTTTCTCACAAAGTACCTTGAATGCGTAACGCAAAACAAACAAAAGGTTCGCAGGGAGGGTGATGCGTCGGTTCCTTGCTTTGGGGGAGGCGATGCGTCTACTCCTCAATGCTTGCGCAAAGTAGGGGATGCGTCTGTTCCTTACCGGAGAGGAGGTGATGCGTCGATCTCGTACTGCGTTGCGGTTGTGATGCGACAAAATGGCGCCGCGATGCGACGATCCGGTGCGATGCGACAAGATGGCGTCTTTGATGTGATGCGACGACGTGAAGGCGATGCGTGCACGCCGACGGCCGTGCGGCGAACTCGGTAACTTCTGAGCCGCGACAAGCCCTGCGACACGCTTCTCCGGTGATGCGACTGCGACCCTGCGGTGGCGACACACTTCTCCGGTGATGCGACGACAAACAGCTGCGACGGAGACACGCTTCTTCGGTGATGCGACGGCGACCCTTGCGGTGGCGACACGCTTCTCTGGGATGCGACGGCCACAGCTGCGGCGGCGTCACGCTTCTTCTCGTTGAGTCGCGCTTCCAGCTCCCAACAATACGCAGGCTTCTGCAGACAGAATTCCCAGCAAGGAAATTCAGGGGGGAGCTGGTGGTGAAGTCTTGTGTCCATGAGACTTCAGCAGGAGGCAAGCACACTTCAAGCCCTTGGAGATTCTTCTTCAAGATGATGAAAGTTCATTAAAAGTTCCTTCTCCTTTCCTTGGCAGATAAGAAACCACTGCAGGCCAACCCCAGAAAATAGCACAATGGCACAGGGGCAGTCAAATCCTTCAGCTTCTTTGGTTCTTCTCCTTGGCAAAGGTTCGTCTTGATTCCCAGAAGTGATCTAAAGTCTTGGGGTCTGGGCCCCAATATTTATACTCAAAAAGTCTTTGTTCTCTGAAGGCAGAGAGTGTCTGTACCTGGCCAAAACCAGTTCTGTCCACACTGGTGCAGCTTCCTGGCAGGAGGTGGAGACAGCATTGTTGAAAGCAGACCTGGCCCAGGTAGCTGAAAGGAAATCTCCTCCCCCTACTCTCTATTCTATGAGGGCTCAGGGGAGTGAAAGGAAATCCCCGCCCCCTACTCTCTATTCAGCCAAGGTGCTATTCAGCCCAGCCTTGACCCATCAGACTGCTGGAGCCCAAGCCCTCCTGTCACTCACAAACCAGACAACCAATACACAACCTAGCAGAGGATGGTTAGGCAAGAAAATACCTACTTTCTAAAAGTGGTATTTTCAAACACAGAATGTAAAAATCACCTACACTAAAAGATGTATTTTAACATTCTGAGTTCAGGTATACTAAATTCGTTTTTCTACCATGTTTCCTGGGTCAGTTAGGATTATAAGATGTTATAATCAAACTGCCCATTCTGGCCTATGGGGACAGGTAGCCTTGCAATAGTGAAAAACGAAATTGGCTGTAATTCACTATCAGGACATGCCAAACACACCAGGGCATGTCCTACCTTTTACTTACAATGCACCCTGCCCTTGGGCCTACCTTAGGGGTGGCTAACATGTAGAAAACTGAAGGTTTAGGGACTGGTAAGTGGGTGCACTTACCAAGTCGACATGGCAGTACTAGACTGCACACAGGCTCTGCAATGGCAGGCCTGAGACACACTTTACAAGCTGCTTCTGTGGGTGGCACAACCAGTGCTGCAAGCCCACTAGCGGCATTTGATCTACAGGCCCTGGGCACACATGGGGCACTGTACTAGGGTCTGACAAGTAGATCAAATAAGCCAATCATGGAGTCACTAATTCATTACAGCAATTTACAATAGGGAGCACTTGCACTGTGGCACTGAATAGCAGTGTCACAGTGCCCAAAGCATCTAAACCAGCAACAACATATCAAAAACTGAGGAGACAACAGCGAAAAATGGAAGGGAGACTCACGCCAATGGTACCAGGTCTAACAAGGGCCTTGTATGTGTGGATCAGCATCTTGAAGTGGCATCTCTTCTGAATGGGGAGCCAGTGGAGTTTCCTGAGGTGGAGGATGATATGGGTCAGCTTGGGGAGGTTGAGAATGGATCTGGCCGCAGACTTCCAGTCTCTTCAGGAGGTGTGGGGTGATTTTTGCATAGAGTGCGTTGCCGTAGTCCAGCCTGCTGGTGACTAGGGCTTGGGTGACAGTTCATTTGGTGTTGACGGGGAGCCATTAGAAGATCTTGCGGAGTATGCGAAGAGTGAGGAAACAGGCGGGGAGACTGAGTTTATCAGGTTTTTCATGGTGAACTTGCTGTCCAGGATGATGCCATGGTTGCGGGCATGGTCTGTAGGCATGGGTGAGGGTCCTAGTTCGGCTGGCCACCAGGAGTCGTTCCACGGGGAGGTGTTGTTCTCAAAGATCAGCACTTCCGTTTTGTCTGTGTTGAGATTCAGGCTGTTGTCTTTCATCTAGTCGGTAATGCTCGTCATGCACCTGTGAAAGTTGGCCCTTGTAGTGCAGGGCTCCTCTGCCAGCTAGAGGATGAACTAAGTGTCCAAGGAATTATATGCCCTTTAGCACAGCACCCAGCCAACAAACACAGAACACTTGCTATATGAATGGTGTGCTCATTGTCGCCGACCTAAGGAGCGGTATGACAGAATTTTATGGTTTACACTTCTAGCATATTGGCAGAGAATGCAATGAAGACTCTTTTTAGTCATTAATAAAATGTTAATTACATTTTTCATAATCGCATCTGCTGATATTTTACTTATTTTTACCATAGTCTTGCATCTTTTATGGTCTAAGTTAGTCAAATAATTACTGGTAAAATATATAAAGTTATATAATTGTGTCTGTCTTTCACTTCTCAGAACAATGTGGGCGACCCCAGGAATCTAAATAAGCCCTGCAGAGTCTGGCAGGACGGAGGTAGTCTCCGTACTAGTTCATCCTGGTTAATCACTCCCACAGGAGGCGCCATACACAGCTCAACAGAAATCTAACTCAGGGGCCCAGAAATGTTTGGCTTATATTAAAGTTACGTGGCATGCCTTGCAGCCCGTCTCCTAGCGGCCTACAAGGAGGGGCTTGAATAAGATGAGTGACACCTTTAACTTAGCAAGAGTCGCAAACCACTGACAAACTGGAGCAAGTCACGAACTACAAAAGGCAAAAGGAGGGACGGAGAACAGATAGAAGACAATGTTTTAGATAGATGCTATTGCAGTCACGCCTTAATGCTGCCACCTTTAACCATTTCTGTACACTGGTGTTAAATAAAGCAAAACTCTTGCAAATGTACAAACAGATGCGCACATCTCCACACTTGGAACCAAAACACATATATCACAATATTAAACTTTCAAAGGCTAATGAGTTGAGAGAACACGACAAGAACTAAAAAAGAAGAGAGAGAGAGGGGGGGGAGAAAGAGAGAGACGGACGAGGCATGCAGAAGGATATGTGGAGGGGGTGCAATACAGCTGCAAAGACTTCAATCCAATTTCAAAAGCTACATTATCGTGAAATTCAGAACATTTACGTTCAACTTTTAAAACTGAGGAAGCTGCTATCACAAGCTACACAACTAATTAGCACCATGTCTAACCATTTCTGTACACTAATGTATATATACAAAGCTTTTTAAGCTCTATAAACACAATCACAGGCGCACACCCTGGGAAACATAAATATAGCACAAGCCTTACCTTTCAAAGGCCGCCTCTATGAGGGAAAAAATGATGACCTGCAAAAGGAAGGAGAGAGAGAGAGAGAGAGATAGAGAGAAGGCAAGCAAAAGGAAATAGGATACATACACTACGATCCAATTAATTTTCAAAGCTACATTATCATAAAAATCGGATAAACATTTCCTTTTTATACTAAGCCAGAACCGTCACTGGAGTAGTTTCCTCCAATCCTCAGCAGAATGTGAATGTCGTCTGCTTAGGTAAAAGACAGCACAAGCAATATACTCAAGAAAGGAGATTAGAAGCTGTACATAAACGTAGCAACAGAGGGGGAGAAATGCATTGTGACTGATCCCCAGGAAGGAAGTGATACAATCACAAGCCATTCATCTGATGCAAAGTTGACAAAGGGCACTTGACGTCACTTCCGCCACCCTATTATTTGAATTTATTAATGCTATTGTAGCAGAGATGGTGCTCCCTTTCATATGTTCCAGCTTTGTCTGATTACATCTGGTACACTGTGGCGGCCGAGCCCCAATACCGTAGTCAGTAACTAAGATAAGGACCTGAACAAGTGTGACTGCTCAGTGCACAAAAAAGAACAAAAAACAGAGTGCCCCTTTATATGTCCAAGTGATTGAACATAAATACTTCTAACTTGCCAAACATTGCTAAATGTCTTCATAAACTCCACTGTCATATCGTGTGTGACAACTGCAATCATTCTTGGCGTTTTGAGCAAAGCTACTTTGCATTCTGTGACTTGTGGTTTCTCAAATTCTGGCTTAATGCCAGTAAAGAATGTATACATGTCTAATTGCAGCGTCAATATACTTGAATAGAAGCACCACCTAGTGGCTCACACATAGGGGCCACACTGCATCCCAAATACATTTCACTCATACATGCATGCTCCAGCACTGCAACAAAAATGGACAAGGCTGAGCACTATAAGGCCAAACAAGTGGCAATATTGTGCTCCATCAATGCCATGTAACAATAATAACAATGCGATATTGGCTAAACATCAGTA
Source organism: Calotriton arnoldi (assembly GCA_963921515.1). Taxonomy (NCBI): domain Eukaryota; kingdom Metazoa; phylum Chordata; class Amphibia; order Caudata; family Salamandridae; genus Calotriton; species Calotriton arnoldi. Next base: position 136,401 of record CAWUFW010014045.1, read on the forward strand.
CTGGCTTCTGGTGTTGTGTTCTTGGCATTCTGTGCATTCTGCATGCTCTTTGCATTATACAAAGAAGGCTACAAGCTTCTAAATGCAAAGAAATAAAACCAGCACTAGGGCAAATTGAGGTTCCTGTAAACCCCCCCACAGCAGGTAAACAGCTCTACTTAACACATAAATAGCTGTCCCTTTTTCAAACTCTGTGCTTCCTAGTAAAACAAATTATTTGCTGCATATAATGCTAGACGAATAATATATATGTGCATTTCCCCTTTATACAAATATAAAAACACAGATCAACACTATTAAGATAGCTGCTGCCTGCCCCATTCACACTCAGAAATCTCAAGCTTCCCACATCCGTGCCAGAGTAACTCTTCCAAACCAGGGTTTTTTGCTTTGCATTTTTTGCTTGCAGTCCTCTTTATCCCACTATAAAGGCACCGCTACAAGCACCAGTTTGCAAAGGTAAAAGCTGTACTGGATGAGCTACTTATGCAGGGAACTTACAAACTTGAGAGTTTGCCATACAGTCTGCTGTATGTCTGCAGACAGACCCAAAAACGTTATTGGCAACCGGTCAAACGTTTGTTTTTATATGAAAAAGAAGTATTTTATTTCTGACTGCAAATTTAAAGAAATAAAGACATTCATAAGCAACAACACAATCCCCTTGAGGTCAGGGGCTCTAGTGTTTATCTGGCAATTCCGTCCCACCCTCTTCCTTGCAATGTGGTTGGGGTTATTCCCCATTCACTGGTGGCCACATCCAGGGAATGCTCACTAGTATGCCATACTCAAGAGTTCCCCTTTGACTCTAGGAATTAGTCAAAAGTGTCTATGGTGCCGCAGCACCTTCAGCAGCGAGTACCCCGGGGCCCCACAGGTCGGATTCAAGTCTGATTCAAGTCATACCCGCTTCTGCAGTATGAAAGCGTTCAGCGTTTCAGCAGGTGCCCTGACCACAGGCAATCGCAAGCTGTTCTGTTCGGAGAAGTCAGGCTGCTCGTGGTACATGTGACAGTACCCGGCAAGTACAGGGTATCTTCCGAATCATGCTGCCAGTTTTTCCCAGTGATCAGAGATGCTCCTGGCCTGCAAAGGCACAGTAAGTCAGTCTTCCCCATATGGGGGGCGGAGGGGGGGTGGAATTCTATCTTCCAGCTCCAAACCAGAGTCCAACAATGGTGCGATGCCTTCCCTGTAGGTCTGGGCAGAGCTCACGGAGTTTCACTCTGCGGTATTCCACGGAGTTCCGTGAGCGGGCGGAGTATTGCTCGGCCACCCCTATTGACAGAAATGGTGCTTACCTCAGGCATTTGTCCTCCACTTCATGCCATCTTTCCAATTGGGGTATCCGTCCCTGTCATGGAATTCCCGTCGACGACCCTTCCACTTGGAAATCCCATCAACAGATGAGCCGAGGGTGCCCATGTATCCCAAAGCACCGCGCTCACCCAAAACACAAGGATGAAAATTATGCAAAGACAACACACGTCTGCAAGTATCACAGAGCGCGGCAGCTATTCTCACATGTGTCTGGCAGCTTAGTTTGCATTCCAAACATCTCCCTGGCTTCAGGCCCTGCCTCGATCTGTGGTTTTTGACATTACACATCTCAACATAGCAAATTTCTTCATTGAATGTACCGGCACTGGGCGCCTAGCTGCTAGATGAAATAAATCAAGAGCTCTTCACTTTTATATGTGGAAATGTAGGTTTGCTGATAAGCAGGTAATGCTGCCGATAGTAGAAATAGCGTTTAAAACAGGTTTGTTCAGAGCACACTTGTACAGCGAAATACTTGTTCAAGAGTAGGAATATTTTACCTCTTTGTAAAATAACCGCCCACATGTACATTTTACTGATGAACTTTAAATTATGGCTGGTATAATAATAAGCCCATTTTGAGCGTGAGTCATCATTTCACAAAGCTGACTAGCTAGAGCACCAAAGTAAACATGTTTAATGCTGTATTTTACATGCATTCAGCCAACTCCTTGGTACAGACACATCGAGCAATGCTCCCTCTCACCAGTAAACGCTCCGCTGGTGTCACACACTACTTTACACTGATATTCGGCCTGTGTGGACGTCACTGGTACTTACACCTATAACTATTCCCACGATACTCACGGAAGTCATATGAGGGTGTGGCAGCTGTAATGGTTCTGAAAATGGTTAGTAAAATTATATTGAACACACAATAGTCTCATTTCCCTAACTGTCCCACTGATTCCAAGCTTAGCAAGGTGAGCATGTGATCGCGTTTGGACATTTTATGTTGGTCATTGCTTCTTTAATCGAGATTTTGTTGGGTGAGCAACGCAAGTGCCGGTAAACTTCGCTCTGCCAGCGGAGTAGTGGAGTGCAGAGTAGCAAAACTTCTCAAACTGCCGGTGCAGCAGAGTTCACCGCCCACCCCTACTTCCTTGGCGTCCTCCACAGTCCTTGGGGGTTGGTCAGGGGCAGATCTCGATGCACGGGCTCGACCCACTGGTTGCAGCCTGTATCTTTTCCTGGGCAATGGCCTGAACTCTTGGCAATGTTACTACCAGCAGTCCCTCCTGGCATACAGGGTCGTGCGGCATTTTAGGACATGGCACAGACTCCTCCGGTGCAATCACCCACACTACAGCGGACCCTCCCAGTATACTGGGGTCGCCGCTAAAGTGGTCACAGGTCTTTGGTGTACTTGTCGCACTATCACTTCATTGTTGGCCCCCTATTGCATACTGCAACGAGGCTGTACGGGTATGGCGCTCCCTGCACGGCACTCGATGCATGGCTCAGTCCACGGCAGCTCTCTCCTGGCAGATGGGTATTGCCAAAACAATCCTGCACACGGGCAATGACCCGATCGGTGCCCAGCAGTATCTTTACACCTCGCACAGGGAGTCCTCTCGGTAGGGCTCCCCTCTGGACCTCGCTCCCTCCAGCGCTCTCCTCTTCCTAACAGGGTACACTGGTCTTGGCAAGCAGGCAGGCGCTGGTGCTGCAGGGCGGGTGGTCTTGGTTTCCCTGGGTGATGTCCCCTCAGCAAGCAGGGAGGCTAGCAGGCCTTGCCCTCAGTCCTTGTCATAAGCACAAGTCTTGCAGAGCTTCCTCTCCTCACACAGCCTGTCTGGCTGCTTGGCGGATGACAAATTTGGGGTCTCAACCTCACTTTCTTATGGTCCATTTCCAGACACCAAGTTTGATTTAGGGTCTGATTCTTTGAAGTTTTATGTTGGGGTTCTGCTTCTTTTGAAGTGTACACTTTTCTCTCTGTTCTTTCCTCTTGAAAGGCTGTCTGTCACAGTAGGAGAGACTTTGAAGCTTATATGCCTACAACACAGGTCATGTGCATGACTGGAGTTCACACCTGGGTGTCAGCCACAGTGATATGTGCATTAAAAGTTTAATCCTGGGCTCCCAGCCCTACTCTTTATTATTCACTTATCAGTCCCATATGCTTCCTGAGATGTGTCCAGGCTCCTTCCTTGTGATCTCTCACTGAATCAAAGAGCACCCTTTTGAAGTGTAAATGAGGAGCCTCTTCCTCCCTTCCACCTGTGTGTTCCACCCAGCTCACAGGAATGCAGCAATACACAAATCTGTCTGGGGGGGATTCCTCTATTCCTCATGTCTTCACCAGGCAAGTCTGGGCTTCCCAAAAATGGAACCAGGGTCCATCATGTAATTCACGATTACAGGCCCATTTGCACTCAGTGTACATACATAGCACATCTACTGTCCAGTACTGTCACCTCCATGTATTGTGCCATCACAGAAACACATACATTCAGTACACACATTCAATCTGCGTGCACTGTTCAGTACTACCAAGGTGTGCTATTTGCAAACACACATACTGCCAGCATACACACTCCCTATGTGCGCATTGCACAACCCTTCACCTTTCATGTATTATACTTCTCGCAAGCACACATACACCCATCACATGTTTTTCACTGCGCACTCACTGCACAGTACTACATCTCTCACGTAATATATTCTTCGCAGGCATACATACACTAAGTGCATGCACTAACCATACATGTACTGCACAGCACTGCTCTATCACTGTTCTATCCCTTTACTGTACCTTTCTCAGGCACACATACATCCAGTGCAGTCACTCCTCCTGCAAAGCACTCCATGACTAACTGATGTAGGCCAATGGTGAGTTAAGCACACAGCAGTGGAACTTTTAAAAATTGTGAGTGTGCCTGTAGGCCTCACTCTAGAGACACAGGGTAAAAAGGTGCTGTTTGTGGAGTCTTGGGCCCTAGGCCCACATGCCTAGCAATGAGGGTACACAGACACTGTAGTAGGGTACAAGAACTGGCCCAGGGCACGTGCGCCCAGCCCCTTTTATTAACAGGGTCACCTGACTGGTGACGCCTGTGATGGGTGGGTGTTAGTGTGTGTTTGACAGGGTGAAACACTAGAACGTGTCCAGCCGGACACTACATTCCTCCCAAACTTTAATGAAAAGAAACAAACAAAAGTCCAACCTGGAAGAAAACAAATAAACAACACATAGCACCAAATGAGTCTCTTCAGGCCGTCAGCCAGGCAGCGCTGGAGCTTCGGACCACATGGTCAAGTTGCTTTGGTCCGCCTTGGTGATGTACTTCGGACCGGCCTGGTCTCGCGGTGTTGGAGTCTATTTACAAAGTTCAAGTATCGGTCCATCTGAAGCGGTGGTGGAGTCCACTCTGGAGATCTCGCCGGCGCTGAGGTTCCGGTGGACGACAAACTTACAGCTGTTGGGGATGATCTTGGTGTATGAGGCCTTCCCTTGGAGGGGACGTGTTGATGGTCCTTCTAGCTCCTGACAGCCGAGCAACTTCAGACTTGCCTCTCTTGACTGGACTCCTCTCTCACTGGAGCCTCCTGGAGGGCCTTCCTGCCGGGCTGCCATGGGACCGTGTGGACTGTGCGGGCTTCGTGTAAGCCGCGCAAAGGCGTCACTGAGGAACTGCCAACAGTACTCACAGCCAAGTCGCTCATGTAGCCGCAGAGAGTGGTGTCTCGGTCTGGACGTTCTCGCCGTCAGGACTCAGGTTCTGTGCCTTCCTCCGGTGGTCTTTGGTTGACCAGTCTTCAACTGTGACCTCCATGCTTCCCGCGCCCGTCGTGGAGCTGCTGCCGACGCATCTCTCCTATTCAGATTCCCCTCTCACAGGAACTCAGTCGAGGCCCTTGCCCCTGGATTGCCACGTGACCGCGTGGGCTGTGCGGGCCTTTTCGTAGGCCGCGCTGAGGGGTCGCTGCGGAACTCCCAACAGGGCCACGGCCAAGTCTTGCGTAACCCCAAGGGTGGATATTCCAATGGTCGGGTATGCTCTACTTCGGCAGGCTTCAGGTTGACGGGGGCACACAGAAGGTTCCTGGGTGGCTCGCCTCGTTGAACTCTGGTTGTCTGGAGTGTGGGGATCCACTCTGGTGGTGCGATGCTCCTGGGTGATGATGCATCTGGATGACGATGACAAAACAGCGATTTTCCTTCAGTTGGGCAAACAGGCGGCGATCTATGGTCTTGGGTGACCTTGCGGAGTGAGGAGGACTAGAGGGACTTCGCAGCCCGTGTCTTCGTCTTGCTGAGGCTGTTCTTCACCCGTGGCATCTGCGGTGAGGAGCAGGGATGCCTTCCGACTTGGACTGCCGATGCTTGTGACTGGACGGTCGCGCTGGGAAGCGTTGGAGAGAGACGCGGTTCGCGCTGGCTGCGGCTTACATGTGGTTCTCCCATTGGACTGTCTCCAGGGACGTCGGTCTGGCTTCGGGACTGGACGGTCGCACTGGGAAGCGTTGGAGAGAGACGCGGTTCGCGCTGGCTGCGGCTTACATTTGGTTCTCCCATTGGGCTGTCTCCAGGGACGTCGGTCCGGCTTGATGGCTGTCTGGTGTCTCTGGGTGCGCTCATCTTGTGGTGGTACGAGTCCTCTGTCCTGTCGCTCTGCTTCTTTTTCTCCTGCGCACTTGTGGTGGTTGTCTGCCCTGTGGCGTTGTACCACTGTTCTTCCTTCCTTCGCAGAGTGGCGTCCTGCCACTCTCTTCTCCTCTTTCCGACCAGGTCCTCACTTGGATGTGGCGTCCTGCCACATGTCTCATGTTTGCACCACGTGGACATCTCGCTGGTCGCGTCAAGTTCTTGGGACGGACTTCACTCTTCTGCGGACCTGTCGCTGGTCTGTCCTGGACTTGCTTCTTCCTCTTGGGGACCTTTCGCGGGCACCATCCCCTCCTCAGGGATTTCGCGGTGCTCCTCTTCTCTTCACTCGAGAGCGTCGTGCTTGCGCCATCGTGGCACTTGATCCTGCCTCCCTTCGGGCATGCTTGGTGGAGTTGGTCACTTCGAGTGACGTGCTCCATGCTGGCGGTGCGACTGTGGCATCCAGGCATGTGTCGCCTGACGTCAGAACATACGTCGTGGTGGCGGCTTGCCACGTGGGGTGTGCGACTCTCCTCTTGCCTGTTGTGGATCTCTATAGCATGCTACAATGGCTCTGTCGGGGATCTCTGGTGACTCTGTCTTGAGGCAGTGTGAGGAAGGACACTGATGTGTTTGGCCCACTGCGGAGCTTCGCTGGCATGGTGGAGATGTAGAGGATCTCCCTGCGGTCTTCAACGTTGCTTTTCTTTGACTCTTCCTTTCTTGCGGTGGTGGCTGTTCACCATTAGGGGTGAGTGGCGCTGTTTCCTCGCTTGCAGTGGCAGCAGACAGCCACTGGGGTTGCGTATTGCTCACTTCTCTCCTCGGGTGTGGTTCTTCCTTGTTGTGTGGCCTCTTCTCTCTAGCCGGCACGTAGTGCGCCTTCACAGGGAAAGCAGATCTCTGGCTGCCGGCAGCGGAATTAGCGGGCATTTACAGTCTCTGGTGAATCACTATTACGTCCTCTGGGGGCGGGGCAACTTTGCTGACGTTGTGGGCTATGCTGCTCCTTTTCTTCTTTGATCTTCCCCTTGTGCGCGGAGTTACAGTCTCTTGACCTGCAACGGATAGGTAACTCACTTGAGCGTGAATGGTACTTTTGCTGAGTTCCTCTCTTGACTCCTACGCGGCATAGTACGGTGAGTGTGTCCAGATGCACGTGTTCTGTCAGTCCTGCAGTCACAGCAGGGTTCCGCTGGGAGGGGGGTACTCTCCAGGTTATGTGTGGCAGAATAGCTGCAAAGCTCAGCATATATACAGTTTTGTTTGCGCTGGCAATGTGATTGGTGTGCCCCACTTTCCTAGTCTGTGCTTAAGTGTTTGTGGCTATGTGTTGGGGCATTGCTCGTTCTCTTTCATGCCCAGTGTAGGGCACGTGTGGCTGACATCATCATCCTCAGGCAGATCAGCGGTCCTTTTGGCAATTCTGCCTTTCCACGTGTTGACATACAGGCTTACAGATGTGTCTCTCACGGGGTAACCTCTCCTTCCTTCACATACAGCCTACCCTTTTGCATGGAGGAAGCTTGTGGTCCTTCTCCTGAGTAGTCTCTGTGGTGCCTCGTGTGCCTTCCCTGTGGCACGGGGACTTTGCTTTAGTCGACAGCTGGTTATTCCACTTAAGAAGCGATGCGCGAGACACCACCAGGTGGCGCTGCAGCTACCATTCCTAGCTTCGTGCAACTACAGGTCGCAGCTTGCTCAGACAGAGCGGGAGGTCATCGTTGCTGCAGTGGGCTGTTGCAGAGGTATGTGCTCGCACTGCATACTTCACGCTGTACGGCAGGGCTTTTGACAATTTCCAGGTAGGTTTGAGGGCAGCTATTCAGTCACCCGGGGCTGCTCACCGGGCTCTGCTGTCACAAATGCTTTAGCCCTGCTTTAGCCCATCTAGCCGAGTGGGCGCGCTGGTGTGGCAGAGCGGTTTGCTTGCTGGAGGGGCAGGGGTTGCCGCTGCTAAGGCGCAGTAGCGCCGAGTTTCCTTCCAACACAGGCTTCGGCAGCCTTCTCCTTGAGTGCGCCACGGGCCTCTCCAGTCTCGATGCCTGTTACAGGCGGTGTCACGAGGTTAATGTAGGACTTCCGCATACCCTGGCAGTCGTCTTTTCAGCTCCAGGTCGAGCGCGCCCTACCACAGGGAGGATGACAGCATGTGGGGCGGCCTGCGGGAGCGCTGCTGGTCGAGTCGTGCTGGGAGGCTGTGGGAGCACTGGGGCACGCGCACATGGGGTGCAAGGTTCCGGCATTCGCGCTGCACGTCTTCTTGGCCTTGGAGCGGTGGGGCGGGCAACGCTCCGGCGCGCTACCGCAACCCTCTCTGGCCGGAACAGCTTGTCTGGTTCTGCTGGGGCTGCAGACTGTTATATCCTGGTTTCTATGTGTTCAAGCTCTTCCAGTGAGTTCCTCCTAGAATGATGTCATATGGAATGTTGGGGGTCAGAGACTACAGTTGGAGAAGGGCTGAGCAGCTTGCTGGCTGCTCCTGGTGTGGCTAGTCCTGGACTGAACTACTGGATATGTAACCCTTCAATAAATTCTCTTGAAATACCACAACCAGCCTGGAGTCAGTTACTACAATTTTATGGCGACGAGTTGAAGCAAAGAATCTTCGTGTGTTACCTCTAAGGCCTTCAATTTTAAGTCTGGAGTATCTGAGTGCCTACTCTCAAGTTGAAACAACTCTTCAATCTACAGCTGCGTACATTCAACCAACTGGCACACCATAGCCACACCAGTGACCTCTACATCGGTCGCCCTCTACGCTACAGTGCCAGCTCCTGTCTCAACTGCAGCTCAAGTCTGGTACTGCTGTCCCTACAGCGTCTGTTTCAACTGCATTTCCAGTCACTGCATGCTGTTTCTACAGAGTCTCAAAAAGTCTATTCATGCTGTACCTGACTATTTTAAAGAACCAATGCGTGTAGTATCATTGGTAATCTGCTGTCACTCCGCTGTCACTTGGAAGAATCATACTGTCAACAATCTCTCCAGCAAAAAGCTTCTCAGTGGCGCAACAAGTTTGCCTATCGTGCTGTGCTTCCATCTCCGTGTTTACCACACTGGCAAATATGTTTTCAAGCCTGCCTACACCTTGCAGAAGAACCTACGCCACAAGAAACGTCTACAGTGCCTGTTGTTGTGGGCGCTATGTTGAAGGTGCCAGGAAATGGATTTGGTGTGCTACATGGATCTACAAGGTGTGTAGAAATCTCTACAGTTTGCTGATTGGATTAGTAATGGTGTACTAGTTGTTAACGTCTTTCTCAATGATGAGACATCACAAGAAAGAGTGTTGTGGACTTAACACGAAGGTAAGCTGGGGATTTAACACGAAGGAGAGCTGTGCACTTCACTGACGTGTTGTAAGCAATTTCGAAATTCTCCTCGGCGGTGGCGGGCAGCACAGTGCCACGTTTAGTACATTTATGGCGCATCACAGATGCAGTATCACAGGGGGCAGACTCAGGTGAGACACATTTTGTCATTGATTGTTGGTCTATTTTGAGACCTGATGTCTGCTGGGATTGTCAACTGCCACTTTTGAATTTTTAAATGAGGCACGAGTTATTAGTTGCGCGAGGAGGCTTACCTTCTTCGTTTGTGTCTCGCGCTGTTCCTCACTTCGATTGTGACGTTCGAAGAAGCACCAAGTATGCCCTTCACTTTTAGAGGCACCGGCGTGCCGTGAGCCACTCGGCACGACGTTATTAACGTACCGCCATCTTGGGATTGGACCTGCCTCATATGGTTTGCTATTGCTCACATTTAAAACTCCAACCACGTCTTCATCGGTGGTGCGCATTGTCTGGCATGAGTCCTCTCATCTCTTCGTGCCTACGTTCTGATTTCCTGTTGTCCACGATCTGTTTTCCTCTTTTTTCTTGCAGTGCTAGGGGATTATCTGATTATCCTCGTGATCGGTCTGAGTTTCTCACGGAGGACAACACACAATGTTTTGGACACTGGTGGTGAGTGGAAGTTTATTTTTGTTCTATTGACTGCCATCCGGTGACAGAATCTGATTGTTTTCTTGCCATCTTACACGTGGACAGTAACAAAGAGTAACATGATGATATACTCTTGTTCAAAACTGGCAGAACATGTATGAGAGACTGTTTGGAGCAGCGGTCATTTTACAACACGAACTGTTACTAGTTTTTTTTACAGTGCACAACCTCACTTAGTCTTCATGATGCCAATATTGTACAGTGCACAATGTTTATCGTTCATGTTTTACAGTGCATAACCTCACTTAGTCTTCATGATGCCCATATCTTACTGTGCACAATGTTTATCGTTCCTGTTTTACAGTGCACAATGTTTATCGTTCCTTTTGGTACAGTGGACAGTATTCTCCATTCGAGGTGCGTCCAGTGCACAATGTTTACCTCCACAGAGGTGTGTCACACGGGTTTTAGTCCCGTCGCTACAGTGCACTACCTGTGCACAACATTTTAATCTCCACTGGAGATTCCTTTGCACATTCGAATTGTTACCCTCATTGGGTGTATGGTTGGGTTCCAGTCCCATTACCATAGTGCAAGGTTTATGTTTCTAATAGTGCACAACATTTTAGTCTCCACACGAGATTGCTTTGCACATTCGAATTGTTACCCTCATTGGGTGTATGGTTGGGTTCCAGTCCCTTTACCATAGTGCAAGGTTTACGTTTCTAATAGTGCACAACATTTTAGTTTCCTCACGAGATTCCTTTGCACATTCGAATTGTTACCCTCATTGGGTGTGTGGTTGGGTTCCAGTCCCATTACCATAGTGCAAGGTTTACGTTTCACTGGGCGTTTTCTTTTACTCTAAATTTTACGCTTTGTTTTATTGTCAACACTATAGCCCAGTGCTGTTCTCTATTTATTATTCAGTCTTCATTACATGATGGAGAAGTGTGAGTAATCATTTGTATTTCTCTTCTTCTCTGTCTTCTTGTCTCCTCTTGCTCTGACTTGCCTCCTCGCATACCTGTCTGGCCAGTAGGTGTGCAGGAGGTAGTCATTGATGGTTTCTCTTTCCACTCTTTCTCTTCTTTGGTTATATAAAGAAAGGAGGATGGGTATTGTATTATCCTCATCTGTTTTGTTCTTAATTCTATTGTCTCCCACTGCTTTTCTTGTCTCCCTGGATATCTCTACTCTCTTCCGCTTATCTAGTTTCTGTTTTCTCTCTGTTTATCCGCTATGGTGTTTTTTTCTCTTTTCCTTTTTGGAAGAAAGGGGGATATGTTATATCCTGGTTTCTATGTGTTCAAGCTCTTCCAGTGAGTTCCTCCTAGAATGATGTCATATGGAATGTTGGGGGTCAGAGACTACAGTTGGAGAAGGGCTGAGCAGCTTGCTGGCTGCTCCTGGTGTGGCTAGTCCTGGACTGAACTACTGGATATGTAACCCTTCAATAAATTCTCTTGAAATACCACAACCAGCCTGGAGTCAGTTACTACACAGACACGGGCACGGATTCACTCCTCCATTACGGGGGGGGTCATACCTCTTGGACCGCCATGGCTAGTATGAACTCCTCCTTACCGGCCGGCATTTGGCAGCTGGCCGAGCTTCTGGCAGGTACGGGGGTGCACTATAGGTGCTCCGTCTGCCTCAATGTTGGCACAGTCTTCATCTCGCCATGTGGAGGTGGGTCAGCAGTAGGGGAGCATCTCGCCATGTGGAGGTAGGTCAGCAGGAGGTGGTCAGCAGTAGGGGAGCACGTGTCGTAGAGCTAGCTACGACACGTCCCCCAGATTCCTAGCTCTCGCCCGCCGACAGCAGGTGCGTGGGGGTCGAGACAGGGCCACTCTCGGCTCCTCTCACCTGGGCACTCCGTCCGTTATCGGACTGTCACAGTTCTCTCGCCTCACGCGGGCGATGCTGGGGTGGAGTCTCACCTCCTATGGTGCCGATCGCATTGCCTGCGGTCACCTCGGGTCCGGTGCTGGGCTGGTCAGTGCAGCGGGCTGCAGCCGGGTCAGTATGCGGTCGGATGCAGGACGAACTGGAGGGCGCGTGTCCAAGCGTGCCACAGCTCCACTGCTGCAGTCGCTCAGCAGCAGGTGCGGGGGGTGCCCTCTGTGCGAACTACACTTTCCCCCACAAAGGACTGGGACGCGGCCTTCTCCTCACCCGTGGGACAAGACCCACTCGTCGCCATTGTGGAGTCTTGGGCCCTAGGCCCACATGCCTAGCAATGAGGGTACACAGACACTGTAGTAGGGTACTAGAACTGGTCCAGGGCACGTGCGCCCGGCCCCTTTTATTAACACGTTCACCTGACTGGTGACGCCTATGATGGGTGGGTGTTAGTGTGTGTTTGACAGGGTGAAACACTAGAACGTGTCCAGCTGGACACTACACTGTTCACCACTACTGACCACCGCATGGTATGCTGCCACCACCGCACTCATGCTGCTTAACTCTTGGTGAAGGCAGCAGCCTTCCATCACCATGAAGGTAGCACTTTGGGTGCCTCCTTCCAGTCCAACAAGACCACAATCCCTGAGATAGCCTATGGAATGGAGCATACGCATGATGCATGTTTGCCTGTGACAACAAAAATCAGCATTAGGGATCCAGACAACAGTGCAGTTGGGCTCTCAGGGCAGGGGTACATGTCTTTTACCATGCAGAAGACTTTTCCATCCCAACACCTAGAATAGAAGACAGAAAGATAATCACACCTTCAAGTTCAATCTGTATTTTATAATCCACAGATATCCACAGATATCGAACAGCCCAAACAGCACACTACTTTCTGTATGCAGGTAATCTAAGAACCACTGGCCTATGCTTAGCCTGGGTATTGTATAGTAATATCAATTCATATATTACCCTTCTGGCCCACACTGCTCCTAACAACATAACACTCAGTTGTTAGCAGTTAACTATAGCTTAATCCTCTTACACTTACGTAAGACATAGCTGCTACAGATCTTGTCAGTTAACCAGTACTGTACAAGCTACCAAATCAGTCATCACCAACTGAACAGGCATGGGAAAACTGAAGAGATCTGTCACATATTGCTGGAACAGCATAGGACTTTCATCTAATTTATCACTGCATGTCCCAACTAGCTACATGACCACTTCTTTACATCTCACAGTGACATTTAGACATGGAATAATAGTAGCAAAGCCTATCCCAGCAGTTCTCCCCACCATTGCTGCGTCCAACTATGCTTGCTAAGCACCCAAAACTTTGAAAAAATATCAGGTTGGAGAACCCAGTGCAATAACCAGCTGAGTAGATACAATCATGCGAAATATAAAGGGACTTGCAGGATTCTCAAAGTTGCCATCTTACTGAAAATCATAAACTGTGTGTCTCTCTTTCTCTCTCTCTCAAAACTCTTCATCCACCACACTGCTAAGCGCTGCGACCCAAAGCACAATAACCACACTCGGTGGTCATTATGCACAACACAGAAACACTTCCCACATAGGTTCAAAAGTTAACACCCTTCGAACCACACACCCTAAATGTCATAGCTTGCTGCCCATTAAAGCAAGCGCTTCAGTGCACCTCATAGGGAAGCAAGTGATAGAAAAATGCTGCAATACAATACTAGTAGGTTCAAGGGAGTGTTCATCCAGTTTGCTCTTTCTGTTGGACCAACCTGTTTAGCCATTCTTTGGTTTCGCTACCTTAATGCGGACGGCTCTGCCCACCTGCCTCCACTGCCAGAGCTAGCAAGGCTGTTGTATTTTCTCTATGTAACACAGTAAGCCTTCCTCGCCTTTCCTACTTCAGTGCAAAGCTCATAGCTTTAAATCCAAGCATGTCTCTGTGTAATATTGTGCATGTATTCATTGAGCGCTCTCGTGCCACCGGCGCGAGAGTGACTCGCGCTGCATGTATTTCTTTGAACTTCGCTCCACGATCGGGTGCAGAACGATGCGTGCCAGGATTCTACCAACGTTAATCAGTTGGTGGAGATCCTGGTACGCAGCGGGAGCGCCCGGCTGTGGGTGTCTGCAAATTGGAATTAAAACTCACTTAACTCACCGGATTGCCTCTGTGAAAGGATCATTATTTCATTTGGCGACGATCGGGAGTTTAATCCACGCATCCGGCACCCACCAGCCAACTTGAAAATTATCTCAAAGCATTTGCGAAGCACCGCAGCTCCCTGCTCCTCATTCCTCATCATTCAAGGGATTCACCGCTACAGCGACGAACGGACCTCCGCTGTTCCCCACATCCATTTTGGTGAACTTCAGGAGACTCTGAGTTGCTGCGTGATGTCACCGTAGCCCCGCCCCTTCAGCGTCATCACGTTGGCGGCCATCTTTGTTTGGGCTATACTTCACGTCTTCGATCCAAGACGTCATCAGAATTGCGGCCATTTTGGATCTGGATTGGAGTTCAACGCTCCACGTCGATTTAGAACAGCTGATTCACACGCAGGTATGATCCAGCCTGTTTACTTGCACAGTGACAGGCACACCTTTTAATCCTCATTATTTACAGAGTTACTTCACTTATTGAGTCTTCATACACGGTGATAGGCTCACCTTATTCACCTATTATTTACCACTGTTTACTTTTTACTCACCTTGGAGCCTTCATTTTCGGTGATAGGCTCACCTTCATTGCTATATATTTCATAAAACTTATTAGTAAAATTACTAAATGACTAAAACATTTACAACAATTTAAGAGTACAAACTCATTTCACTTGCTTTTATTGTTATTTATTGCTTACTTACTGAAAGTTAAGGCTACTTCTCAGCAATTTGCTCAACCTCCTCCTTTTTTGCAACACCCTGGTAAACCCAGTATTCCTTGGCGTCAATGGGTTAAAGCTTTTGAAAACCATATTGTTGCCATAGATGCTGTAAAATTTTCTCCTGCTCGCAAGGTTGCAATTCTTTATGGCTGTTTAGTACTTGCAGCACAGCATGTGTTTGAAAACTTACCTATGTTTCCCACTCCTCCTGGTGAAGCCGGGGATGCAGATCATTGGAATCCCTACAAAGAAGCTTTATCTCGCTTGGCAAGACATTATGACCAAGAATCAAACATTATGCTTGAAAGACATAACTTCCACAGAAGAAAACAACGCGAGGATGAAACAGTGGATGAATATATTGCTGCATTACGAGTTCTTGCATCAACTTGTGAGTTTGAGGCAGATCCAGAGATCTATATCCGTGATCAATTTGTTTTCTCTTGTTATTCAAGAAAAATACAAGAGCGCCTTCTCAGCTGCAGAAAACCTTCTTTACAAGACACAATTGATATCGCAAAGAGCATTGAGAGGTCTATTGTTACCTCCAAAGTTCTTCAACAAGATCAATCCATCAACTCATTCAAGTCAATTTCATCTGATCCTGGAAATTCCGTCAATGCTGTTAACGTGAACAAATCTTTTAAACAACCTTTTAAAAAAGGGAACACAATTTGCTACAGATGTGGTTCCAGATCACATCTTGGCATCTATCCTATGTGTCCCGCCTCTGGAAAAAAATGTGTTTTATGCAAAAAAATTGGCCATTTTCAAGGTGTTTGTAGATCTGCCAAGAGACCTACCAGAGTCAATAGTGTGGAATTTACAGAATCTCTCGAAGATTGTACAGAGCAATTTCATGACATGATTGTTTCAATTGAATGTAATTCGGTTTTCAATCCTCACTATGTCAAAGGTCCATTAGGTGTTGCATTATTTGGAAAAATTGAGATTCCAATTATGGCAGATTCTGGTTCACCTATAACTATCTTATCCGATGTCATGTTTCTTGAGAAATGGCAAGGTTCCATTGGGTTGACCAAAACAGACATCAATCCAAAAGCATTTGGAGAATTTGATATAGATATGATGGGTTACTTTAATTCAAGGTTAGAATGTCTAGGAAGGTCAATCTATACAAAAGTTTATGTCGCAGTTAAAGGACGCAATATAGTTGGCTGGCAGGATCTTGCTAGAATGGGTTTGCACCTTGTTCCTGGTTCAGATAATCCCATTGTGCTTGGTGATCTTCCTCAAGGTTATTCCCCAGCTGGTTGGTCAGAAAACAAAGAAAGCACATTAGATTGTATCAATTTCTCTGATCATTCACACGATGTTAAAAAGATTTTGGACTTGTTTCCCAATTTGTTTTCCAACAAGTTAGGCACTGTCAAAGGATTTCAACATCAAATGAAACTTAAGCCTCATGCTCAACCTTTTGTACATAAGGTTCGCCCTTTACCCCTTAGTGCCAGGGATGAGCTTAAGTCAGTACTAAAGAAATTATGTGATGAAGGGGTCGTTGCACCATGTGACTCTTCAGAATGGGTTTCTCCCATCGTTATTGTCCGGAAAAAATCTGGTGAGGTCAGGCTATGTGCGGACTTACGCACCTTAAATAAGAACATCTTAATTGATTGTCATCCCCTCCCCAAAATCCATGAACTTCTGGCCAGCTTAGGGGGTGCCAAATTCTTTTCCATAATAGACCTTCGCTCAGCCTATCACCAGATTCAGTTGACAAAAGATTCACAAGACCTCACCACTTTCGTTACACCTTTTGGGGTCTACAAATATCTCAGACTTCCTTTTGGCCTGTCCTCCGCGGCCAGCGTTTTTCAGAAAATGATGGACAATCTTTTTCAAGACATGCCGGGGGTCCAGGCCTATCAAGATGACATTCTAGTTTTTGCCAATGATTGGGAAACACATTTGAAAAATCTTACTTGTGTTTTAGGCAAATTGAATGATGCAGGAATGACCATCAGATCTGACAAATGTCAATTTGGCACACAACAGTTGGATTACTTAGGTCATACTTTGTCATCTCAAGGAATCAAACCAAAGTTATCACTTATCAAGGCCATCAGTCATGCTGTTCCTCCCAAAGACAAGGATTCTCTTCGATCATTTTTGGGATTGGCAGAGTACTATGCCCGCTTTGTTAAGGGATATGCTCAAACTGTTGAGCCTTTGCGTGCCTTATTGCGCAAAGGTTCAAAGTTTCTTTGGTCTGATGAAGCATCATCTTCATTTGATCAAACCAAAAAACTCATTGTTGAAGCACCTGCACTTCATGCTTTTCAAGATGATTCTAAATGTTTCATTATGGTGGATGCTAGCCTTACAGGGTTGGGTGCAGTTCTTGGTCAGTGGGTTGCTGGAAAGAAACACACTATAGCGTTTTCATCAAGAATGTTTAAGTCTTCTGAGACTCATTACAGTACAATTGAACGCGAGGCGCTCGCCTGCGTTTGGGCAATTGAGAAGTTTAGAAATTACATTTGGGGGCGTGAATTTGAATTATTCACCGACCACAAACCCCTTACACATTTACTCAATGGCAATGGGCTTGGGAGGACCTCAGCCAGATTGGTCAGATTACTTTCAAAATTGCAAGAATTTCATTTTTCCATCAAGCATATTTCTGGTGGAAAGAATTTCAGGGCTGATTGCCTTTCACACATGGCATTTCAGGAAATTTCAGATGTTGAGAGTATTGATGATACAGAGTGTGTTGTGGCGGCACTTGATGCTGTTAGAGAATGCCCAAATATTTCTGAACAAGTCTGGTTGGAAGCTTATGGCAAGGATGATATTCTTAAACTTGTCATGGAATATATTGTAAAGGGTTGGCCTGAAAGCAGGAAACTTTGCAATGAGTTAAAAGCCTTTTCAATGGTTGCCTCTGAACTCTCCTTGGTCAATGGCATGGTTATGAGACATGGGGGCATATTAGCAAGACCGGCGATAAAATTATCGCCGTTTTAGCGGCAGGAAACTGCCGCTAAAACGGCGATAATGGGCTTGCTAATATGCGTTATGGATTTCAATAGAAGCCCAGGTTAGATGTCCTGCACATCTAACCTGGGCTTCTATTGGAATTCTATAACGCATATTAGCAAGCCCATTATCGCCGTTTTAGCGGCAGTTTCCTGCCGCTAAAACGGCGATAATTTTAACGTGGGTCTTGCTAATATGCCCCATGATTCTTTTGTTCCCCCGTCATGTTTAAGAGAAGATATCATTAAATGTGCACATCATGGTCATTTAGGCATTTCGAAAACCTCGCAACTCATTAAGTTGTATTATTGGTGGCCATCCTTAGAAGCCCAGGTCAAGTTTCATAATGATTCATGTCCAGAATGCCTCTTGTCAGATAAGAAATGGAAAGTCATGAACACGCCCTTACATCCTTTTCCTTTTCCGAACAAACCTTGGGACAAGGTTGGAGTAGATTTTTCGGGTCCTTATGACCTTTTATCTCATGACTTAAAGTTTTTGATCTTGTTGATTGATTATTGTTAGAAATGGGGGTCTCTAGTTGGCAATGGCTGGCGCCACTGTCCAAATAGGGACCCTTCTTCCTAAGTCAGGGCAAGTGGGCTACCCCCTTTGATAACCCCTGCTCAACCCTGTGGTAACGTAGCACGAGCAGTTAGGCCTATCTCAGAGGCAGTGTGTGAAGCATTTATGACCATGCACAATAAGGCAGTAACGACACCACAAAAGGACACCACTCAAGTAGGTATAGAAAAAATAGAATCTTTATCTAAGGTTTAGTACGAGACTCTCAAAAGCGTTTTAACCAGTCACCATGCATGTAAATCAGTAGGGACTTAAAAAGGGCAATACGTATTCACCAGAACGTGGCACTGACTGAGTTCAAGGCCTGGGTCTACGCGACCCTTTGCGCACCAGATACCTGCCGCTGGATGGGGACACAGCATGTAGCTTCTCGAAGAAGCGGAGACGGTGACAGGCGGACTCCCAGCGACCACAGTTCTCGATGGCAGTAGTCCGCAAAGTGCACTCGCAATGATTCGGGCACTCCGGGACAGGCAGGCCCTCAGCGGCAGCAGCACGCGGCTGCGGCGGCCCGGGCTGGTGGTGGCGATGACTCTCGTCGTGCAGCTCCGTGGTGGGCTCGCGGCGGCAGCAGCGCTCTCCTAGCTGCGGCGGCCCACGGGACGATTCACGATGCTGCAAGGTTGACAAAGACGTGGGCCCTCAGCGGCAGCAGCTCTCTCTTAGCTGCGGCGGCCCACAGGACAGATCCCAATGATGCAAAATTAGCAAGGGTGCGAGCACTCCACGGCAGCAGCTCTCTCTTAGCTGCGGCGGCTCACAGGATAAATCACGATGACGCAGAGTTAGCAGGGGTGCGAGCACTCAGCGGCGGCAGCTCTCTCTTAGCTGCGGCGGCTCCCAGGACAAATCACGATGATGCAAAGTTAGCAAGGGTGCGAGCACTCTGCGGCAGCAGCTCTCTCTTAGCTGCGGCGGCTCACAGGACAAATCACGATGATGCAAAGTTAGCAAGGGTGCAAGCACTCAGCGGCGGCAGCTCTCTCTTAGCTGCGGCGGCTCACAGGACAAATCACGGGGATGCAAAGTTAGCAAGGGTGCGAGCACTCAGCGGCGGCAGCTCTCTCTTAGCTGCGGCGGCTCACAGGACAAATCACGGTGATGCAAAGTTAGCAAGGGGGCGAGCACTCAGCGGCGGCCCACACAGTTTCAGCGAAGGTTCTGAGGATTCAAAATAAGGCGGGCACTCAGCGGCGGCAGCTCTCTCTTAGCTGCGGCGGCCCACACAGTTTCAGCGAAGGTTCTGAAGATTCAAATTAAGGCGGGCACTCAGCGGCGGCAGCTCTCTCTTAGCTGCGGCGGCCCACACAGTTTCAGCGAAGGTTCTGAAGATTCAAATTAAGGCGGGCACTCAGCGGCGGCAGCTTTCTCTTAGATGCGGCGGCCCACACGCAGAGTTCACAAGGGTTACCAGTCCGCGTTCCTCACAGTAGGACTAGAGGTTCCGGATTACTCGACGGAGGCCTCACCTGCAAGTAGAATTCCTAGCAAGGGAATTCGGGCAGCTGACGGGGTGAAGTCTAATGTCCCTGAGACTTCAGCAGGAGGCGCTCTCAATTCAGGCCCTTGGGTAGTTTCTTCAGCAAGCTTGGTGAAAGTTTCAAAGTCCTTTCCTCTGTCCGCTCGGACAGAGTTTCGTCTTGACATCCAGAAGGAACACACCTGAAACAGGTTTCAGCGCAGCGTTTATACCTAAAAGTCTTTGTTCTCTGCAGTCACAAATCACTGCATCCAGCCAGAACCAGTTCGGTGGGGTCGGGGAGCACTTGGTTTACGAGGCGACATCCTGCCCTTTAAGAATCTGGGGGTCTGCTATCAGACGCCCAGTGGGAGATGGAGCCATCATTCACCTTGCCAGGCACGGCCCTGCTCGGATCAAAGAGTCACCCCTCCCCATACTCTAAAGGCCGATCTCACCCTCTCCAGCCAGGTCTGACCCAGCTGGCCCTGCCGCTCCAAAACCAGACGGCCAATACACACGCTAGCAAAAGCCTACAGGAAAGCTTCAGGCCAGAAAATACCTCGTTTCTAGTAGAGGCATTTTCGAACACGGGCTACGCTAATAATCCTTACTAAAAGATGCATCTCAATGTTCTGAGTTTAAACATATCAAAGTCGACGTTCCTATCAGGTTCCTGGGGGCAGGTAGGATTAAGGCATGTAATACTTAGCCTGCACATTCTGGCCTATGAGAACGTGTGGCCTCGCAATAGTAAACAGTGAAATGGAGGGTGGCTCGCTATTAGAACATGCTACACAGACATACTTTAAAAGCTGCTTCGGTGGGTAGCGCAAATCAGTGCTGCCGGCCCACCAGCAGTATTTGGTCTACCAGCCCTGGGCACACACAGTGCATTGATACTAGGGACTGACAGGTAAACCAAACGAGCCAATTATGATTATCCCAATTCATACAGGTATCTTTACACAGGGAGCATTCGCGCTGTGTCACTGATTGGCAGTGGCACAGCACCCAGAGCATCTAAATCCAGCCAACATAAAAGGTCAGAAGCGAAAAGAGGAAGGGAGACCCGCGCCAATGATGCCAGGTCTAACAATTATCATTCCAAATGGATTTATCATATGTTTTGTGATTCACCCAGCTCCACCAATGCCATCAAATCTTTGAGGAAAGTGTTTTCCATTGAGGGTTCACCTTCCATTATGGTTACTGACAATGGTACACATTTCATTTCTCAGAAATATTCTGCATTTTTAGCAGAGAAAGATGTCAATCACTTCAAGGTTGCCTTATATTCACCATCATCCAATGGTTTGGTGGAAAGGGCAAACAGATTAGTCAAGGATGCCATTCAAGCAGCCCTTTCCTGAGGAAAGGATGTTCAAGATTTCCTTGACGACAAATTATGGTCATATAACATTTCGCCACATTGCACCACTGGTCTTCCGCCTTTTTCTCTGTTGAGAGGTAGAAATGTTCACACTACTTTGTGTCCCAATTGGTTGCAATATAAACATTTCAAGGGTACACCTGTTGATAAAAATCTTGAGTCTCGAGTTTTAGAAAAACAAGGTTACATGAAATCTGTTCAAGATCAAGGAAATTTTTTTAACAATACTGAATTGAAACTCAATGATTGGGTTCTTATTAAAAATCCAAAAAGGGTGACTAAGGGGTTGTCTAAGTTTTCCTCTCCTGTACAAGTCACAGATGTGAGCAAAGGCTCAGCACTACTACTTGGTTCTAGGGGATGGTGGAACAAGAGATCACTTGTGCGGCTTTCTGACTCACAAGTTGCCTCTTTACTCAAGTTATCCAAACAGGAGGTGGAACAATGCGACTGGACAAACTGGTTGCGTGATCCTTCATCTGTTATTTCTTTGTTTGTCTCTCAAGAGGATTCTGTGAAGTCTACTGGTGGGCAGTGTTTTAATTCACATACCACTTTGCATGATTCTGCTTCGCTTGATATGACTAGGCTGGCATCTTCTTTACATGTTGATTTGAGTACCCGTCAAAGAAAATTGCCTGTTAAATTTAATGACTATGTATTGTCTTAAGAAAATGATTTTCTTGTTATTACATTATTTCATATTAGTTATAACTTGTTTTCCTTTTCAGGTTCTCGTTTATTTTGCATTGTTATCATTTCTCATTTATTTTTGTGAAAAGAGAGAAGTTGTAATATTGTGCATGTATTCATTGAGCGCTCTCGTGCCACCGGCGCGAGAGTGACTCGCGCTGCATGTATTTCTTTGAACTTCGCCCCACGATCGGGTGCAGAACGATGCGTGCCAGGATTCTACCAACGTTAATCAGTTGGTGGAGATCCTGGTACGCAGCGGGAGCGCCCGGCTGTGGGTGTCTGCAAATTGGAATTAAAACTCACTTAACTCACCGGATTGCCTCTGCGAAAGGATCATTATTTCACTCTGCCAGACACCCCGGCTTTCACTTTGAGGATACGCTCATGCCAAAATCAAGCTCTGTTCCCTCCTGCTCCTATAACCCCTCTCAGCTGACTTTAGTCAAGGCATGATCCCACCATAAGCACAGCATGGACATTCATAATGTTATCCAGGATGCAAGCCTGGCTCTCCTATTTATTACTAAGTCCTGTACTAAGACACTTACCCTCCTCACCGTGCCTTTGCCTATCCGGCAGGCTATAAAGCAATGCACCTTCCCTGCCATGACAAAATGAGTTGCTGTCTAGTCGCCATTTTTAAAGACTCACTAATGTCACTTATGAATTTCGAGTCGATTGGCCTTAAAGTTATCATTTCATCCACATGCTTGCTGACATGTATTTTTCATCTTTCAGATTCTACTTGAAACGTCAGTATTCACCTAAGAGAAGTTTATTTCTCATTTCCTAACTGGCTCATCCAGCGGCCTTCTCCCAGGGGGTTTTAACATCTGGGCAAACCTCTGTCTGCCCAGAAACTTCCTGCCTGGTTGACTCTTGCACATCCTTGGAATTACCCTTCACATCAGAACTGTCACACTTTATATCTATTGTTTGCCTTCCCAGATTAAATATAATCAGTACTTTATTTGTGAAAAATCTAGTGCCAGGGCCCAAAGATTTGTTCAGAGGCCCACAGCCAGTGCTGTTGAATGTCAGTGTGCCGAGTAACAAGGTCTTGATTCCACCTCTTGACTCTTTAATCCACTATCAGACACTCTGGGGAATATTTACAAGAGCATTGCACCACTGGAGCGTCACTTTTTAGGGTCCTTCAGTGGCACAATGCCCTGCTCCATATTTACAAAGTGGAGTTAAGCCACTTCGTATGGCTTAATGCCGCTTTGTAAATATCATACCCTTTCATGCAGGTATCTGCGTGAAAGGGGCGTGCAATGGGTGTTGCTGTGGGTGTTCCACTGCATCACCCATTGCTATTTGACGCTGCCCCAGATTTACAAAGATGTGTAAATCTGAGGCAGCGCCAAAAATTTACTCCACTGAAAAGCAGGCGTTAGTTTCGTGCAACATTTTGCAGAAAACGTTGAAGGAGCACATCTCCTTTAATGATTGTTTATATGCAGGAAGGTGTCCCTTCCTGCACATAAACAATCATCCCTGCAACACAGACACCCTTGCACAATGGTGCAAGGGTGTCTGTGTTGGCGCTAGACAGTTTTTCTTTTAGCACAAGGGAAAACACAACGGTGCATAGTATTCTTGTGAATATGGCATATCCCTATGCTTTTGAAATGACGCAACACTGCTAAATTGCTCGCAGCGCCATGCTGCACCATTTCTTTCTGAATATGCCCCTCTGTACACCATTATCTCTCTCTATTGCAGATTCTTTACAAACCCTGCTTTCTCCCTTTGTCATGGTTTTTCTGTTTTTCTTTTCCTCCTTCTTTCACCTTTGTGTGTTTTTCTCCTTCTTGCTCTGGGTCAAAGCCTGAAAAGAAAAAACAAATTCCCGTCCCCAAAAATGAATAACGGGGTGGGCTCCACCTGCAACCACTAGC
The DNA here is from genome assembly GCA_963921515.1 of Calotriton arnoldi. Classification (NCBI taxonomy): domain Eukaryota; kingdom Metazoa; phylum Chordata; class Amphibia; order Caudata; family Salamandridae; genus Calotriton; species Calotriton arnoldi. The sequence continues at coordinate 160,083 of CAWUFW010014045.1, forward strand.
TCAAATTAAGTATTGGGTATAGTGGGCACAGCTTTATCCACTTTTGTGGACTGCCCCTTCAGCTGGTCTGTTCATTTGATTCCTACCTACCCCTCTTAGCTCTTAGAAGCCTTAACACCCATTGCCTCTCTTAAACACGCAGATCAAAAACTATTCACGTTGAGCCCTAGCTCCATTCTTACCACTGACACACCTGGCTTCTTCTGCCTCTTTCTAATGCTGTTGGAAATATGAATTCTTGAATTCTCCGCTAATTTGACGATAAAACTCCAGTGAAAAGCTTCCGAAGCACTGTTGCCTACCTCCTGCCCTTTGGTTCGCCCAAGACCGTAAAGTGGAAAAATTACTATGCAAAACGGCATAGAAAACACAGAATTATAACTGTCCCTCTGAGGCAGGCAGTAACTGTCCAGAAGTACTACACACCTACAGAAAATATATCCATCGTGGCCGCACAAAATACTTCAGAGACTGGATAGCAAAAGTTGCCAATTCTACTGAAGTTATCTTTAAAATCATCTCCACCTTAACTGTTTGCACTTGCTGCAACACTCCTATTCAACCATCTTAAGGTCTCTATAATTCACTTTCAGCCTCTTTTCACAAGGAAGTCATCTAGATCTGCAGTGATCTCTCATCCTCCATCTCGACTGGGCGTGGTATACTCCTCTCCTAAATCCTCTGTTGTTCACACAGCTTTTTCTCCCTGACTATCGTCCTTTTCTATATTTCCAAAGAGGGGGAACTTAGGGCCTTTTGGTCTAGGTCCAGCAAACAGGCCCGAGACTAAGTATAAACCAAAGTAGTATGCAGTTCCTATTGTGAGTAGCAGGTAGTTGTATATGTTTGAGAGAACACACGGAGATGTTCAATCAAAAACCAGGAGAATGATTTCCTCCTTTCGGAAAAAGACCCTCACACACCCAGCCAGCTAGGTGTCTTGCTTCATCATCTGGTCTGCGCCTTATCGGGTCGGCGCTGCAATACCCGATCGGCACCCGGGATGGGGCCTTCTTGGCGGAGATCTTTATTCCTTTATGCCGTAGGGTGTAGTGCATGTGAGGGCCCTTCGTCAGTGTAGGTGTGATGGTTGTGAAAGTGTGTGAGATTAAAACAGGAAGTAGTGGTCCACTCAAAACAATTTTAATGAAATGTGGCCACTAACCTGGTTAAAAATGAAAAAGCGCGCACACCCACTCTAAGGTTGCGGGATTATACGCTTGTAATTCGGGTCAACATGTTTCTTGCCTTTTATCAATTTGAAGGCAATTCCTCAGGACCAAAGTGAGATCTACCTACACTTTTTGGTGGTGGTCCGAGCTACGTGAAAGAAAGTCGTGACCACCCATACAGCACCCTAAAAAGTGGTACCTGTAGATCTACAACATAGCCCTATTTGGGTCAACTATGCGTGTCAACGTGTACCGGCAGGTGTAGACACTATAGGTGTAGTGTCATTGTGAACTCCAGTGGAACAGCGGTCGTCCTACCCCTCACTCTGCCGTACTTTTCTCCCTGCTCTCATAATGAGATCAACCAGCTTAAGCTTGCAATCAAGTCTGTCTCGCCACTAAACAAGTCCCCAGCCCACATATTTCATTTTTTTCTACTTCAGTCAGACCTATTTTCACTTATGACTGCAATCTCTCTTATCTCTAGTTCATCACTATGCTTGCAAACAAGTTCTTGTCATTGCACTCTTAAAAGAACTTTCCGCAGGCCTAGCCATCCTAAGTAATTCCGGACCCATACCTCTACTAACCTTTTCCAATTAAAATTCCAAAACAAGAAATCAATTCTCAGCTGTCTTCTTTTTGGAATCAAACTACATGCATGATTTTACTGAATCCAGCTTCTATCTATTGCATAGCACCTAAACTGCTCTCATCCCTGTCCTTCATGACCTCTGCTTAGCACTAGACCAAGGGGGTTCGGCAGCCCTGATTTTATTCGACAGCCTGCACCTTGAGCATGGTAGCACACATATTGCTATTGTGTCTTTAGCAAGCCAGAGTCCTAGACAATGACTTGATCTGGACTGCTGTCTCTCTCAAAGACTGCTACCAGGGCATCCATCTTCCACTTTTTCACTCAGCATTCGGAGTCCAGCAAGGTGTTCCTGAGGGCCAATCACTTAGTCCTACTCTTTTTAATGTTTATATCTTCCCTCTCGCCAAACTTATTTGTTCTTGTAGTTTCTCTTTTGTGCCTTATGCAGAAGACATAAATTCTGATGTGGCTGAACACTAAAGAATCTGTGCCTTGATATGGAGTGTTGAACCGGGAGTGCCCTCTAAACTGACATTGAACTAATGTCCATGTCCTGGGTTTTTGACATGAAGTGGTAGTGACAGTATACCACTTTTGTCGATTAATCGTACCAGTCAGGAGGAGTCCAGTGTGTAGCAGCCCCAATTGTGAAAACTTCTGCTTATATGTGATACCAAGAACATGCACTAACATCCTGCGTGTGTGTGTTGAATGCTTGTATGTAAGCTATGTAGAGTAGCATGACTCCATATTGTAGTGAGAATATAATTGCTGGGACCAGAGTGATCAATTTGGATAACCCCTGATTTGATATGATTGGTCGTAGGGAGTAGAGGTGATTCTGTTGTTAAAAGTAAGGAGGTTTGTATGCAGGGAGTAGGGGTGATTATGTTGTTACGGGTGAGGAGGTTTCTAGGCAGGGCCTGCCCTTTTGTTTTTCCCTAATTGCTACTTCAGGAAGGCTGATGACCACCTGGTACTGACTCTTTGCACTTCATTGTGCCCATGTTTTAAAAGCTCCTGCTAGGAACTAGCATCATCACCACCTGTTGTAAGAACCATCACCCTTATCAAAGGCTGTGTCTGAACTACAGCCAGAAAATGGAATCTGGAAAGTAACCCCCTCAAAACCAGTGCGTGAAGCACTAATAAGCCTCAGAGAACCCTACAATGGCTGGAGGTTGCAACTACCAAAGATGTGCAACCTGCATATGGCTTCGTACCTGTAGTACCTGCAACCCCTGCCCCCAGCTACTGAACTCACCTTAAAATGCCCATCGCCTTGCATCAATGCAGTTCATGCCTAGTCGTGGGATCCTTCCTTTTACAATGGTTCTTCATTTATTTCTCTGCTGCCGTAAACTATGAAGTGCCCTGTCCGTAGAGACTCCCCCATCCATGGTGCCTTTGCCCTCTTACCTCTTACCTCGACTCCCATCTTGTAAAGGAAGATATTTGTACAAGTTGCATTGTTGGTCTGTGAGAAGCATAATGATTCCTCCAGAGTGCTTCCATGTGAATGTGGAAGCCAACACTTCTTCCCAATCTGTCTTGTCGCTGTTCATTTGTGGTGAAGCTCCAGCCTGTGATCAGGTCTCTGTCCTGGATGTGTCATGGCAGGGATTCTCATGGTGTGGCATTTGATCTTTGGCTGTGTCACTGGAGCACTGAATTGCCTGCTGATCATTCCCATGGGGTTTCTGGAGGGTCCTTTACTATTGGCTTGAACGGTAGAACAGTCTCAAACAGAGCTGTACCTCCTCTGGAAGGATGAGTATTTCCATGTGGGTTTTTTGCCCGGTGCAGCCTATCTCACACTTATATTCCTCACTGGAACATTGAATTCATGGTCAATCCTCTATGCAGCTGAATTCACTGGTGGTGTTGTCAGTGACAGTCATGACCACCAGTTGCATTCCCTTACACACTGTGGCAGATATCTTCCAGAATCGACTGCGCAGGGAGGCACCAAGATGCAGTTTTCAGGATATAGAGTCCGAAGATGTCTTGGCTGCTGGCTGTCTGTTGGAATCACTGATCGCTCTGAAGGTGAGCCTTTCCTGTGTGTTTTAATTTTCTTTAGAGAGCTTCTATTAGCTATCCAAGGCATCCACGTAGTAGTAACTTATCTTCCTGGTGGGTTGTGCTTTCATGGGTGGCAATGATGGTATCCTTCCTTATTGGAACTTGCCTGGTTGTAAAAGTGGATGGTATTGGTTCTGGCTGAATTGTGGGTGCAGGTTTGTGTGGTACTAGGATTATGTAGGGGAAAGCTGTTGATGATGTTGCATACAGATGGGTCCTTCTCCTGTTGTAGTCCACACCCCTCCTGAGTAAGTGTTGTCTCAGTACATGGAATGAGAGGTTCAGTAGCCCTTGCCTTCCCTCGGTGTAGCACTTCATTTTTGCTACAGTGTTAGGTCCTACAGTCATCAAGGTGTATGGCTGAGGTGTATGGTGGAAGTTGTTAGCAGGGGTGTCATCTTGTAGCCCATGGCACAGTACGATGATCCGCAGGTAAATGGTAGTTTGTAACAAGACACATGGTGGGCATCCCATAAAGAAGGATGTGTGGGTATTGTGATGTGCACCATGATATGTGTGTATCCTCGTGGCTGATGCCTCCCTCGTGTGGCACTTAGTGATTTGTGTACAATATCTCTGTCTTTGCCTCAACCATGCTGTGCGTGCTTTTCATGTTGGTAGGTGTATGCTTCTTGAGTGTGTAGCAGTGTGCATGCTGTGTGAAATTAAAGCTATCTTAGCCTCAATGTGTCAGCAATGTGTATGACGTGGATTTCAATTCGTTTCCTGTTTGGTGGGTTTCCTGAGGTAAGCATGGCTACAGAGGACAGTGACTTGGGTGAGTGTTGCGTTGCTGGAGGAGTATTAATTTGGTCACATTGCTTTCAGTGCACAGTATATACCTACCTATGGGGCATATTCTCAAGGACTCATCGCCGAGTTAACGGCACTTTAGCGCAGCAAAAGTGGCGAAAGAATTATCGCCCCATTCACAAGCTGGTGCAAACTCCCCACATCGCCAGTATACCAGCGATAGCTGCCGCAAAAAACATCGCCACGGATGAGAGAGACAACTAACGCTAATGATATGCTGAGTAGGCGTTCCCGTGCAAAAACTCACGAAAACTCCACTTTGCAATATTCACAACGACCAGCCAGATCTGCGATGCGATCCAAAAACAGGCGATAAGGCGCGTTAGCAGCAGGCATTTAACACCTGCCTTCTACTGGTGTTAAGCAGGATGACAAACTGCAGTATAAAAGGGAGCCCAGCCCAGAGCCACATCTTCAGGCCAACACATGTCATGGAGCTACTGATCATGCAGCTCAAAGCCCCAAGAGGCCCACAACACCCACCGCCAGCCCCCAGGCCCCCCACACCCCCCCCAGGACCACACCCCCCCCGGACTACCACAGAGGCAGCGCAGAATGAGACAGCGGTCCTTCCGAAACGCACCAGCCTCGGATACTTAACGCCAGAGGAAGTCATTGCCCACTACAGGCTCAAAAGGATGACCATCCTCCGCATCCTGACTCACATTGCCCACAGGCTGACGGTGCCAACACAGTGGACAACCAACATCCCTCCGCAGACAAAGCTGCTGGCTGTGCTGCACCTGTTGGCCTCTGGTACCTTCCAACCAACAACTGCCAGAGTCGGAGGAGTCTCACAGCCAGCCCTATCAAAGTTCCTCACACCTGTCTTGGATGCCATCATCAGCTTGGTACCCCAGTACCTTCACTTCCCCCACACTGCGCAGGAACAGCTGGAGACCAAGCAAGGCTTCTACGCCATAGCTGGCTTCCCGCACGTGTTTGGGGCAATTGACTGCACACATGTCCTACTTGTGCCCCCTGCCGACACTGCACACAATTACCGCAACAGGAAGCACACGCATTCCATCAATGTGCAGGGAATAGTGGACCACCGGGGACTCTTCACCAATGTCGTCGCCAACTACCCGGGCAGTGTGCATGATTCCTACATCTTCCGACAGCCCATCATCAACCAGCGCTTCGAGGATGGCACCTACGGAAATGCACTGCTCGTTGGTAAGTACCAACGGAACACACCACACACCTCAACTCCACAATCATGCAACTCGCAACTGTGGGAATGCACACGTTACAACATCACATACGACATGCCAAACAACATGCCCACCTACCAGACACAACAACACATGGAACTGTGGTAACAGGGGCCAGACATGTAGACAAGCCATCCACGTCATGGCACCTCTGCCACACAATAGCAGGATGTGGTGAGAGGCGGGAACCAAGTATGTGCGAGGGAGGCAAGTGACCCATGAATCAGAATGTACACAATGCCAAGTGTGGCGGGGATGTGCTGGACAGACTCAAGTATGCAGAGCACAGACATGTCCATGTGGACATATACTGCTGGTGTTTGTAGTGTCGTAGACAGTGGGCGCTACCATGTTACCTCAGGCAGTGGGGTAGACCCTGGACATGTAGCCATGTCGTCCCCCCCTGTAAGCGTAAGCAGAGTGGGCTGGGCCAGCGTAGGAGTGGGAATCAATAGCCCGGGGCTCAGGGCGTGGTTCACTTCCGGGATGGCCACCAAGGCAACTACTGCGTGTGTCTCTGTTCCCGCCATATCCTGACCATAGGCCTACACACACGTGGCCGACCACCTTCAACGGCCAATATCACAGTGTCGTTGTCAGGCTTGTAGACATGCGCAGACAGTCATGACAATGGTGTGTCCTAGGAGTGCAAGTGTTGCAACCGGGCAGCGTACACAAGTAAATAGGCTCGGGGGGAGTGAGGAGCAGCTGTGAGGCAACGTACTACACATGGATGCCGCTCATTTGCCACATGCAAGACATGTCAGACATGTATCCCAAAGTCCCACACATCACACACCAATATACTAATACGTCGCCGACTGGATGAGGAACAGCCGCCTTAAACTGAACTCAGACAAGACGGAAGTCCTCATCCTGGGCTCATCACCCTCCGCCTGGGACGACTCCTGGTGGCCCCCGGCCCTGGGCACCGCGCCCAAGCCAACGGACCACGCACGCAACCTGGGCTTCATCCTGGACTCCTCCCTGTCGATGACCAGACAAGTCAACGCCGTCTCATCTTCATGCTTCAACACCCTGCGCATGCTCCGCAAGATCTTCAGATGGATCCCCACTGAAACCAGGAAGACCGTCACCCAGGCACTCGTCACCAGCCGACTGGACTATGGGAACACCCTCTACGCCGGAACCACAGCCAAACTTCAAAAGAGACTCCAGCGCATCCAGAACGCCTCCGCACGACTCATCCTGGACATCCCCCGACACAGCCACATCACCGTGCACCTGAAAGACCTGCACTGGCTCCCCGTCAGCAAGAGAATCACGTTCAGACTCCTCACCCACGCACACAAGGCCCTCCACGACCTGGGCCCAAAGTACCTCAACGACCGCATGACCTTCTACACGCCCACACGCCAGCTACGATCAACCAGCCACGCCCTCGCCACCGTACCACGCATCCGCAGAACCACCGCCGGAGGAAGATCCTTCTCCTACCTGGCAGCCAAGACCTGGAACTCCCTCCCCACTCACCTTCGGCGAACCCAGGACCATCTCTCCTTCAGGAAGCAGCTCAAGACCTGGCTGTTCGAGCAGTAACTTACCCCCTCCCCCAGCGCCTTGAGACCCTCCCGGGTGAGTAGCGCGCTCTATAAATGCCGTGATTGATTGATTGACTAATAAGCCTGCCAACACAGAATGCCGAACCACTGATTGACACATCTCTCTCCCCTGTCACAGGTGATCAAGGATATGCACTCTGCCCGTGGATGATGACACCCCTCCGAGCCCCGAACACCCAGGCCCAGAGGCAGTACAATGCGGCCCACATACGCACCAGGGGCATTGTGGAGCACTCATTTGACGTGTTGAAGTCACGTTTCAAGTGCCTGGACATCACAGGTGGAAGACTCCGGTACAGCCCGCAAATAGTGTGCAAGATGATCATTGCATGTTGTGTGTTGCACAACATATGTGTACGCACCAATGCCCCATGGATCCAAGTGCCAGATGCACCGGACGATGAAGATGAGGCAGGTGGACCACACCCCAGTGCAGCAGCAGCTGGAATAGCCCGAAGGGACACTATCATTCACAATTTCTTCACATAGGCACGTCACATGGAGACTGTCCTTAGCAATCATGGGACGGGTCAAAATGACCACAGGCACAGCATGTGCAAATAAATTCATTCCTAGACACATTCCCTGTGTTCATGTCACTCCTCTGCATTGGCACATCGCTCCGACAAGTGTATGTGCAACATTTAGTGCTGTCAATTTCACCAATGGCAATTGGATGGTGGGAGTGTCACCTCCGTTATCGGGATCCTGTTTTCCTGCGGACTGAACCGCGTCTTCCTCTTCTTCTTCTCCTTGCCCTTCCCTGGCCCCGAGGTCCCAGGCTGGTCCTCCGTGGGGCTTGTGGGGTTCGGGTTGTCCTCTGTACTTGCTCCAGCTCCCTCCATTGTGCTTCGCAGTTGTTATGTCTTTTTTATTTATTTCTGGTACTTTGCTGCTTTTATGGTGATTTTTCCCGCCTGACGTGGGAATTGCAAGCCTGCCGCTGCTTGTAGCCGATTTTTCTATTGCGGTTGGGCCCATCGCAACTTTTTTCACGTTCGGGTTTCCTTTTTTATCGCCGTCGCAGTAGTTGTATCGCGGACATTTGCCGCATTATCGGGAAACTATCGCATGTTACCGCCGTGTTGAGAATACGACGTTAACACAGAGTTATTTTCCCGCGATAGACGGCGATATGAAAACGTGCGCTAGCCTTTTTTGGCGATGATTATCGCACGTTCTTGGGAATATCCCCCAATGTGTTTGCCTGAGCTCCGCGTTTTGTAGTTTGAAGTGTGTTGCTTGTTGCAGTGCCTTTATATGACTGGAAATAGTCTTGTTTGTGCGGCAATGCCGCTATATCGGGGTCCACAGTTGCGATCAGGTCTGTAAGTTATTCTTTAAATTGTGCTTGCGGCTCTGGCATTGCCGCCATTGGTTGGGCCTCGCTGTCTTCTAGCGATGCTCGTGTGGTCCTTGCATGAGTTTTGTGGTTGCCTCTTTGCTTGAATGCTGCATGCCAACCTATAGATTCGGGTTTGTATTTGGAAAGATAATCTCCGTGATTGTCGGGTGTTCTTGGTTGCAGTCTTTTTTTCATTACTCACTCGCTCGTGAAGTGTATGGGGGTATTACAAGAGTCTAGCCCACAACATTTAGCCATAGAATTGGAAGAGCTGTTCTCTCACAAGTTAATTGAAGTACTGGCTCGAGCACGGCACTGGCTCGCGCACACTGACCCTGCAGCCCTGGCATTTGCACACAGACCTCTCTTGCCCGCAGTCTTGCACTGGCTTGGCAGGCCCACGCTGCCAGGAAGCATGGCCAAGCTCCGGTGAAAGCCAGTGCCCTGTACATAACAGAAAGAATAAACAAGCAGCAATCCATCTTTAATGAGATTCAGGCTTTGCTTTTCCCCTGGCGGAGCGACTTTTCCACTCGCTGCGCGGCTTGTACGATATAACATGCTCCACTTAATGCAAAACGAGCTCGCTAATTGACCACAAAGGATCTTCTGCCTTTTAACATTCTGGTATTTTTTGCGCTGTGTCAAGGAACAGGCTGGAGTTCGGGCGGGCTCGGCGGCGAGCAACGGAGCCGCTGCCTGGTCCCATCATGCACTGCTTTGGGAATTAGCCAGGAGTGTTCCTGGTGCACGGCTGTGGACAGTGGCCATGGCACACTACTGCAGCATCCTTGCTGGAATATTGTGGATTTCGTGTGCTATGCTCCTGTAGTGATGCTGTGTGTGTTTCTATGACAACGCAGATGACTTGCACATTGTGAGCAGTCTTACTGTTACAGAATGTGTATCTGGTACATTCTACTTCCGTATTCTTGTGGTATTGTTGTCGATGTGGCACTGAGCTCTACTGCTACGGGTGCACATGAGGCACAAAAAAGTCAAGTGCTTCTACAGAAATGTGGTCCTCCTTATTATGTAGTAGAATTCCTACGGTAAAACTACGAAGTTGACACCTTAGAGAACTGCTGCCTACAGTAATCATAATGCTGCGTGTTATACGCACTCCTGCCCGGTTTCGCTTCCCTTCGCTTCAGCCCACTCTGGCCTCTGACTCATTGTTTCTGGAACAATGCACTAGAGTTATCAGATTTTATACGTTTTGTGCATGGACCTGCTACATACTTCCCTCACCATAGCTCACCATTGGAAATCCCGCCAGGAGATGTGGTCTAGCCGCAAACTGAGCCACTTTGGATTCTAATCCCTGTTTCCGCACTTACATTCCAGCACTTAACACAGTTTGTGACAATGACTTTGGCTTCCTGTACATTAGGTTGTAAGTACTTACAATATACAGTGACTGTGTGTTCCCTCAATCTCACCGCCACTGATCTAATGTGGTGCTACAACGTTTTTATATTCGACGTTTCTGGGTTAAGTGCTTCATTCATAAGTAAATGCAAACATGTCATTGTAATCTATGTCAAAAGTATCAATCCAAATGCTCTAATGCTTTTCTCTAAAGTGGTGGTAATTGGTTAAGGCCTCTCCCGGCTCATATGGTCTCCCGACTCATATGGTATATATTCCATAATTTATTGCTTAAACACTATGCCAGATAAACATACATTAGAAAGTGCTAAGTAAGGTGTTGCTGTGGGTCTGATGGACTGCACTGGAATTGAAGTGGAACTGCACTGGAAAAGTATTCCACATAAACTAGGAGAGCCCCAGAATCTCTTTCCCGGTTTGCAAGAACGACTGCGCAACCTGTCTATCTACGTGGCAGTCTGGTATTTCCCCCTACATCTGGTGCCACTGCCAACACCCTCCTCTTCGACTGCAATGCATTTCTGAAACACCATGTCAACTAAAACAAGCAAATGCTAGCTGAGCCTTTCAACACCTGAGCTTGTGGACAGTTACAAACTGCTCTCCTATCCTTTCCCATCATGGAAACAGTTGGAGATTTGCCCTAACAAAGTGCTGGAGTATATCCCCTTTCAGGATGGGAAGAGGAACGGACCACCCACAAACTTTGTGGGAGGGAGTACTGTGGAAGATGTGTGACAAGACTATTGTGTCAAAAATATTGTCACTACAAAAATATCGAAGAGCAGAATATAGAAGATAAGACTATTGTCTTTATGAATGTAATATCGTTTTCAAAAGTATTGTTGTATAAATTGTTTACTTTAATATAGTTGTATTAAACATTGTTTTTTAATCAATTTAATATATATTAGTTTGTATATTACTTACAGGTGTTATGAGTGTAATTGCTTTAAAAAATATAAATAGTTGGTAATTTTTCATGTGAAATTATAATTTTCTTACATTTAATTAGTAATTTATAATTTAGTAGCTGGTAGTAGGGTATGTTGGGGTTAGTGTGGAAAGTTAATTCAAATGATAAATTATTGTTTTTTATTTCCAGTTAATTATGTTAATTAAATATTAAATTGGTGATTAATTATGTAAATTGATTCAGTGATTAGGTGTTATTTAAGTGTATTTCATGATTCTTAATGTACATTTCATTTTTGTATATTTATAGTTTAGTAATTTATATTTTAGTGGAGATTGTTGGGTTTGTAGAAGAATAGGATGGGGACTTATTTTAATTATGTTTTTAGTTTAATATTTTTATGTTAATTAAATATTTGGTAATTAATTATTAACATTTTCACTGATTATTTGTTATATAAATGATTTGTGTTTTCAATTAATTGTTAATTGATTAATAAGTATACTTAATACAAATCAATTTTTTATATACTATTGTTTTTCATTTTTTGTTTTATTTAATTAATATTTTAATGTTTGTATTGTTCTGTTTAGAATTTATTATAATTTTTGGGGGAGTTGGGGTTTTTGGCAGTAGAGAGGGAACTGCATTCATTTAGAATTTTTTTGTGTAATAATTTTTGTATTTCTAATATTTTTACAAGTAATTTTATTTATTTATATACTGCATATTTTTAAATACGTTCTAATAATTTCATGGTTCAAGCATTTAAATGTTTGTTTCAAAATGATTATAACACTTTTCATGTTTCCACTTATATTACAGTGGCAATAGTAAATGTAACCCTTACAAAGTCCAACACTTTCCCTACTGTTGTACAGATTGGAGTACGAATAGTAAATGTATCCCCTCCAAAGTCCAACACTTTCCCTAATTTTGCTCAGATTAGAGTTGGAATAGGAAATCGAACCCCTCCAAATCCCAGCACTGTCCCTACTATTGTTTAGAATGGAGTGGGAATGGTAAATCGAACCCCTCCAAAGTCCAACACTTTCCCTGAGTTTAATGACATTAGAGTAGTAATTGTAAATCCAAACCCTCCAAAGGCCAACACGTTCACATTGTTGCTTAGATTGGTGTGAGGATAGTAAATCTAACCTCTCCAAAGTTCATCACTTTCCCTACTATTGTTTAGAGTGGAGTGGCAATAGTAAATCTAAACCCTCCAAAGTCCAAAGTTTCCCTGGTGTTGCTTAAATTGAACTGGGAATAGTAAAGGTAACCCCTCAAAAGTCAAACCTTTCCCTACTGATGTTTAGCTTGGAGTGGGAGTACTAAATCTAACCCCTCTAAAATCCAACACTTTCTCTACTGTTGCTTTCATTGGAGTTGGAATAGTAAATCTAATCCTTTAAAAGTCCTACACTTTGTTTACTTTTGAGTGGGATTTGTTAATCTAACCCCTCCAAACTCCAGCATTTTTCAGAATTTTGCTCAAATTAGATTACTAATTCTAACTCCTTTGAAGATGAACACTTTTGCTAATAATATTAATGTATTTTTGTATTATTTACATCATATATATACATGTGAAATGAAATGAAACTTGGTACTGATAAAGCGCACAGCTACTCAACTAGAGTGTCCCGGCGCTGTAAGACCTCAAGACAGGCACTGACAGTATCACTGATCATAGGCTTGGCTCATACACTATTGCTGGAATAACCATGTTTTCAGTTGCTTCCTAAAGATGAGCAGATCCTGAACCTGTCTCAGTGCTAATGGCAGGCCATTCCAAAGCCGAGCGGCTTGCACCTGAAAGGAGCGGCCGCCAATACGGGCGCGGGAAAACTTGGGGATGAGCGCCTGCTGCTGCGATGAAGACCTCAAAGTTCGGTGCGGAATGTAGTGCTGGACTTTTTTCCTGATGTAAAACGCACCCGTCCCATGGAGAGCTTTAAAGGCCAGGACCAACGCTTTAAAGCGAATCCTCTTTCGGATTGGTAACCAATGGAGGGATTTCAGGTGGGGAGACGTCCGCGTTCTAGGGCCTAGCAATAATATCGCCCTAGCCGCCGTGTTCTGGACCACCTGGAGGCGTGTCAATAAATATTCCGGGAGACCCAGGTACAGAACGTTCACATAGTCCAGCCTTGATACTATCAAGGCCTGGACCACCGTTTTCCTATGTGCAACTGGAAGTAGGGGGAGAAAATGTTTTAGCGTTTTTAGCAGACCGAAACAGGACCCAGCTACTGCTTGAATCTGGGCCTTCATAGATAGGTTGTCGTCCAGCTTAACCCCTAGGTTCTTAACCGTCTTTACCGAAGTTGTAGGAGGGGACATATCCGAGGGCCACCAGTTGCGCCAAACATCGCAGGGTGTGGGAGGCCAAAGAAAATGATCTCCGATTTCTCGGAGTTACACTTGAGTTGGTTCAGTTGTAACCAGGATAACACTTCTGATAGGCAGGTGTTAATCACATCCCCTCTAAAATCAGCGCCCTTCTCACAGGTGAAGAGCAACTGTGTATCATCCGCATATGATACTATTGTTGCTCCATGGGACTCAGCCAAATGTGCAAGGGGGACCATATACAGATTAAAAAGTGTCAGGCTCAAAATCGAGCCCTGCGGAACCCCAACCTTCATGGGGGGAATGGGGGCAGCAAAAGGTGGGGACCAGATCGTTTGCTGACGATCGTTCAGAAAGGAGGAAAACCACTTGAGTATCGTGCCGCCAAGTCCGCACTCCTGAAGTCGCTGCAGAAGCCGGTCATGGGGCACAGTATCAAAGGCCGCAGATAAGTCTAATAATATCAATACGGCCTTACCTCCTCTGTCTAAAGTCCCTTTGATAGCATCAGAGACTTCCAGTAGCGCTGTTTCGGTGCTAAAGTTTGCTCTAAAGCCCGACTGGCTCTGGTGAAGCACCTGATTTGCTTCCACGTATTCAGTGGTAATGAGGTTCACATATTTTTCCAATACTTTGGAAAAAAAGGGAAGCAAGGATATAGGCCTATAGTTTGAGGCAATCGCAGGATCAGATAAAGGCTTTTTTAGTAGGGGGAGAATTTTTGCATTCTTCCATCTGTCTGGAACATGCCCATTCCGCAGTGAAGCGTTGAGGATCACATTCACCGCTGGGTTAATAGTCTCTGCTATGGAGGCCAATATTTTTGCTGGGCACGGGTCGGATGGTGAGCCTGATTTGAGGGATCTCATGATTTCCAAAGATTTTTCCAGGGGGATGTGAGGAAATTGAATGAGTGGCGGTCCCTTCGCAAAGGTGGGAAGGGACAGAGGCTCCAAACACCCTCCCTTAGCCCGGGGCTGCTCCGGAAAAGCGTCTTGAATGTTTTTAACTTTTTCGTAGAAGTAAGAGGCCAAGTGGCTGGTCCATGCAGCGGTGGGGGCAAATGTGCTGACGACCGCATTAGGAGATGTGAACTCTTTCACTATTTTGAACATTTCTTTATTTTTGTTTCCTGCCGACTCAATTTTGGAGGAGAAGAAGAGTTTCTTCTCCTCACAAATTTTATTGTAATGCGCCTTCAGCGCCTGTTTATAGATTATTTTATCATTAAGATTAAAGTCCTTCCGCCACGCCCTCTCAAGCCGTTTGCAGGCACTCTTACTTTTCCTGAGGGCTTCTGCAAACCAGGGAGCCGAGGCTCGAGCAGACTTAGCTGAGCGAGAGATCCAGGCAGTCTGCATCATTCTCAGGATTGCCACTGAGAGGGATCGGATGATTACTAAGAGCAGCGCTCAGAGCATTTGACGTGATGAGGTGAAAGGGTCTAAAACTGCTGGGGCGGGGCTTCCCATTAAACTTGGGGCAATCGGGTTCTTTATTAACTTTAAAACCAAGGAGAAAATGATCGGACCATACAAGGGGAAGGGGTACAGCTGTTTCTATCGTTTCATTTGAAGATATGTCCCTTCTCATGAGTGGGAAGATGGACGTATGGGATCAATTTAAAGATCTCCAATGATGTGTGTGTGTGTGTGTGTGTGTGTGTGTGTGTGTATGTGTGTATATATATATTTGACAGTATTAATTAAAATAATTTTTTATTCATTTTAATATTTAAATTAGGTTACATAGGTTGCATATATATTTTGGTTATGTATAAGTCAGTTAATTTTTACAATTAAGTAACTCAAGCGATCCCACTGCCTCAGTCCCCCAGTAGCTGGCATTAGAGGCGCATGCCACCACGCCTTATATATATTCAAATTTTGATGTACTTACCTGTTTTGATGATATTCTGTCTCATGATATTTTTGACACAATATTTTGATAGTTTACATATAAAGTATGAGTTAGACCTGTCAGCTTTAGGGGGTAGCCCACAAACCTTTTTCTTACTTCCCCATTTCTGCTGATCTTCTTTTTGTTCGCCTTAGGGTTATCTGCACTTTACCACTGCTAACCAGTGCTACAGTGCATGTGCTCTCTCCGTTAAACATGGTAAAATTGGCTTAGACCCAATTGGCACATTTAATTTACTTGTAAGTTCATAGTAAATTGATTCTACATGTACCCAGGGCCTGTAAATTAAATGCTGCTAGTGGGCCTGCAGCACTGATTGTGCCACCCATTTAAACATGTCTCAGGCTTGCCATTGCAGCCTGTGTGGGCAGGTTTAAACTGCCATTTCGGCCTAGAAAAATAAACTTTTTGCCAGGCCTAAACCTCCCTTTTTAATACATATAATTCACCACAAGGGGAGGCCCTAAACAGCCCAGAGGTTCAGGGTGCAGTGTATTTAAAAATTTGGACAAGTACTTTTATGTTTTACATATCCTGATAGTGAAAAACTCCTAATTTTGTTTTTCACGACTGCAAGGCCTGCCTCTCCTGTTGGATAACATTGGGTTACCTTATTACATTTAATATGTTTTAACTTTCAATTGGGAATAGGTGAGAATGTTGAGTTTGGTGTCTAGAGAATTGTAATTTAAACCCCTCTTTAATGGTAAAGTTGGATTTTAAGTCACAATTCTGAAAATGCCACTTTTAGAAAGTTAATGAAAAGAAAAACTAGGACAGACAGTCATAGACAGAGCGTGTACTACTATTAGCACTCAGCTGAGTGTCTCACATGTGTCTCACATGTAATGAACTCAACCTCAACTAATTCAAAACTGTACGCAAAATTTTTCAATACAAGCAACTGTTGCTGTGATCCCAATTGTGCCAATGAGAGTCCATAAAGATCTATGAGCCATATTCAAGTGGTATTATGTCTGTATACACTCATGCTATCTCTTACTTTGTTTGTCAGAGTCGACATCATTGAACATGCTTGTTTTGATTGCATTTGGCAGACATTTTGCTGTTACTGAGGTCTATTGGATTCCTTCTGTCCTATTTCTATTTTACTCACCACGCGGTGACGCGTCGCGCACGTACGGGCAGAGATGGTGTTGGGCCTATTTAAACACAGGTTATAGCTGCAATAGGTATCAGTCACACAGGAGACACGGGGGTGATTGATGAGGAGCTTTTGTCGGACTTCAGAATCCGCTGTAAGCTACGGCCCTCCGGGACTGGCGAGAACATTTCTTTGGGTCCGTTTTTTAATTGCCTTTCTCCCGGTTCTTTCGCAGGGGCGGCTGAGCGGGTGAAGGTTCACCCGGGTTTCATACCTGTAAGCAGCTAGATTACGTTAGAGGTCCGGAGTCTCCTGCTACCTTGCCTGTTTCTCAGGAATGCACGTTGTACTTATAGTCCATGTGTAGGTGAGTCATTTGGTTGGAAGGATCTCCGGTTTGTCATACAGTTTTGGGCACTCACATTTAGTTGTGATGAGTAGCTGAATAGTACTCCACTCTCGTTGAGGGTTAATGCCTCAACCATTTCTAAGAGTTTTCATTTGCCTTTCCAGCAACGAGAACACCGACAGACCTTTGCTTGTGACGCGTTCGGCGCAATTATACTGTGGATGTTTTTCCACTATATTCGAGGCGTGGAGGTAACTTAAAACGTCTTGTACATCACTCATGAATGCATCGGGCCACAGGATGTTGCATTTACAGTAGAAGTAATCTCTGCGGGTTTTGCTATCTCACTAGTTTAAGTATTTTTTTTTTTTAAAACAGACTTTTATTGGTTTTCTAAAGGCATACATACAGCCCCGTGGGCATCACGAAAAACTAGTTGGGAAGGCAGTATGCAGTACAATTGTATACATTAGCAGTCTTGTGGTCCTCCCAGGGTTGGCTGCAATCAAAAGAGCTCTACAAGGGATCCTAGGAGCACATCACTGATTCCCATCCATCCCCCCACAGATAACCCGGCATACAGCTCAGTTCGTCCCTATGCATGGTCCAGTCCAATATTGTAAATCGAAATAAAGAACTCCCGAACCCCATCCCACCCTCCCCATTCTTAAACACCCCAACAAAGCCCCCCACCCCAACCACCCTCCCAAGCATGCCGCTGGTCACTAAAATACTCAGGGAGTCAATCAGAGCTCCCGCACCACCCATCAGAATCCCTGCCTCACAGGTCGCAGCCTATGGCAAATCAGGAACACTGGGGGGAAAGTCCCTGTCAGGCTCCTATTGGTCTCATCATGCTCCTCCTCCCTCAGACGGGGGCCGCTCAAGTGGTCTGCATGTCCTCCCCCTCGTCAAGTGCGTTCTCATCTTCTGCAATCGGGTGCTTAGCCAGGTCCACGAGTGCCACCCACGCTCGAGCCATTTCCTGTGATTTCTCGCTCCCACTACGCCTGGCTATGCATAATCTGTAGTTCCCTTCACTCTCTGCCTACTTCACCAGCTCCCTACGCCAGCGCGCTAGAGTAGGTCCCTGTCTCGCCTTCCAGTGGGAAGTAAGTTCTCTCTTAGCCAGGACCAACCCCAAATCAATGAACTTGCTGGTAATCTTAGTCTTAGCAGTGTGCGGAAACCAGTGCAACAAACAAACCCTTGGCGTCATGGCTATCTCCCTCTCCGTCACAGTCGCCAAAGTAGTCGTCACCCCTCGCCAGTAGTCCCTCAACTGTGGACAGTCCCAGAACATGTGTAAGAAGCTCGCCCCCTCCCGAGTACAACAGGGACAAGCGGTTGACACCCCAAAATATTCGTTGATTTTGCCGGGTGTGAGGTAGGCCCTATGTAAGACATAGAATTGGATTAGCTGAAAGCGCGCATTCCGAGAGCTTTTCCACGCCCTCTCGACAATCGCCTCCCAAGGTTTTTCCTCAATGGGCTCCCCCAAATCCGCCTCCCACTTGAGTCGCAACGCCGTCATGGGTTGGCGCACGTCCTGGGTAATTCGCCTATAAAGACAAGTTACCGCTTTGAAAGTTCCCACTGCCATCACTACATATTGACAGGCGAGAGACGTGTCAGGCTCCAACAATCCCCTCCGCCAGTGCTTTCTGATAGCTGCTGTCAGGGCCGCATGCAGGTGAAAGTCCCCTCACGGAAGGTCATGACGCTCTCTGAGATCATTGAAAGGGAGGAGGTTGCCATCCTCGTATAGCTCACCTACTGTGGTGACTCCCGCCTCTTCCCAGGCCTGCAGCTGGCTCCAATCACCCCCATGAGGCAGCGCCTCACACATCCTCAGCGGGATCTCGGGCGCATAAGGGGTCTTGACATGTGCCCTCCTGGCCATGCGTGCCCAGCACTGCCGCACCGCGCGTAAATCTGGCGGCAGCAATCCATCCCTCAACGGTACTCGCAGCAGAACACAGGACAAAAGACGCCAACTCGGATCCGAACCCCCCAGGTCCTCTGGGTGCCTGATGTGGCCCGCCACCCATTTCGTAAACCATTGGAGCTGCGCGGCATGGTAATAGGCCTCTAGGTCCGGCAACGCAAGGCCTCCCTCTGCCCTGGGCCGTTGCATGGTAGTCAGGGCAACCCTTCGTCTCCCAGTCCCCCATAGAAATCCTGTAATCAAAGTATTAAGCTGGGCAAAGAGCTTACCCGGGATCCAAATGGGGAGCGTCCCAAAGTAATAGAGGAATCTGGGCAGGATGACCATCTTCACCAAAGCAACCCTACCTGCAACGGATAGAGGAAGAGTCTCCCAAAAATCGAAACAGGTTTTGGCTCTGCG
The DNA here is from genome assembly GCA_963921515.1 of Calotriton arnoldi. Classification (NCBI taxonomy): domain Eukaryota; kingdom Metazoa; phylum Chordata; class Amphibia; order Caudata; family Salamandridae; genus Calotriton; species Calotriton arnoldi. Next base: position 179,283 of record CAWUFW010014045.1, read on the forward strand.
CAACGCTCGCCCCACATTGCCCTCCAAAAGGTCGTCATGAGCATGGTAAATCTGGGTCCCCAAGTAAGGCAGACAACGGGATTCCCACGGGACGTCCCCTGCGCTCTGTTGGTTTATCCTGTCCGACCTGGCGGGGAACAAACATGACTTGGTCCAGTTCACACGGAGTCCCGCTATTCTCCCCAAGGTCTCCAACAAGTCCTTCGCTCCTCGTAGGGCGTCCCCAGAGGCGGGTAGGAACATGAGGAGATCGTCCGCATACAACGCTATATGCTGCATTTGCCCCTCTACCAAGAGCCCAGAGTAATACTGCCCTGTCCTGGCGTGAGCAGCCATGGGCTCCATCGCCAGAGCAAACAATAGAGGGGATAACGGGCACCCCTGTCTCGTCCCCCGGGCAACTTTACAAGCAGCAGAAATCAAGCCCCCTGTCCTGAACCTGGCAGTAGAAGCACTGTACAGCAGCGCCGTCCACCATATAAAGTGCTCTCCTAAGCCAAATTCCCGTAAAACATTAAAAAGGTAGGGCCACTCCAGACTATCGAAGGCCTTTTCAATATCGACCGGGAAAATGCAGGCCTCTTCCTTGTCATAGGTGTAGGACCTCAAAATGCGCATGAGTCTGCGAACATTCATCGCAGTATTTCGAGATGGTATAAATCCGGCTTGATCCTTATGGATCAGCTTCGTCATATGGGGCATCAAACGACTGGCCAATATTCGGCTTAAGATCTTATAGTCCAGGTTAAGCATCGCGAGGGGCCTGTACGAGGAGCGATCCCAGGCAGGTTTGCCCGGCTTGAGAAGGAGAACTATGATGGCTTCACACGTGGAGGCAGGGAGGACGCCCTCATGTCGCGCTCTATTATAGAGTGCCACCAGGCAAGGAACCAGAGCATCGGCATAGGCCGCGTAAAATTCCACTGGAAGCCCATCGGTACCCGGCGTTTTGTTTCTGGCCATGTGTTTTATGGCGCTGCGCACCTCACCCACTTCAATGTCCCTACCAAGGGCTTCGGCTTCCTCGGCTTCAATTTTTGGGAGTTCCGCTCCTGGCAGAAACCCCTCGTCACCAGGGAGCCCAGGGCCCAGCCTGCTCCGATATAACTCGGTGTAATACTGTAAGAAGTGATCATTAATACCTCGTTGGGTGTAAAACACCTCGTCTCCCTGGCCTCTCAATTCTAGGATCACCGTTCCTCTGCGCGCAGGATTGGCCAGCCATGCTAGCAGTGCGCCAGACTTATTAGGCCTTATAATCGAAACAGCGCAATCTCTCGAGTTGAACCGCTAGTTCTTCCTGAGCCTCAAGTAACACATCATGCCTGTCCAGGCGCTCCTTCTCTGAGTCGCGTACCTTCTGTTCCGCCTTTAGTACGTCTTGCAGCAACACTTTGCGCACTCCTACCACCTCACCTATGCAGCGCCCCCTAACTACCGACTTAAAAGCATCCCATTCAACCACCAGAGAAGACGCCGTGATAGCGTTAACCCTGAAATATTCTTCAATGGCCGACCCAATAGTAGCTCGGAATACTGGATCTTCTAATGTATCAGGCCGGAGTCGCCATGTGGGAATGGCAGGGCGATCTCGTAGCCAATGTAGTATTACCAGCAGTGGATTATGATCAGACGATGTCCTAGCCAAGTATTCACTATGTACCATCCCCCCGTGCACGTCTGGGGAGCTAAGGATCGAGTCCAACCGAACATGCAGGTCATGTAGTGATGAGAAGTAAGAATAATCCCTGTCAGTTGGGTGATGTGCCCTCCATGTATCAGTCAGCCCCCACTGTTCCTGCCAAGCCCGCCGCACTGCAGCCAGTCTGTGAACCAGGGAGTCTACAAGGGGAGGATGGGAGCGATCCAGAGAAACGTCGGTGATGCAATTGAAGTCGCCCCCCAAGAGCACGGGTCCTGTCAACAGAGGTGCTAACTTCCCAGAGAGATGTGCGAAAAAGGAAGCCTGATCAGTGTTAGGGGCATATATACTCCCTAGGACGATGTCCCTTCCATCTAAGCGCCCCGTTACTACAACGTATCTTCCTTCAGGGTCAATCATCTGCCCAGTACTCTGGAAAGGTACCCCAGCCCTGATCCAGATCAAGGCACCCCGTGCAAAAGCCGAGTGTGTGTTGCAGAACACCTGTCCCCGCCACCTCCGCTGCAAGGCCAATCCCTCTTGTTTAGTTAAGTGCGTTTCCTGCAGTAGTGCTATCTGCACCCCTCTCCTTCTAAGGTAAGCATGAATCTTGTGACGACGGGTTATAGTGTGCATCCCCCTAATGTTCCAAGACAGGCACTTAATACCTACGGCGGTACCCATGGTGTGGTTATACGGATGCTGTCCTCCCTATCTCCCCTGGCGGCATGCTTGGCCCCAAACACCCCCTCCCCCCCTGCACCCCAAACCCCCCAACTCCCACTCCCCAGGATAGGTTCCCTTAAACTAGTCCCCATCCAAACTGAAATAACCATCAACCGTATTCAAAGAGGTAGTGAGACGTGCGCCGACCCTGTGGGACCCAAAGCCCCCCCCGGCTCTCCCCCCGCCCAGCCTTGGTATGGGGGTCCCCTCAATATTGGTCAATTGGTGCCATCTTCCCTCCTTCCACAAGGCATTAACCCTTCCGCGGTCAATCCTGAACTGCATTGCAAGTCTATCTCACCCCGCCGTCGGTTTCCAATTCAGCCAAACAGGTCTACCGTCTGCGGAGTGATCTCCGGTAGTTCAGGATCAGAGTCACCATTCGTGTTGCCAGACGGAGAAGTCTCAGATTCACCCAGCACTCGGCTAGTGGAAGCAGAAGTCGGGCTGGTCCCACTCTGACTGATCGCTGCAACCGCCTGCACTGATCTGTCTCGTTCAAGGCGACGATACAGCAGTGTGAGGGCCCGCGACGGGCTCGTAGGTTCAGGGGATCTCCTCTCCACGTTGCTCGCTGCCGAACTCCGCCTGGACCTCGTCTGGCGTGTCTCCAGCCACTGCCACGCGTCTTGCGGAGTGGTGAAGAAGAGTGTGCCGGTGCTGTCCACCACTAGTAAGCGCGCCGGGAAGAGCATGGCGTATGGAATGTGGAGTTGGCGCAATTTCCATTTGAGAGCAACAAAGGAGGCGCGCTGTCTCTGAACCTCCCTGGTATAGTCCGGAAAGAGCATCACCTTGGAGTTCTCAATTTGTAGATGCTGTTTCTCCCGGGCTTGCTGCAGGAGGTGGTCTCTGTCACGGTAGTGCAATAGTCTTGCCACCATCGGCCGCGGGGTGCGCCCGGCTTGGGAGGTCTAGCTGGGACCCTGTGGGCTCTCTCAAGGGCAAAAAACGGAGACAGTCCCTCCGGGGCAACCTCCGACCTGAGCCATCCTTCCAAATACCGAACAGCGTCGTCCCCTTCTGCTCGTTTTGGAACCCCCACTATGCGGAGGTTATTCCTGCGAGAGCGCCCTTCATCTCCAAGATTCGAACTTTTTCCTCCACTTGTCTCAAGGAGTGCTGCAAGGCGGTCATTTTGTCCGGCACCCCCTCCAATGTCTTCTCGGTCGCCTTTACTCGCTCCTTTAGCTTCCTATGGTCATCCATGAGCAGAGCGAGATCTACTCCAATGGCGTCGATTTTTGTCTCGAGGGCCTCTCTTGATGCGGTGATGGCCTGCATTATGTCCGCCAATGTAGGGCCTCCCGGGACAGCCTCACTGGGGCTCTGTGTCTCGTAACCCTCATCGCCAGTCTGGTGGCCCCCGTCCTCCTCCTGGAGGGCTGCGAACCCCTTTTTCTTGGATACTCGCCCCATCGCAGCTGCCCACTAGAGGCCGCGTAGTATCCCACCAAAGTCGGGATTGCGCAAATACCAGCAGTGCCGATTCGCTGGCGCGGTCCCGCTCAGCAAACAGACCAACACAGGAAGAGCGAGCCCCAGCCAAGGACGTGCGTGCAGGGCAATCGCGCCCAGCCTTGAGGGCAATTAGTCCAGGGGGCTCTGAGGTCGGGCCTGAGCTCCGCCACCGCCACAGCAACTAGGACGGTCAGCACTCCCACCGAATAGTTTCGCTCTCCACAGGTTGCGCCGCAGGGAGAAAGCGCCGCTCAGTCAGGTCAACTCAGGAGGGAGACAGGGCGATGTCCCGGTCCCAGGCAGCAATAAGTTTTGGAAGTCCAGCTGCCCACAGACAGCACCCAGTGTCACGGGTGAGTTTCAGGGCCTGCCTGCTATTCGAGCACCGCCCCGCAAGAGCTCCACATACCTTCAGGTAGCCAGCATGGACCAGGTGCAGCCGTGAGGGCAATTAGTCCAGGGGCTCTAGGATCGTGCCCGAGCTCCGCCACCACCACAGCAACCAGGACGGGCAGCACTCCCACATAATCATTACGCTCTCCACAGGTTGTGCCGCAGGGAGAAAGCGCAGCTCAATCAGGTCAACTCGGGAGGGAGACAGGGCGATGTCCCGGTCGCAGGCAGCTCAGGGTGCACCTCATCAAGGCCCTTCAGCCCACCGACACTGCCGCAGCTCACCCCAATGCAGCAATGAGTTTTGTAGGTCCAGCTGCCCACAAACAGCCTCCAGTGTCACAGGTGTATTTCAGGGGCTGCCTGCGATTCAAGCACCGCCCGCAAGAGTTCCAACACACTTTCAGGTTGCCAGCATGGATCGGGCGCTGTGCGTCACCGTTGGCATCGGGCCCACTCCGCCGCTTGCAAGGACTCAGCGGTCTCTTACCGCACGCTTCCTTAGTAGGCCCCTCCGCTACCTCTCGGGCCGCCATCTTGGGGTCACGATGCAGCGCTAGTACGTGGCGCTCCGGTTCTTCTGCGCGCTGTCCCCACGCCGGAACGTCCGCAAACCTCCGTTTTGAGGTCGGATCCAGGACACCCCACTGCCTCTCGGGTGCAGTCCGCAGCACTCGGGACGCTGCAGCCCACAGCGGTCTCTCCGTCAGGCCGCGGCCGCCATCTTATTCCGCCGCAGCCGGAGCGCAATCAGGGCAAAGAATCGTTCCTCGCTCCTCACTACAGCCGCCTATATCATCGAGGGACCTCCTACAGGGGCACCAGATATTCCGATGCAGGATGAGCGATCAGGGGCCCCCTTGGCACATCAGGATCAATTGTGATGGAGGGAGGCCACGGAGAAGCTCCGAGGTCCGCTTCTCCCTACATCGGCGTCAAGCCACGCCCCCTCACTAGTTTAAGTATTGGAAGGCTTTGAACCTCACTGCTTTGAATTGATCATGGGTATACTGAAGGCTGTATTCTCCTCTTTTCTGTTTTCAACTTGAACTGACTCACAAAGATTTCTCTGTCTCTACTTATGAGCTCTTCTGTTCATGAGCTGGCTTTTCCAGCAATGGTTATGACTTTGGCATGTTAATTCGCATATAATTTGGGTTTTCTTCACTTCTTTTCACTTCCCTTCTGCTTACTCTTTTGCTAAGTAGTACGTCACACAACTAAGGGCCGTTTTGGTTCACTAAAAATACTGTAGTGGATTTATTCATTATATACTTATTGCCATTATAATTTGTTTGTAGATTGCCCTGAAGAAGGGTGAGATTGGCACCCGAAATGCATTGGGATTCATGTGACCCACGCCCGACTTGTTTTGACATTTGAACTTCTATGAACTTTTGTCAAGATCTAAATTGTGATTAAACAACAATTCAAGATGTAACAGAATTACAGCGTTATGGACTCTCATTGGCACAATTGGGATCACAGCAACAGTTGCTTATTCCCCTGAACAAGGGTGAGATTGGCACCAGAAATGCATTGGGATTCATGTGACCCACGTCCGACTTGTTTTGACATTTGAACTTCTATGAACTTTTGTCAAGATCTAAATTGTGATTAAACAACAATTCAAGACGCAACAGAATTACAGCGTTATGGACTCTCATTGGCACAATTGGGATCACAGCAACAGTTGCTTGTATTGAAAAATTTGCGTAAAGTTTTGAATTAGTTGAGGTTGAGTTCATTACATGTGAGACACTCAGCTGAGTGCTAATAGTAGTGCACGCTCTGTCTATGACTGTCTGCCCTAGTTTTTCTTTTCATTTTCAAACAGGTGGGAGGGTGGAACCACCTCAGAGGGTGCACACTGCCATTAATTTTGTTTGGTTTCATAGGAAGATTGTGTTTACTTTTTGTATTTTTGAGTGCATCACGGCTGTTCTCTTGTCTATATATTTACTTTTAGAAAGCTGCCATTTTCTTGTCTATTTGGTGCCTGCAGGCAGTATCCTGGGTCACATGACTAGGTGTAGCTGGCAATTGATCTTTGTATATTGCTCCCAGACAGTTAGACAAAAGGGGAGGATGGGCCATCTCTGACTTGATAGGAGGGTAGAGCTGTCACCTACCACACATACACATCATAAAGCTTCTGCCTGAGCACACTCACAAAGGGTTTGACCCATGCTTTTGTGTCCTCAGACAAGCTGGGGACAGAGCAGTGAGGCAGGAAATTCCAAACACCTCTGGCAGTGGAAACCTCCTGAATCTTCTCCTACTTCTTTTTTTATTTTATTTTATTTTTTATTGGGCATATCCAGAAAATATAAATACAGATACATACAAATTCATATAGAATGGAGACAATTTAAAGAGTAAGAAAATCATTGAATTTAGAAAATTTTACACATAAATAACCTATAGATAGTAAAAAAGAAACAGAGAAGATCAAGAAAAAACAGCAAACATTTCATTACAGTTTACCCAGGATTATCAATTAAAATGCATGGAGAAGCTCGGCTAGTTCATCCTCGCATCTCTACTCCATTCAGCCATATGCGCCCAGATCTTCCTCCCCCGAGTCCTGGCCTGTCTGCCTCTACAAGCATATATGGACATCTCTTGTTTGTATAACCCGAGGAGCCTAGCAAGCCACATATGAAAGGTTGGTGGCTCAGTATCTTTCCATCTTGTGGCCAATAATAACCTAAATACTGCTGCCCCCAGAAACAGACCATATTCTTGTTCGGTGTTAAGACCCAGAGTACTATCATATCCGAGAATCAGCAGGGTTGGGGTTAATTCTGGTCTAAAACCGAACAATACTTCCCAAAAGCCTAACAGGCCTTCTTTAAGTAAAGCCAGTTTGTCACAGCCATACAACATATGTATCAGAGTGACAGGTCCAGACCCACATCTAGGACACTTGTCATCAACCCTCTTCCCCCACTGATAGAGTTTGGCAGGGGTAAAGTAAAGATTAAATATCGTTTTATAAATTTGAGCTTTTAGATTCGAGGCTAAGAAAATGTTTGCAGTTAGGGAGAGGCTCATGTAAATATCCACATCGGGGTTGCCCAGTTTCGTTACCCAAGATGCTTCAGTTTTTCCAGATCGTCGGGGCTTTTATCAAGAAGTATTTTATAAAAGTCCCTAATTCTGCTCGTTTCCTGGTTACCGCTTCTAAAAGCGGTATCTCATCCAATTTAATCTTAGGCTTCCATGTGGTGAGGACATTCTTAATCTGGACAAATTTAAAATATTGGTTGTCTAGAACGCCAAACACCCGCTGTAGCCTAAAGAATTGAGCATCTTGTTCTCCCCCACAGAAATCCCCTATTGTTCCTACCCCATATTTTTCCCACTTTTTCCCCATATCATCGTTGGCCAAGTATGGCAACAGTGGTGATCGCCATAAAGGGGTATATCTAGAGATTCTTGGGATTGCCATAACCTTGGAGACCTGCTTCCAAATTCTCCATGAGCCATAGATTACTTTAAACCGCACCTTCTTATAGTAGCTGGGTTACAATTGTCTCAATAGCAGCCCAGAAGCTTCCTTCCCCATCGAAAGCTCATAAATTGTGGGTATTTTTGGGCCCTGCACTGGTTCCTTGGTATTATTCACCGATAGCAGGGTAGTCATCTGATATAAAAGGGCTGCCCAATAATACAGCATAATATTAGGGACTGCAAGACCTCCCCTGTCCTGGGGCAGTGCTAAATATTTCAGTGCTCTTCTAACCTTCCCATATTGCCATATGAAATTAGAAAAAATTGTTTCCAGTGCCCTCAATAAATTATCATCTACGGCCAGTGGTATAGAACAAAACAAATACAATATTTTCGGTAGTATGGTCATTTTTAAATAATTCCCCCTCCCAATAATAGACAAGTGCAGCCCGTTAACCCTCCTTAGTTCATTCCCTATATTTTTAATCAAAGGTTCAAAATTGATTCTGCTGATTTCACCCACCATGGCACTTATTCGGACCCCGAGGTACACTGCTGAAGTTGCTCTCCTAGGGTCATTAAAATCAAGGTAATCCGTGCATAATACTATTGTTTTCCCAGCATTCAGAGCATAGCCAGAGAAACGACCATATGCCTCAGCAATCTTGCCGATTTCTTCAATCTTCTCAGCAGGGTTGGAGGTTAAGACCGCAATGTCATCGGCGTAAGCCAATACTTTTGTCTCGAACCCACCCGTAATTATTGGTGTAATCCGCCGGGTCTGTAGCAACTTATCAACTAGGGCAGTGGTTCCCAAACTTTTTCAACCCACGGCTCCCTTGCCCTATTGGCCGTTGGCTGCGGCTCCCCAATATATTACTTTCTTTTGGCGGTGGGGGGATGTAAACCCAGCCTTAGGAGTACTTCCATTTTTCTCCCTGAAAATAATTGGGATGAAGCCGACAAAGGTATTATAATGATTGATGTGGGGCTCACTCTTGGGAACCAAATGGGGGGAGATGAAAAAACTTATTCTCATTGGCACCTTTTGCATGATCGCTAGGTGTAAGAGTGCAGCTATTGTGTGTTTCATAATTTGTGGCGTCAAAGCCCATTGGATATGTGTAGAATAGAGTGGTGCATGGCTGCACTTTAACAAACCAGGGGCACTCAGATCATGCAGAGGGCAAAGCAGCCCTTATAGTCCTTGGATGCACTGGAAGACCTGGAGTGTGCACTGGGGGCTCTTTGGCATGCACTGGATAGCCCTATGATTGGCAGTGCAACCCAGAAATTTGCTTTGGAAGCCCTCTCATATGTGCTCACAGATCTGGAAAGCGCATTGTCAGTATTATGGTGTGCATGGCCAGCCATGGAATCTGAAGCAAGCTTCCCCCTGCTGCCTTAGAACTTCAAGTTTTGCTGTTCTGATTATTGTTGTGCTCCTGTCCTGCTATCAGTGTCCCACCATGCCTTGTTTACTACACTGCACAATAAGCGTTGCTAAATCATTTCCACTGAGTCTACAGAGCAAGCAGTTGTGGAGAGTCAAAGATAGACTTCTATATTCATGTGAGCACAGTGCTGCCTGCATCAAGGCCAACTCAGGACCAACAGATGCATGATTGGAGAGGTTGATTTTAATGCTGGAAACTATATTATGATACAGTAAGTAAACTACACAGTATTAATGTACATTTCAATTTACGGTGCTTTTGCAGCCCATTTGTTTTGCATCAGTCTTGTCCGGGAGGCATAAAAAGCATGGTTTGTTCGAACAGGACATTCAAAGCAGTGACATATATAAGACAAAAATGTCCTTGGACTATTACGGTGACATTGTGCAAAATCTAACAAGAGGGTTGTTTTAAAACAATCGGTGGCACACATCAGGACCGAAATGCTGGCTGTGTCTGAGTGCACAGGACTCATTTGAATATTGAAAGGCAATCACTGCCCTTGCACAACCCCATTGTGTTTAAACTTTGCAAAATAGAAAATTGTGAAGGCAAAGACAAAGTACAATAGTCAGTGGCATGTCAGGAAGTGGAGACCAGTGAGTGGGTGGTGGGGCCTACACCCAGAGGGCAGCACATACTACTTGATCCTTGCATTGAGGACATGGATAAAGCAAATAGGAAATGTCATGTTAATGACGAATAGCAGCAGACATAGACAAGTATTGTTCTCAAGCCATAAATTAGGGAAGCAAATGCACATCATTTGCATTCTAATCCAGGATTAGTCTTTGCAAACTCTCTATGACCCACAGGTTTTGCACAGCTCTTAGCAGCTGGCACATTTACCAACTGAGATCTTTTCCATTATATGTGTAAATCTGAGAACGCGGCTAGTGGCCATGAGTTTTCGCCTGCCCCCTTGTGCCTGCACTGCTGCACCAGAGAGGGCTACCCGGCGCTGTGAATCATTATTTTTCAAGGGGCATTGTGTGTAAAAGCAGGTTGTCTGCAAATGTTTAGTTGTGCTTTGAGCGCCGCAGCATGTTTTATTTCCTTCTTAAGTAACACCTCCGACCTAAATCCTGGCAGCCCTGTCTACCAACTTGCTGACCTTGTGTGTCCCACGTAGGCCCCATCCTCCTCCCCAGAAAGGCTCTGCCTGAACTCCTAATCACGGTGCTGCAGTGCTTGCACGTTTCCGTCCGGGATTTCTTAACTTTCTCCTGAACTCCAGTTTTCCCGCTCCTGAACTGCATTACTGAAAGAATAAACAAAACTGCTACCGATTACAAATCAGTGTCTGAAGCATCCTGCCCTTCACCGCAGGTATTACTCTTATTGTGTATCTGTCAGGGGTTCCCAAACTGTGAGCTTGGTGCACATCTGTTTGCGGCGCCCCTGGCTAGTTTTGATGGCGCACCAGGGTGCCGCGGCGCACAGATTGGGAACCACTGAACTAGGGGGTTGATATATAAGGCGAATAAAATTGGGGAGCAGGGACAGCCCTGTCTAGTCCCTCTTGATATTTTAATATTGCCAGATTTCCCCCCCCCCAATAGTTGTAGTCGGGCTATTGGCTGATAATACATTGCCTTAATAGCTTTTACAAACTGAGGGCCAATACCGTTCTGTTCCAATATCAGCCATAGAAACTCCCAGGACACCCAATCAAAGGCTTTTTCTGCGTCGAGAAGGATCATAGCCATCTGATCCCCCACCCCGGACATAATGTCAAAGAGAGAAATAACTCTACGGGTATGGTCCGTTGTTCCTTTGCCCGGGATAAACCCATGCTGCCATGGGGAAACCAGATGCTCTATGACCCTCCCTAGCCGATTAGCCAAAATTTTTGAGTAAATTTTTGTGTCAGAATTGATCAGGGAGATCGGCCGGTAGGACGATGGATCATCAACCAGTTTCCCTTTCTTAGGAAAGATTACAATGGCGGTCTCTTTCCAAGACTCGGGGGGGGGGTTCCACTGTATTGTACACCCCTAAACAGATCTAAAAGCAAAGGTGTTATGGCTGATCCCAGGATTTTATAAACCTCAAGAGGTATACGATCCGGGCCCGCCGCCTTTCCTAACGCCAACCCTGACAATGCTAGTTGAACTTCTTCAAATGTAATTTCTACCTCCAATTCCTCACTCGTGAGCCTATCCATCCCATCGCCAATAATAATGTCTGCAAACAGCCCTCCCATACCTTGAGAGACCTCTTCTCGACTTTTATTAATGTCGTCTTGATATAGGACCTGGTAATAATTTTGAAACTCTCTGATTATGTCCTCCGGATCGGTATAGGCTTGCCCATCTATTTTAATCAAAGATATAGCATTTAACGCTGTCTTCTGCCTAGTACGGAGCGCTAACCTCCTGCCAACTTGTTCTCCAGTTTCATAAACACTATTACGGTGTGATTGATACTCCTCAGCTGATTTCTGACTTAGCCAGTTAGTGAGCTCTGCTTTCAGTACAATTATTCGATACTGGGTTAAATCTCCCTCCAGTCCCTGTGCTATCAGCGAGGTATGCTCTTCTTCAGCCCTAGCTAGATCTTGCATCAATTGTTGGTTCTTTAATTCCTGCTGCTTTTTTGACCTAATAACAAAAGAAATAGTCTCGCCTCGAAGAGCCGCCTTGAATGAGTCCCACACGACCCCCCTGCTAGCACTAAACCTATTTATATCGAAAAATTCCTGTGCCCATTTTTTCATATGTGTAATATATTCGCTATTCTCGAGAAGTTTCCTGTCAAAAGTCCATCTACTCCGTGGGCTTTTAAAACTGGCTATTTCAAGTTCTAAAATCAAAAGGTTATGGTCAGAAATTATTTTGGGGAGTTTCTTAATCCCGGCTTGCTCAACAAGATCCCTTGTACAAAAGAAATAATCAATCCTAACTTATTTTTTATGAGGGCAGGAAAAATACGTGTACCCAGGATTGTCAAAGTTCTTTGTAGCCCAGATATCTACCAGGCCATGACTAGTTTTTAAAGAATTAAATGCCCTATAGACCCTGGGCTTTCGACCCATATACACCCCTGACCCATGGTCCAGAGAAATATTCAGGTCCCCACAAAAAATCAGAGGGGTTGGCCAGGTGGCAAGTTCTACTTCTAAATCCTCGAATATCTGAGGATCATCCTGGTTAGAGCCATAAATTGCACACACCGTGCCGCCCATGACCAGTTCAATGGTTACCCATCTACCCAACGCATCCACTAATTTCCGTTTGGCCATTCCCATGGTAGTCTTTGCTAAAATAGCCACACCCCGTATGTTAGATGTCTGGGTAGTACACGCCAACAGATTATATCCTGCAATTCTCAATACTTCTCTTTTCCCCCACGGAATGTGTGTCTCCTGTAGGCATATTATATCGGTGGGGTTTAGTCTAACGAGTTCGGCATATCTTATCCTCTTAGCCCTGTCATTCAACCCCGCGATATTCCATGAGCAAATAGTTATCTTCCCCATCTTAGATTAAGCTCACGGTCCTGAGTTCCTCCATGAAGCCTTCTCGACCTCTTTCCATTATTAGATACTTGCCTCTCCTTGTACCACTGATTTATCCCTCTTGGTTGTCCCCTTATTTTATTACAATTTCTGGATGTGCTTTTTCCGCCCCACATTTAACCCTTTACCTTCCCCTCTCCTTCCCCCTCCCTCCCCCCCACTTTGCTTCCCACCCCCTTCCCCAACTTCCCCCCCTCCCCAAATGAGGCATGCAGACTCAATCTTGAGTCTGATCGTGATGGATGTGCTACACATACTGAGTGTGAGAGCCCTAATTCTAAAGACCTTAACTAAACGCTGCTTCCAACAGCTAGAGTTCCCAACTCATTCATACCTCACCATAGTGCTCCCAAGAGATACTACAATTGCGAGTTACATTTTCATTTTATTTGTTAGCTCGTCTCTAGTTGGGTAGCCCGTCCAGGTATTCCTTAGCCTTTATTTCTGACATAAAAAACTTTGTTTGCCCCTCAAAAATCACTTTTAGACGAGCTGGATTATTTAAAAAGGCTTGAGCCTTTTTGTCCTGGAACGGTTTGATAAGCTGCCGCAATCGCCACCGCCTTTCAACAGTGGAGTGGCAAACAAAATAAGAAATCTCACTTTTCATGACGTTGAGGTGGCGATAGGGGCTGAGACTCCATCGAGAGGCAAAGATGGCGGTCGCTTGAGACCGTAGGTGCGCACAGAGTGCTGAGAGCTGCAGATGTCGGGAATGCTGCCTTAATCTTTATGTAAAGCGGGATTATGAATGCTGTACTTTGCTGCCCAGAAACACATTGCCCCCAAAAGACTGGCAGAGAGTACCTACGACTCCTAGGGACGGTAATTGGGCTCTCCGTTTTACGCTATTTCACTAGGATTGTGGTAGGGAATTCCGAAGCTCACCAAGAAGGTTCCTACCTGCAGACGGTGTCAGGGGAAGAAGCGGATTCCGTGGAGACGATCAGGTCTGCTGGGGGTGCCGAGATGGGTCCTAAGGCTGCGGCAGGGGCCAAGGCTAAGGCGGCTAAACAGACGCCCGGGACTGAGTCAGGAGATGCGGCCATAGAAGCTCCGGCGGGCACACTGGAATCTCCAGCCCAAACTCCGCGGCGAGGAGGACGTCGCGGGACGCTGGCTGACCCGGACCTGGAAAAGAAAGGAAGAGGCGGGACAACACAGAGAGGACGCCCGGCCGGTCCTATGGTTGTGGATCTACTGAGAGGTCCTGCCGGGAGACTAGCTCCGGGTTGTGAAGGGAAGCTCCGCGGGAAGGCTTGTCCAGATGTTAGTCCGGATGCAGCGGCGAGCACATTACACGGAGTGCTTGCTGGTAGAGACCCACCCCCGCAAGAACTCCAGCAGGAGCTGCCAGAACCGAGAGAGAAAGCTCAGGAAACACAGAGGGAACTGAGCGAGGCGGAGAACGGATTTGACATTGGGACAGCTAATAATGAAGGTAGGCCTGGGGGCTCCTCACTTCAACCTTTGATTTCGAACCCCGCGGGGGGAGCCCAAAAACCATTGATCTTGATTCCAACAGGGCAATCAGCCGGGGCAGGGGCAACTAACTTAGAAAATGTAGGAAATGCAGGAAATACAGGAAATGCAGTTGCAGATGGAAGGGACTCTGGGGTACAAGCAGATAATCACCATACCCTGAGTATGCAACCCCAGGAGCAACTATCTAATGCCGATCTCAACCCAGTCTCTGTCAATCGTTCACTAGAAGCTAATGCCAGTAGCAACATTGACTATGAATGCCAAACAGAGCTTGACAAGGAACCTAGTGAATTTTTTTTTTCTGTATCTGACGGCGATGAGTGGACAGAGGAGTCATCAGCTGATATTACAGACCTAAGCTATAGTGATGAGGAAGAGGCAGGTGGTCCCAAATGTAAAACTGTTCAGAGGAACAAGAAAAAGATGCACGGTGGAAAGGAGTTGGCTTGGGATTATACCCCGACGAATCAACTTTCTAATCTTATGCTCATCTCCCAATCTGTTTCTGACCCACCCGAGTCAACCTCCCCAACTCTAGAGACTATCTTTCAGGCTATCTCCATGCACTGCGAGGAAACTCGCCAAGACAGTCGCAAGGCTCAGCTTGCCATACGCAAGATGCAAGGGGTTGTCCGAAAACTAACGAATACCTGCAGTTCATTTGGGGAACGCCTAACCGACCTCGAGTCTAGGATAGTCACTACGGAAACTGATGTTGCCCAACCCACGCGATGGTGGGATCTCATGAGGCACAGATAGTGGATGTCAGATGGAAGCTGGAGGAGTTTGAGAATCGCCAGCGGAGGAACAATTTGCGGGTCCTCGGGGTTCCCGAGGGGACTGAGGGGGCTGATATACGCTCATTTGTGTTGATCTGTTGTGAGACTCTATGCCGGAACTAACTGGCTGGAACTGGGCTCTAGAGATCCAACGTGCTCATCGGGTCCCCTTTGTCCAGAAATTGCCTGTAAGGGCAGGAGCTCTTCCCCGTGCCATCCTGGTTTAGTTCGGCAGTTTTCTGTTACGTCAGGCCGTGTTTGAAAAAGCTCGGCCCGACGCTAAAAGGTCCAGAATCTTCTCCTACTTCAAAGCTGACACCAAGTATAAATATTGGACTCTCAGACCCAACTCTTCAGTATACCTCTGGACCTGTGGATACTACAGAAGGACTGCTGTTCTGCTCTGCTGCCAAAAGGACTGCTACTCTGCTGACCTGCTACTTTGCTGCCCTGAGGCCTACTGCCCTCCTTGCTGAGAAGGAAGACTGGATCTGCACCCTTGATCCCAGGTTGAAGTGACTCCAAGGGTCAGCTGACTAACCTCCTGTTCTGAACCACAGTGCCATAACAGGCTCCCGAGTCCTCCCTGCTGCCTGGATTTGCACTGGGCCTGCAATTGGACCCACCTGAGCCCCCTCTGGCCTCTGCTGGAGTGAGTTCTTGATCCCAAAGAGGGGCTCCACAGGTCCTGAACCCTTGGCGTGGCATCAGTTGAGCTCTCACTCTAAAAAAAGGAGAAATCCTGAAGTTTTGGGCTCTTTGTGACTGCGAATGGGCTTGTTTGCACCAAGATCTTGCCACCCGCTTCCCCCGCCAATGCGAAAGTCTGGAGAACCTGACTCTTTGCTACAGAATCGACAGCCCACGGGAACACCAATGAAAATCTCCAGCAACGACCATCTACGACACCCAACAGGATCTTCGCACTACAGTGACGATCATCCCCGACTGCCTGCCTGCTCTTGCAGCACAGTGACGACCATCTGCGACGCTTTTCACAGCTCCCTCCACCGCAAACGGACCTCTTCAAGCTGACTTTAGAAGATAACTATTTCCACTGTGGCAGGCGACACCCTATTTATTACTGAGGAAACATTGTCCCAGTTTGTCCATTACTACAGTACAGTCCATACAGCCCACTCAGACGAATCTCCACCGTCATTCAAAAATACCTCAATGACAACGCCATGGTTTGGTTGGAACGGGACCACCAACAGTTCCTGAGTGCCCCCATCACTGTTGATGAAATTGCAGCAGCTATTGAAACTCTACTGGGGCATAGGGCACCGGGATTGGATGGACTGAAAGGCAAATTTTATAAAGCATGTAAACACCTCTTGACCCTCAATTACTGATGGTGTATGCCAAAGCAGTGCAGGTTGGGACCCTCCTTCCCGAATCTGGGATCACACTGTTGCCAAAATGTGGCAAAGATTCAGTATATTGTGCCTCATACAAGCTTTTGTCTCTAATCAATATTGATAACAAAATTCTAGCAAAAGTGATTGCTACCTGGTTCTCTTTATTAATGGAGCAGCTGATTTCTTCAGTTCAGTCCAGCTTTATTACCCAGAGGTTCACATCCATTAATTTGACCACTGTCTCTGCAGTCCTTGACCCGATCCCTTCCCATATCCCAGCTGTGGTGGTCTTTCTTGACACGGAAAAGGCTTTTGATTCCTTGGAATGGTCCTTCCTGTTCCAGGTGCTGTAGGTTTAACTGCACTCCATAAACTGCTTTATATGAATTCAGTCACCTGCATCCTGGTCAACATTTCCCAGTGTGACCTCGTACATGTCTCTCGGGGCACCAGACAGGAATGCTCTCTCTCGCCCTTGTTATTTGTGTTGGCTATGGACCCCATGGCCAGTCATTTGTAGGAGCATCTTGAGCACAGAGGCCTAGAATTCCGCGTCCAACCTCTCTTCTTATCTATGTATGCTGGAGACAAACTTACTGTTTGTCCGTGACCCAGAGTCCCATCTCTCTCCCATCATTTTCGAAATCATACAATTCGGCCCCCATTCCAGACTAATATTTGGACAAAATCAGACATTTTCCCACTTACAGACTCCACAGTAATGACCCCTCTTGAATTTCCCATTCGCTGGGTCATCAATGCAGTTAAATACCTAGGTATAACACTATACCACAACCAACACACGATTGTCCAGCAAAACTACGGCCCCATACTGGAACACTTGGAGGCACAAGTGGAGAATTGGATTAAACTACCTCTGTCACTTGCAGGTAGAGTTGCCATTATCAAGATGGTGATTCTCCCTCACTTTTTTCATCTCTTCCTTAACATTCCCATCCCACTCTCCAAGTCCTTTTTACCACACTTTGCAGTACCCTGATCAAACTGGTATGGGCTGGGAAGCAACCCCATACCAGCTGGTGCACTCTCACATAGCCATACACGGGGGGCTGGAGGTGCCAGACCTGGAGATCTACTACCTAATAATGTCACTATGTGATACACTGGCATCACCCAGATGCCCAGCTTCCTTACCTATAACTAGAACGCAAACAAGCTGGTACCATACCACTTCATGCCTGCTCCCAATCTGGATCCCCAGAGACTCAAAGCAATAAAAATCACAGCAACGGCCTGCTGGGCCTGAAAGAAACTCGGCAGGCAACTGGGCCACTCTATATTATATTCACCAGCAATACCCATTTCCAATAACCCAATATTACCACCCACTACAGATAAATTGGTGGAACGAACATTGTCGCCGTGGTAGGTTATGAAACTGTTGGGCCTCTACCCCCAACATATATTTGTGACACTGGAACAGCTCACCCGCGGCAACACACCCTTCCACTGGACTGCTTCTTATAATTATGGCTATGACACAATGCTCAGGTGGGCCTGTCTGCTTTCCCCTACAGGTTTACCCCACCAAGACCTTAACTATGCGCTCTACTGAAACCGCCAGATGGGTATCCAACCTCTATACAGCATATATGGCTGCATGCACCAACCGTTCCTGGACTGTGTGGAGCAGAGATGTAGGATCTGAAATTACCCATTCCCAGTGGGCATATTGCTGTGCACCAATTAAACTTGTATTGATGAATCATAGACATAAATGTATGCACTTTAAATTACTACACTGACTATATTCTACGCCTGCCCAGAGGGCGAAAATAGACCCCTTCTGCTCACATCATTGCTTGCGATGCTCCCAGGAACAGGCTGACTTTATCCACCTAGTGTGGAAATGCCCAGGCATTCAGGGATTCTGGGGGGAAGTGGTGACCACAATAACAGATATGATAGAGTTCCGATTGGAGCTCACACCTCTGGTTGCTCTACTGAGCTTTGTGAAACTGATCCCAAAGGGAGTGCGCAGATACACTGCACTCATGGGCATCCGCAGGGAGGGGCAAGGAGGGGCGCTTGCCCCCCCACCCCGGATCGCCGGTGCGGGTCGTAGTGCCGTGGTGCAGGTGCCATTCTTTTTTGTAATGCTGGCACTCCAGCATCCCAGTGACTCACTGGGCTGCTGGAGTGCGAGCGATGTTCCAAAAAAGAATGGCGCCCTTCCGCACCACGGGCCATAACTAGAGTGTCTAGTACGGGCTACTGCCGGGCAGTGCGGGCGCCATTGTGCAGAGGCGGTGCTAGGTGCCTCACTGTGCCTGTCATTGGTAGCTGAGCGCTATGCTACTACCAATGAAACTTAGCATAGCGCTCAGCTACCAATGACATCGGACTGCTCCCGGCCGTGGGTCTCAACAGCCACCTTGAGGCTCAGGAGTCATTGCAGGTAGGCGAGGCAGGACTGTCATTGGGTAGCTGAGCGCTACCAATGATAGCCGCCTGCCGCATCGCCTGACTTATGCAAGTCGAGAGCTGGTCTGGACCAATCATGGTCCGACTCTGACCTGCCCCTGCCCCCGCCCCAGCAAGTGCACACTGCGTGCAGGCTCCTCTCCAGCAGTGTTGCCAGATTGGGCTGTTTCCCGCACAAATGGGCGACATTTTTCCCATTTGTGCGGGAAAAAATGGCCCAGGCGGGTTGCGGAAAGTTGGCTGACATTTGCCCATGTGTGCGCAAAATCCGTGGTTTCCACGGCGCCCACAGATGATCTATAACAATCAGGGCCGTCAATCATTCATAGCGCGAACACGCTACTTATGACGGCCCTGTTTCTTGTTTCTGGCCTGCCCCGAGAGAGAATGGACCAATGATCTCACATGGGGCAGGACTGTGATCATTTTTTTTCCTTCACTTTTGAATCCCTGCATTTGCCTCTTTTGGCGCGGGCGCGCAGTAGACTCCGAGTGCTGTGGTCTGGAGCTCGAGAGGCGGAGTCAGGAACGTCAAGGCAATGGCTGGTTGGCCGACCCTGCAGCCTGCTTCTGTGTTCTGTTGCACGTGGGAGTCCTTAGGTGCTAGCAGGTGTATTAAGGTAAGGTTAGTAGTCGAAGTGTTCACTTTTCCTGCTCTGCCGCTGTCAGCTGCCCCCTCTCTCTTTCTTCCTCTTATTCCCTTCCTTTTTCCACTCTCTCGCAGCTCCTCACTTGCGGAAAACCGTGCTTCAATAAACATCTCTTGCCCTCTGTTTCCTCTACTTTCCTTCATTCCTTCCCCTGTGAAATGGTTCCAAAGATGAAAAAAAAACACTTTTGTTGGAAATGTCCTCTTTTTTTAAATTTTTCTGTTACAAAGTGCAGCCTCGGGACCAAGAGGAAAAATAGGTGCGAAATACGAAAAATAAATAACTAAATAAATCATTACAGAGTGGTCGCAAAGTGGCCAGATTGGGTTTATTCTCACCCAAACACAGTGCCACTTCACAGAGTTTGCCAGTGAAGCGCTACTTTATTTTTCTCGTCATTCTTTGAACAGCATTGTTTTTCCCAGGTGTGGAAGGGCACCATTCCTGGAGGTTCTGCAATACCTGGTTGATGACTGGAGTGGAAAACTTTTAATGTGATCCTTATCAGCTCTTTTCCTTATTTTAGTTTATAATGTGTACTGCTGCTCTTTGTTCAGGTATGTTGTCTTTTTAAACTATACTACTTAGGTTTTGTAAGGATTTAAGCAACGGACATTGAAACGGGTCCCTTCTGGGCCCTGTAGTCATGTGCTTAACGTTTCAGGCAAAAACACTCATTGATTTCTGAATAATGAGTGTAAAAGTGTTAAGGTAATCATGTTCTGCTTACATTTCACATGCTTTACTTAATCTTGCATTCCCTATGAGGGTTTGCGTTTTCCAGGATGTTGTTACTTTTTTTTTTCTTGTGCCCCACCTGGCACACATCATGTCGGAGGTTGGTGATGATGTTAAAATTCTGCCCCCCCTGGAAAAATTTCTGCGGACGCCCATGACTGCACTAGCATTGTTGTTGGTGAAAAGGTGAATAGCAATGTATTGGGAAAGCCTGAAGATACCACGTAGGAAAGTCTGGATTGGGTATTTAGTACAGTGCATTTTCCACTGTGAGATTTTTGCAGAACTACAACCCCGACTTCACGGCCAAAAGTCATTTGGCATCTTACCTGGCTCAGAGCACACACTCGGAAACACACCCTAGCAGACAGGCGTGATGTCATGTACCTATAAGCAACTTTGGCATCACCTGCACAGGGCAGGGCCGGACTGGCTACCGGGCGTTTTGGCATGCTGCCGAGCTGGGGGCTGATGTCACTGCGGTGGGGGCTAATTTCGTTGATGGAGACCTGCGTGTGCTCCGAAATAAACAAAGCAAAACGAATTTCGTTCAGCACATGCAGGTCCCCATCAACGAAATCAGCCCCCAGCTCGGCAGCATGCCAAAACGCCCGGTTGCCAGTCCGGCCCTGGCACAGGGTGATTCTTTCACTCCTGGCCATGTGACATGATCCTTGAAAAGGATCTTGCTAACGCAAGTAGCTGAACATACGCACAGACTCTACTACTTTTTGCCTGCCACCCCTGCTCCTCTGAACACCCTGGAGAGATGACACTTTCATAGACACTAGCTCAGTACTACTGGATATAGATACTGATGTAGCTATAGTGTTCCTTTGAAGATTGAAATGTGGCCTAAATATATTGGATTGTCATTATACACCTGTTTGTGAACTTAATAAAAATGATTAAAAAAAAAAAAAAGATACCTTTCAGCGGGACAAACCTGGTCCCTGGATCTGGCCCGCACTTCATTGTGGTAAGATTGAACTTGTGACTTTCAACCAGTCTTGCACAACCAGATAAACATGAGTGGCATTTTGTGCTTTTAGGCGCGATACGTACCTGAAATCTTCAAAATTGCATATCTCGGGTTCATCTGATTGGATTTATGTTGTTTTGGTGTCAAATAATTTATTACATTTTACTCCATTTTTCTAAATTGGTGTGTGATTTTTTCTTGTGTTGTGTTTTCACTTTATTATTGTTTGAAGTGCTAAATAAATGCTTTAAACATTGCCTCCAAGCTAAGCCTGACTGCTTTTGTGCCCAGCTAGCAGGGGGTTAAGCACAGGTTAATTTGGGGTTTGCTTGTGTTTTACCCTGACAAGAATTGTGGTTGCTGCTTGAGTAGGGTTTCACCCCCCAACCAGTACCCCAATTTCCTACAGTATGTAGACGATATTTTTTACTCGCCATTGTGGTGTCACAAATTATTATTCATGATATTCTGCCATACAACCTTCATAAAGGGGCTGTTAATGTTAATCCCCAATGTGTAATTGAAACATTTTTACAATTCCATAGTGGGCAATAGCTCATAAAATTGTCCCATAACATTGCAAGTAGAACAACTGCAAACCTGACACATGTGAATAGCGTAGTAAACCTGGACTCATTCATAGGAACACTTTTACACGTGCAAATTTATTACTAATTGTGAATGGAGCCCTCTGTGGGTTTTCTATGCCAATTTCAGACATATCTAATGTGATAGAACAAAAAACAAATCAAAGATGTAGAGATATTTAAGAATACAAATGTAAGTTTTAAGGATATACGCCTGATTAAAATCAGCGGCCATCAAGTTTGCATGTTTTTTCATTGCATTCTGAAAGACACACAGTTTAAGGTGAACTGTAATATTGTTTTGTTCTCTGACTCACTCTGGTTGATACTATCCTTTGATCATTGGAATTGCCTGCTTTATTTCAATTTTTGTATTTATTTTGGAAGATTCTCTTCAGAAACTATGAAATGAGAACTGCAAAAGACATGTCTGAAAGTGAGTATCATTGTTCTCCTCCTTCTGCTTGATAAACAGTTCTCAACAAGTGAAACTGTCCAACTCTCTTACTTCTCCTCCCTTCCACAGGGGATTCTCCATGGCTCTGTCTTATTACACACACACATACAATTACCTTCTAAGTGCAGCTCTAATACTTCCCAGCATCACTTACCATCTATAAAATAATAACACCCAGCTATATATAACAGTCTCTTACCCTTGCCCATATATGCATCAATATCACATTCTTGGACGTCTAGCATTATCTGAATCGGAGTTCTTTGCAATCTCTTCCCTTCCATGTTCTACCCCAATGCAAACCTGGCCGACACACTCAACATGTTGGCGTGTAAGCCGTCCATCAATGATTGTGCAAAACCTCGCGGCGTTGTACTGCAGAACAACTTGAACTTCCTGGTCCATAACCTCCCATGCCAAAAGTCCTCTTTATCAATTCAGATTCTTCAGTGGGATAAAACAAAGCATTCCTGGGGGTGACATGAAATCCGTGGTACAATATCTAGTGCATCTTGAGTAAGCCTGGGCAGGGTTCGCGGAGTCCCGCGTAGTGCAAAAAAAATTCTGTCGCGCTTTACTGAGCTCTGAGAGCAGCGGAGTGCGTTAGATAAATGCTGTTCGCGGTGATTTTCAGTGCCAGGTGCTTGTCCGCACTGTGCAATCATCGCGAGCAGCACCATGCACAACATATTCAGAAATACTGTTTGCCTTCGTACAGCTCTAAGCTTCACAAATATTCGAGCCATAAGCCTTCAAGGAAGGACAAACGGCACATTGTATGTTGACGTGCTTTTATTTAAAATAATAATTGGATATCTCAACGATTTTCTTTTCTCCTACCTATAGATGCACTGATTTTAGTAAGGATTCCTAAAGGTATAAGTAAATATGTCTGTCAGGCCAGCCAGCTAGCATTTGGAACAGCTATATTGTATATTAAGTAATAATTATTTCCGGTCTTAGCCCTCATTTAATTTAAATCTGCTGTGTCTGATTTCGAGTCACATCTTTGGTTCAGCTTACCTCAGTTAAAAGTCCATTTGAATTTCTCAGTGAGTGAGATTTTTGTAGAGCTATTGGTGTTTTCACTTCCTTATCTCAGAGGTATTACTTTGGATTACTATCTTTATTTGATTTATTTATGTTTTCTTCACATATTTTTCAGTAAAGTCTAAATTTATGTAAGTAGTTATCTGAAAATATTGTAGGTTTATTTACCCTGCCCCATTTTATTGGATAGGGTTCAACAGTCCACATGAGGGACTAATAATTGTCATTGATTATTTCAATTGCATTAACTTAACCAAGTACAGAACAGGCAGTATATTTATCTGGACCCATTTAAGTTAATTGAGGTTGAGTATGAATACTCGTTTGTTAAGATATTAACTGTAATTTGGGTAAATTCATTGTTATAAATTTAGTTGTGGAATTGTAGTTGATTATGATTTCCACCTGTATCAATTTGAGGAATCCTGCATATATTGCCATTGTAGTCCACCCTTAACTATTCAAATTGCAAATAACAGTCATATTTCAACCAGTACACATTTATTTCTTGTATTATATGCAGTTATAATAATAATATTTATTCGGCAGTAGATACAGCCATAAAAGAAACAGTTTAAAAAACAACATCAATTTCATTAATTGGTTACATATCGACCAAATGTGCAAAATCGCAAAGTGTCCATTTTATCCTTAAAAACAGCCAAGTTTCTTATCCTCTTTAAAATGCTTACAAAAAGGTACAGTAACATAAGAAACTAAGTGAAGCAGGTTGTGGTCAGGGGTTATTAAACACGCTGAATCTACACAGGCATACCTCTGTTAATCCCATAAAAGAGTCCATAATAGTCCTCAACAGTTCGTTATGATTATAACAGCACAATCTTGCAGCTATTCTTCTAAAACTTCATTCACCTCTAGTGTTTCTTAACCTTAGTGCAGTTCTTAAAAAGTTGGTAACACAAAAGAGTGTGAAGGCATTAGGCAAGAGCTGTAAATACAGTAGGGCTACACAGGTGTGCCTGAATCTCAATTCTTTTAAAAGACCTTTAAGATAAAGTCGTCTAGGTTGCGTGAGGTATTTGCAGAGAAAGACGATGTGTAGGGTATCCTGTGGAGACCTATTGTCGCAGCCACCAGGACCTCTATCTTCTATATGTTAGGCAAAGCCCGAGGGAGAAGCTAGTAAATGGTGAAACTGGTTCAGCCTAAACAAGTGATTAAAAATCAATAAATAAGGCTCCATGTCCTGCACAGACTTGACTAGGATGTTTGCTCTGACCATGGGTTTTCTAAGCTCCTTGTCCTCTCGATGAGCCACGGCATATTTTAAAAACAACTCTTTGATAATATTCTTATCCTGTGGCTTCACGTTTTCCTTTCTGTGGAACATGTCTACTCTGCCTAAGGCGGAGAGGGTGTCCTTGGTGTATCTTAACCACAGCATTTTTAGCACATGGTCAAGTGAGAGGCAATCCTGGATTACTAGTCTGTTAAAACCTGCTTCCTCATTAGACCAGATCTTCACCCAGCATAACGGGTTTAACGACTATCAAGTTCATAATGTGCTAAGTCCCTAATTCTTCATGTATCGAGTACGAGGGAGTACCCTGGGGAACTTTCAAAATGCGCCTAAAATAATAGTTTCCTGCGATTTGTAATTTGTTGGCCGCCATATACCCCCATACCTCACTTCTATATAGGGCCTTAGAGGTTCAGTAGGAATTATATAACTTTAAAATTATCCCCGGGGGCGTGGCCGACAAGATGGCTGAGTAGGACGTGCTGCACAGAGCTCCGTCCCAACGCGGCATGATCCTGCGGTGCTGCTAGGCACCGACATCGCCTACTGACAGTGACCCGAGCAGTGTCTCCCCTGAGCCGGAATCGCCCCTCGGGGCACAAGCAAACGGGCGAGAGAAACGCCGAAACTTGGAGCGGACCCGAGGCAGGGCTGCCATCTTGCGGGACGCCAAGGCGCTGGTGCTATATACTGGGGACCCGGAGCGGGAAGCCTCCCCGACTGGAGCATATTGGAAGACCGGAGGTATTGCGGCGACGGCCTCAGAGGTCAGAGACTGGAAACATATGGTCGCGGAATGCAGAGCGGCTACGGTCGACAATAAGATAGGCAGCGTGATGTCATACATGAGGTGAGCGTAGGCCGGCTGAGAGGCA
Organism: Calotriton arnoldi; assembly: GCA_963921515.1. NCBI lineage: Eukaryota > Metazoa > Chordata > Amphibia > Caudata > Salamandridae > Calotriton > Calotriton arnoldi. Next base: position 204,608 of record CAWUFW010014045.1, read on the forward strand.
CTGCCGGAAAGCCGAGATTGCTGACGGACTAGGCCGTGCTGGTGCACGTTGGATCACCCGCGCCTAGCCCATAAACTGGCATTCTGTATTGGTGGTGGGGGCCTGGAGTCCCGGATTCGAATGACCGAGGGGCGCCCCTGAGACATTTCACAGTGCCGAGCGGCCCCACCAGCTGGGACAGTGCACGAAGAGGGGCTGGCCTAGGAGTTTGGGCCGTCTGAGCCACGGAAGTGGGGGCTGCGATCGGGGACGTCGAATGGTCCCAAAACAGTGTGTAGCTTGTGTATCCAGGCAAGAAACTTCCGGATCGCTCCCAGTTATTGCGCCGACCTCCGGAGGGCAGGCGACAGGGAGCTGTCACAGAGTTGTTGGTGAGGGCGCTGAAGGCAAGACCCCGGGAGATGTGAGGTATATACATGTGATGCACGCTGAGGAGCTGCGGGTAGGGGGGCCATTGCTCACACCTTGATGTGGCAGCTACGAAAAGGCAGGCATATATTATCTGGCCAGTCGGCCAGTGGACACCAGTAGAGGTGACTGGGACCAAACTTAACGCCTCTGGGGCCCAGTGAGAGGGCGGAAGACAGTGGGCACACCCTCCGTCATAACGCCTGGCTACAGAGAGCGGCGGAGGCCCAGTGGTGGGGAAGGAAAGGTGGACTGGCATGTGGTGGTCCGAGGCTCCTGGACGCGGTCTGGAGATGCCTGACGCCGGAACAAAAAGCTGAACTCTCCATAAGGGTCCCGGGTGGGGATCAGTGCGGCAGGGGCACCAGAGTGCGGAAAGTGGAAGGCATCTCGGGACCTACAAGTATTGATCAGCCCTGAGGCGGCTGGACAGTGTTACTCAACATGGTGAAGGGCCAAGGCAGTAGAGCGCTGTCCAATAAGATATCAGACTATGCGCAGCCTCTTCCCCATGGATCTGAGCATCGGAACACGTGGAATGATGAAGAAGTGTAGGGGGGGGGACAGCAGGATCCCTCCCTGAATGACATTCTGGTGGCCGTGAGGACCGCAAGGGATGAGATGGTGACCAGGATCGATGCAGTGGCGATCGATGTTAACCTCCCTCGATGTGACCTACGTAAGGTCTCCGATAGGGTCACCACGACAGTACAAAATGTGGATGTTCTTCAGGCAGAAGTCAAATCCCTGCGGGACACGGTCATAGCTCTCCAGAGAAAGACTATCAAGTTGGATGAGCGTGCTGAAGACCAGGAGGGGCGCTCACGACGGAATAACCTAAGATTCGTGGGTTTTCCGGAACGGGAGGGGCCCTCTGCGGAACTGTTTCTGGAGGACTGGATAACAAAAGTGCTAGCTCCAGGCAAACCATCCAAGTTCTTTAATATTGAGAGGGCCCATAGAGCACTGGTCCCCCCCCCCCGCGCCCAGGGGCACCACCGAGAGCCATCATAGCAAGATTCTTCAACTACCGGGATCGCGATACGCTCCTGCGATCCACCCGTACTAAGCCAAATCTACATTATGAGGGGCATCACATTGCAATTTTTCCGGACTATACACAGAGAGTGCAGGACCAATGACGCACATTCCTGGCGGTGAAGAGACGTATGAGGGAAGCCGGGGTGAAATATAGTCTCCTCTATCCGGCCAAGCTCAGAATTGAAAACAAAGGCAGGGCATTGTTCTTCGGTTCGGCGGAAGAGGCATCGGATTGGAAGGATACCACAGGAGATCGAGGGTCTCAACGACAGCACCAGGCGCAATCAGAACCACCCGTGGACTCCATGGATCGTATGGGACAGCAACGCAAAAGATCTAGAGGGCAGCAGCCACGAGACACGAGTAACTCTGGGAGGGTTCAAGTATGTGAGGACGGCACCTTGCAGGTGGTGGAATGGTCGCCGGACTCTGAACTGACCGCGTCGGAGGTTATCCCGGACACGAATGTTGATTGAACCTTAAGGAGGGGATGGGAGAGTTGGCTTGGGGTTCTGAACACACAGATAAGTGGCTTTAAGTAACCATTGCAAAAATGTCTGTAAATTCATTTTTTCTTTCTTTAGGACATTGGGCGAGGGACACACTATCTTTATGTGCCGCGGGTGGGGGGGCACGCTCCCCATTAGAGACTGAGTCCTGGTCCAGGAGCTGGAGGCATTGACCTCGCACTGGAGCAGGGGCTCAGTCACTTGAATGGCACTTATATGAATGGTCCTGTTCAGCACCTGACCCAGCAGGTTTTGGCATGGGTATTGGCTTGGTGGGTATTGCTGCAGAACCTTAATGCGTTGATGGAGAATCCTGAGGGGGTGGTTTAGGACGGGGGAAGGCGCTGTTCACTCGCTATGATGGCGGGAGGGATAGGCTTATTGCACTGCCCAGTGGGAGGGAAGGGGTTTTGGGTGTTCTAATTGTTTTGTTTATGCAACATGGTTATTGGGGAAGTTCAGGGATTACATGTCTTGGTTGTAATATATTACAGTGCGCTCAGCCCAACAGTGAATTGGCGGGATGGGAACGGAAGTGGGACGCCAACTGTTTGGATTTATGGCACCCTCCCTGACGAAACTCCTTACCTGGAACATACGGGGGATGGTAATGTTGGAAAAGCGGAGATGGGCGTACTCCTACTTACGGCTGTATAAAATAGCTATAGCAGGCTTGCAGAAGACACACGTTTAGGGAGACGCGCTGCCTTGCATTAGACGCAGGTGGTGAGGGCAGTTATATGGCACTTCATTCTCGGGATTTGCACGGGGGCGTTAATCTGGGTGGCCCCCGGGGCACCCTTTCAGCATCTGCACCACGTGCTGGATCCTGAGGGACGCTATGTGATCCTACACGGCAGGCTAGATGGTCAGGAGATGTGTCTTATTAATGTGTATGCCCCCAATTCAGACGCTCATTCTTTTTTCTACGATGTGCTGACGGCGGCGTCTCCCTACCTGGGTGGGGACATAGTCCTTTTCGGGGATGTTAACTGTGTAATGGACGGGACGCTGGACCGTGAACCCCCTAGGGCGAACACTAAGCCTGGCATGACCGGGGCTTTGATAGACGTAATGAGGGGAATGGGACTCTTGGATGCATGGAGGGTCAGGCACCCGGATGCTAGTGTGTTCTCTTGCCACACCCCCCCGACAAATACATTCAGCAGACAGGACCAGTTTCTCCTGTCGCTGACTCTGATGCCTCTGGTGGAGGAGATAGTGTATCTACCGAGGCACATCTCGGATCACTCCCCACTGCTTTTGACCCTGGGTACTGCCAGACCCAGGGTGGTGATCCCCACATGGCGGCTTCAGACAGAGGCACTCATTGACCCGCCCTTTGCAGGGAAGCTGGAGGAAGAGATCTCTAATTATTTTGCGAAAAACTGGGGATCCGCGTCCTCGAGGGGTATAGAATGGGAAGCGATGAAAGTGATGGGACAGGGGTTTTGCCTTAGTACGACGTACGGGCTACGGAAACAGCTCGAGAGGGATATCCAGGTGCTAGAGAGAAGGCTGGCTGAGTTAGAGATGGGGCTGCCAGCAGCCCCTGACCAATTGAATGAGTGGCGGGAGGACCTGCTTGCGGCATTGCATAGACTTGAAAAGTTACATTACACCGCTTACTGGCAACGATTACACGCGGAAGGAGATCGTTCGGGGGCACTGCTTGCTAGATTGATTCGCAATGAGTCGCCGGTGGCCCCTATAGTGCAGATGCAGACCGCTGATGGTCGCACGGTCTATAGCCAGCAAACAATTTTAGATACTTTGGTGGACCACCTAGCTGGCGTATACGCGGGACGCCCGACCTCGGTCCTAGACGAGATGACGAGTCTCCTCACTACCCTGAACCTGCCTTGTTTAGATAATGAGACCAGCCAGCTGCTGGATACCCCAATCTCGAAGGAGGATATATTAGGGGGTATTAAGTCCCTGAAAGCTGCGAAGAGCCCAGGGAGCGATGGCCTTCCAGCCGAGTTTTATAAGAAATTTGCACCCACATTGGTGGATCGCCTCCTTGAGGTGTATGATGAGGCATTCCACAGTCGGGCACTCACGCCCTCCATGAATGAAGCTATAGTGGTTATGCTTCCCAAGGCGGACAGGAACGCCCAGCTCCCGGGGTCATACAAACCCATATCCCTGTTGAACATTGACATGAAAGTCCTCAGCGGCATCATGGCGGCACGATTACAACCATATATGCAATGCCTAAGTCACCCCGATCAAGCGAGGTTTATCCCTAGGCGTAGTACGGCTCATAATCTAAGGCGGCTGGCCCACGTGTGGCACGCACCAGTACTTCAACAGGAGGAGTGTGCCTTGGCACTGTTGGATATCGAACAAGCGTTTGATTCCATGGGGTGTATATGTGGGAAGTACTGAGGATAATGGGGGTGGGGGCACGATTCTTGAAGTGGGTGCAGTTGTTATACTCGGAGCCCAGCGCCAGGATCATAGTGGGGAGATTAGTATCCCGGGCCTCTAGACTGCAACGTGGCACTAGACAGGGCTGCCCCTTATCGCCACTGTTATTTGCTGTGGCGATGGAGCCACTGGCAGCGAGTCTGCGGAGAGAGATGGAGGCATTTGGGATTATATTAGGCGAGACTAATCATATGGTGTCCATGTATGCGGATGACACATTAGTGTATGTCCGAGACCCTACCCGGGCGATGCAGACTCTGCTGGATGCACTGGATAGATTTGGGCACTTGTCGGGACTACAGATCAACGGGGGAAATCTAAACTGGTCCCGGTGGGAAGATTGGCTTCACTCCCAGATGGGGAATTGCCGGAGGTGGGGCTCCCATGGGCGAGGACAGCACCCCGATATCTGGGGATTAGATTGGCGGAGACGGTTGATCAATATTTGGCGCTCAACATAGATAGAGTGGTAGAGGGACTACGAGGATCGGTGCGCTTCTGGCGGGAGTTGCCTCTCTCATTAATGGGGAGGATTGCTCTAATTAAAATGGTTGTCCTACCGAGATGTTTGTACGCGATGCAGCACTCTTTCTTCAGGATCCCTAGACATTTCTTTATATCATTGGACAGACTATTCACAGACCTACTATGGGGGCCCAGACGTAAACGGGTCAGTCTAGCCACTCTGCAGAGAACCTGGCAGAATGGGGGCTTGGAAGTCCTTTGCCTTGAGTTTTACTGTGCAGCCTCACAGCTACAGCACGCGGTGCACTGGTTGGACAGGGATGATAATTGGGAGAAGGCCCTGCTGGCGGGGACCTTTGGAAATAGAACGCTGCCAGAGCTTCTAATGATGGGAGCACGGGTACCTTTAGAAAGCCCCTATATAATTCGACATGCGGCAGGGATATGGGAGCTGGTGATCCGGAAAGTACTGAAAAGGGCTCCCTATGCCCCGGACATGCCCTTATGGGCCGTTAGACCCTTCCAACAGATTTCCGCGTCTAGGTCAGTGCACAAATGGCAGGAAGGGGGCTGCCTGACCATGGGGGACTTATACGATAACAAACAGTATATTACGTGCGAACAAGCGACAGAATCTTTTGCGTTAGGTCCAGGACAGTTCCTACAGTATGGGAAGATAGCAGAGGTGGCAAGAGAGCTGTGGCCTATGTTCCCTGAGGCACCCCCTGTTTCCAGGGTGTTACAGACCCTGATTGTGATGGTCAAGGGGAGAAGACTGGTCTCTCATCTGTACCGGGCAATTCGGGATGACGGGGTGGTCAGGGTACTACCAGTCTAGGCGAAGTGGGAGACACTGACGGAGGGTCCTATCTCAGAGAGGGATTGGACCAAGATTCATCAAGGGGTCAAGCAGGTGAGCGCGAACACAAGGTTCAAGTTGATGCAGTTCAACTATGTGCACCAGACATATCTGACTCCCAAGATGTTAAACAGGATTTACCCGGAGCGTTCGGGGCAATGTCCCAGATGTGGAGAGACGGAAGCCACATTCATTCACATGACCTGGTCCTACCCGGAGATTCAAATATACTGGACGGAAGTTCTGACTGCGTTACGGGGAGTGACCGGGTGGGAAATAGCAGGAGAGATTCGGGTGGTACTGCTTCACTTACTGCCCCGACCCAAAAACAAAAATCTTAGTAGGAAATTTGTCCTCTTGGGCTTAGTGCTGGCGAAACGCCGGATAGCCATCTCATGGTTGAGCCGCCGGCCGCCCAGGGCGCCACAGTAGGGTACGGGATATGAAGGAATGGGCAACAGCCGAGGTGATCCGTATGCAGCAGACACGACATTACGAAAAGTTAGAGGATGATCTGCAGGCGTGGAGGGGGATGTTGGGAGAGATGTCAAGTGAGGAGGCGAATAGTGAAGAACGGGAGGAAGCTGGGGGGACTGCACGGATAGCAAGTGGGCCGGAGAGAGTTAGGGAAGTGGGAGAGGCCGAGCATCAGGAATAGCTTGGGCAATGGTGGACATGAACTGGAAGGGCAGAGATGGGGTTTATCACATGAGACGCACACCAGACATGGCTAAAGAGGGGTTTGTTCTAGTTGAGGGTGGGGGGGGTTGGGGATTAATATTGTTGACATCGGTTTGCACATAAGCGCTGGGACATGACCCAAGAGGACCCTTGGGGCTAGAATCCATCAAAGTAGCATGCATGATTATGGGACCCAGTTTCTGAAGGGCAGGGCATCACAACTGTATGGAATGTATTCAATTCACTTACCTGGTGCTCACGGAGCTTCAGGAATCCCAAATGTGTGACTGCTGAACTATATATGCGGATATTGTAGAATTGTTTCAAATGTCAATAAAGATATATATATATTTTTTTTTATTAATTATCCCCGGTGACCATGTACCCAGTCTGTGAGCGTAGTTTGCAATTGCTCTGTTCATTTCGAAAAGCTTCCCCCCCTGTAAATGTTTAAAATTAAGTTTCTCATCAAATAAAATGCCCAGTTATGAGAAGGCCGGGACCTTCGCTAGACTGTGTGTGCCTATTTTATATGTGTTATGTCTGCTAGCTGTTTGCCTATTTCCATGATATATGATTTGGATAGGTTCGGTGATAGATCCCTCTCATTCATAAAGGACACAAACCCATCAAGTAAGACTTGCAAACCCCTCGGCATGCGGGCTAGCAGTACCGCATTATCCGCATACAGCAAAACAGAGACCAGTCTCGTGCCTATTCTAGGGGTATCGGCCTGTAGGGCTGTCAAGAATGAATGAAGTCTGTTAATATATAGCGTGAATAAAAAAAGGAGCTAATATGCATCCTTGTCTCAGCCCACTTGAGCATTTAAAATGGTAGGTAGTGTTCCCTTCCTGGGTATATCTGATTACAGCGGTGGTGTTGAAATGTAAAGTCATTAGAACATAGATTATAGCCGGATCAACCCCTAGATCTCCAAGCAATTTCCATAGTTTGCTATGGTTCACCCGGTCAAAGGCCGCAGTGAGGCCCATAAAACCCAGTAACAGCACTCCAGTTTTAGCTATTGTGTATTTAGCAATGAGTAGATAAAGATTAAGGCACTGATCTGTGGTAGATTTTTCTACAAGGAAACCATATTGCACCTCCGAGATTATTCGGTTGGAGTCCGCCCAATGGGAGAGCCTGTTTAGTAGGACCCGGCCAAGGACTTTCACTGTGGCATCGATAAGGGATATGGGGCGGTAGCAGTGAGGATTGTCCCTATCTCCCTTCTTAAAAATCGGGACGATGGTGGCAGTAGACCATGATGTAGGCATAACTGTTGTAACTGCTGCATTTAAAACCCCGACAAGGAGTGGCGACCATACGTCTAATTTATTATGTAAGAGGTCAGGGGGGATCCCATCTATATGCAGTTTGTAAATGTTATTGCAAAACTATGCTTTCAACAACTAAACAGCTCCTATGGCCCTGTTTGGAGCTAAGAAGCATTGACTCTCATGGGAAAATACTAAAAATGAGCAGAGACGTTTCATACAATACGATGACTGAAGACTTTTGTTCTGCACAAAAATTACCAAAATCGGGTAGCAGAGGCTCAAATGTCTTCACCCAACAGTATATGTGCAACCCAAGAAGGTAGCTTTTCCTCCCAATCAATAACTTTTTCCACTTTGGCCCTCATAACGAGTGTCTTGTTGTCAAATGAGGTCAGAGAGGTGTTAAAATTTGGAATAGGTGATACTCATCTCACCTGATAAATTCTACCTGCAAAAAAGGATCATAATATGCAGGTTTTGGTGCTCAATGCACCAAAATCCACATGACCATATTTACTGTTTTTTTTTATCCCCGTTAATTTTGGAATGTTGGACTTGCCGAAAGTTACCTGAGGAAAACTGCAACAGGTAAGTGTACACCCCAAAACTTATAGTTCTAGTATGTCTGGTAACCAGGGTTACCACACATGCTGGAAATTAAAAGTTACCACACATACCAGAATGTAATGGGCCATTCGTAATGAAGGGCATTAGTGTTGAGGTTTGCAAAATACAAGCTCATCCGCAATGAATCAGCTTCTCCACCACTAACCGACCAGAGGCTAAGGCCCATTCCAAAGAAACAGTTCAAGAGTGTTGACCATTGCTGCGCAGGACTTGCTCATTGAAGAACAACACAGACAGAGTAGAGGGCGGTTAACTGGAGTGTGGGCTTATGCACCCGCTTCCTTTTCTAAGCAGGGCCACCTTATTGGTGATGCCTGTGAGGGATGGTGTGGGGATATGTGTTGGACTGCCCTCTTGGCGAAGGGGTTATACAGTGACATGTCCTGATGGACATTACATTCCTCCCAAAATACAATGAAAGCTCAAAGAGTTCAGAAGTGTAAAACAAAGAGGATTCCACGATATGTCTATGAGTTTTAGAGCCACTCAGCAGGACAGTGGTCAACAACTGGACAAACAATGTCTACACAACAGGATGTTGCTCAAGTTCACAGTTTAACATGATGGTGAGTCAGGACACGAACACTGTGCAGACGGGTCCAGGATCTTTGATATCACAGACAACAGGATGATGCTCGGAGAGATCAGAGCCATTAGATGGCATATGGGCTTTGTGGGGAGTTGCCATATGAAACCATTGATGAGCCACTGCCAAGTCAATATGTGGAACACTTTTGGGCAGGTGGCTAATAGTGAAGGCTTGCTGAAGACGGGAGCAAGACACCTGTTGGGTGAGCAAACAAAGTCAATGGCAGGTTGTTGCTTCAGAGTGCCAAAGAGGTTTCATTAACTTCTTGCATGATACTGACGTCATTTCAGTCAGATTGTTAGTTGATTCACAGAGCTCTCAAGACTGGCCAGATCCTCCCACTCTTAAAGAACCTACCTACACTAGACCCTGATGACCTCACAAACTACCCACCTACCATTCAACAGAAAGATCGCAGAAAAAGCAGTCAATGTTGAACTCCAAGATCACATCAGTGCTTACCATCTCTTACAAGGGCTACCAATCTGCATTCAGATCATGCTGCAGCATGGAGACCATCCCCTTACACATCATAGACGATGCCCTTTTGACCACAGATGAAGATGACCCCTGCCTCCTGATATTGCTGGACCACTAAGCTGTCTTTGACTCTTTCAACCATTCCACCTTCATACACACTCTCGAGTCACAAATGGGATTCACTGGCAATGATCTTCACTGGTTCTCCTCCTGCCTTTCCAACTGACACCAGTTTATTGACATGGGCTCCTCCAGGTCACAAAAGATCCCTACCACATGTGGAGTCCACACGGTTCCATGCTTTCTGCTGTCATCTTCAACCTTTACATGGAGCCACCTTGTGCTCTACTCACAGATAACAGCATCAAGAATTACCAATATGCTGATGATCCACAACCCTACTTGAAGGTCTCCTCTGCTTCAGACATCTAGTTCCCCAAACAATGCTTGTACATCATCCAAACCTCGATGTCCAGAGCCTACCTGAAACTCAACTCCAGCAAGAGTGAAATTCTATTATTTGCAAAAGAACAACAAACGAGACACATACCTGGCTCAATGACATGAACCTTGGCAGTTTTGAACCTCAACTCTTACCAAATGCCAAATCATTTGGATTCCTCCTGGACACCAACCTTTCCTTCGAGGAACACATTACCAAAAAACCAAAGACTGCCTTCTACCCTCTCACTCTTCTAAAGTGCATCAAAGTATTTCTTCAAGGATTTACTGTTCAAGTCCTTGTACTCGCTCATCTGGTTGGTGGTAATGACCTACTCAACGGCCTCCCAAAATCCACACTGGCACCCCTTAGGGGCATCCGACCCAATGCAGCACACCACATTCAGGTGCTGAAGAAATATGATCACATCACCTCAACCCGGACTGAACTCTCTTGGATCCCCTTGCCAGCCTACACCGCCTTCAAAGTAAGCTGCAACATGTACAAAGTTATCACAACCAGCTGTCATGAAGCTGAGGCCTGATGGAGAGTCTTTGGCTGCGGCTCGGTCAAGTGGCCCAGTTTTCACTGTCTTAGTCTGCCAGAGATCTGGGTGGCCCCTTCTAGTAGCCACACGGCTGCCAACATTAGGAAGCGCCTAAGCTGAAGGTGCCTCCCGGAAAAGGCCCGGATGGAGGAAAAAGCCTGAAGGCAGAAAACCTCCAAGAGGACATGGAAGTCCTAGACTGGAACGCTGACCAAGACTAAAGGCCGGCAATACCGCTGGAGAAGAAGAGAGATTTCCAGCAGAATTCCAAGGAGGACCAGGAGCAGTATAACCCAGTAGGAAGAATAGGATGAGAACTAGCAAAATCCCAGGAGAGATCTGCCTTTCAATCAGGAGCACTGGAACAAGGCAATAGGTCTGCACAAAGTGTTATGACACAACAAATGAACCAATTTTCCTCTTATAGACCAAAATAACAGGAAATACTTAAGAGTCCATTTTAGATTGGGAAAAGGTTATAGACTTCAATAGTGTGATGGCTAACTTAAATTTGGCAAAATATTATGGAATAACATTGGCAGGCCAGCTATTTGAAGCAAGTTTAGATTGAGGGCACGGCAGCCTATCTGTACTATCGCAGACCTCCCAGCTCTGCAGGAATCATGCATCCCACCCGCACGAGCTAGCCCCTGGTGCTGGAATCAGGCAGGACGCTGGCAGCAATGCACCCCTTCTTATCTAGCACACAAGCTCACCATCTCTGGTGGTTCTCGCAACACCCGAGGCCAAGACACATAAGAAGTGTAAAAATAAAAAACAAGCCAACACGCCTTTTGCATCTATACATCATGGATCTGGAACAGCATCCTCATATCCATCAGCACCACCACAATGCTGCTCCATTTTAAGAAAGAAAGGAAGACTCACCTCTTCAAAAACACTACATCACAATGCATTAACCGTCCACATTGGGGTGGAGTCAGATAGATGCCCTCAGTAGGTAGCCACAATGTCCGAGACCAGGGCAGAACATTGGTGGCTTTGATAGGGATATTGGGCAATACCCTATGAAAGGGCATATCAGGCATAGGCCTGCAGGCACCACATGCTCTCCCCACCAACACAGGGAGAACATGTGCTGTACCATCTTTAGGGTGGGTAGCGTGTTAGTATTCCAACTGGAGAGTCAGTCACTACAATGGTGGAGCATCCAGGCTCTCTCAAGGCCACAGACTCTGGTGCCTATAACGTTCATCGCTAATATTGTGTCCCATGCAGCGCAGGCTTCTATGCACAGAAAAACAACACAGACACAGTGTAGGGCTGTAAACTGGAATAAGGGCTCATGCACAGAGCTCCCTTTTATTAGCAAGGTCGCCTGACTGGTGATACCTGTGAGGGATGGGTGTAGGGATGTGTATACGACAGCTCCCTGGGAGAGTGGGCGGTATAGTGAAGTTTCATAATAGACACTGAAAGAGGACCCTGCCCTTTCAGCCACCCAGGCTTTTTCCCAAATTGACTGGATTCTCATATTATTCTTGAGCACTACTACAGATATTATCCTGATTTTTGCAAGGTATACCTTACCCTTGGCTTTGGGGAGCGCAAGTACGTTTCCTTTCGTCACATGTGCAGAACATACAGGAGAGCTTTTCGACGTTGCTATGGAGCTATCTTTAGACATTTGGACATTCTGGTGAATTTACATGTCATGCTCAGATATACAGGAAAGGTGGCCATGTGATATATTTGATAGACATATATGAGCATCGTAGTTAAGGTTGCTGCCTTCTGCAGAGTTTAAATGTATTAAATAATTTTGTTTTGTTTTGTGTCAAAATATGCACATTTGTGACTTTAAGTGCACGAAGGCCACCAAAAGACATCACACTACTCATTCACACACCAGCTGGGGTTGCTCAAACTTAGCAAAAGGGGCCCATATAAAATAATTCCCCCATTTTCAAATGAGTGCGCCCTCAGCTTAATTTATAACACACTCATGCAATTTACCGCTAAACGTATCGCTTACAACCCCTTTGCCTAGGGTGACCAGATTTTGAGAAGCAAAAACCGGGACAGGCCAGTCATAAAAGCAGGACTAAAGCCTTTAGTCTTACTTCTATACCTGGCCTGTCTTGTTTTTTGCATAGCCTTGTAAATATGTGCACATACATACATACATTCATATACACACACTAGGCCTGTAAATGTATCTGTTTGTATATATATATATGTGTCTGTGTATATGTAAGTAAGATGTGTGTGTGTATATATATATATATATATATATATATATATATATATATATATGTGTGTGCGCACACACACACATCCCCTCTTGTAACAGTGTGTTTCCTGAGATGTATATCACTACCCCTCCACCCTGAGCTCTCCCTGCCCTCCTCCCCACTCTCTCTCTGCTGGGAGCAGGCAGCCGTCCCACTCCTGTGCTGCCTGACCGAACCAGACAAATTACTTACAAATGTTAGTCTTCAGAAGCGTCTATAAATGAAGCATACATATGCTTTGCAGAATGACCTGACCTTTGTCCCAAAAACCGGGCCATTTACCTAAAATTAAGAAAAGTGTCAGGACACTGGGACAGTCCTCTTAAAACCTGGACTGTCCGGGGAAATTCGGGACGTCTGGTCATCCTACCTTTGCCACCTCTCCTCCTGCAAACCATCTTACTTCACTTCCTGTGGTGTGAGCGTGCCCCCGTGGCACCGCTCCTATAAGCAGGGCTTTAAGTGGGCCGGGTCTCACCGGTGCTAAACACCAGCAGTTTTTTAAAGGGGGCCTCGAAACAGGTCTCTATCGGGCTCTGTTTTGTGCCCGGGCACTTTTTTTCCGGACTGCAGTGACATCAGACTGCTGTCACTGCAGTCCAGAAAAAAACAGACCGCCTGTGCCAGGGCACAAAACAGAGCCCGATGGAGACCCGTTTCGAGACAGCAGGCACATCCTGTGTGCGTGCTCACACTGCTCACTTCTCACTAGTGGAGAAGTTACGGCATGACGTCATGCTGCCAGGTGAGCGTTGTAGGGGAAGGGAAATCCTTTAAAGAGAGTCATTTTCTCTCTGGATTTCCCTTCTCTTTTTGAAACTCAGGAGCAGCAACATTGTCGTGGTGTCACCAGGGCTTAAGTGGAAGCTTTTTCAATATTATATACAAGCAATAGTTGCTGCTCATTTATCTTATGCAACTAACAACCAATGACAAAGCCAATAGTACTGACTTCTCGTAGGTATGATGTTACTTGTTCTTTCATATATCGAGATGCAATGACAGAAACAGCAAAATACAATTCGGGCGGCACACTATGCTAAGCACAGATTTTTAGCTTAGGTGTTTTTAAGCCACGCCCCTTTGAGAGACCCCCCCCCCCCAGTTTTTTCATCCCACTTAAAGCCCTGCCTATAAGCATGAAATCATCGACCCTGCTGGCCTTCTTCCAAAGACACCTCACCTTACTGAGAGACCTGCAAAATGTACACAACAGTGCACTGCAGTCTGCAGCCAGCCGGACGGAGGCATCAACCAGCGCGCGCACTGGCCCCAATCATAGTGTGTGTGTACTGCGCCATCTGCACGAGCTCATATGCAACATTTTTAGTCGCCTCTGCACAGCTTCTCTGACAGTAATGTGCAGAAGTCAAAACTCAATTAGCATATATTAATTTGGAAGAGAAGTGCCGCCTGTAAGCCTGCATCTCCCTGAGCTCTAAAGCATCCACCGCCTTTCTTACTCTCCGGAAGCCGCTCATAGACAAGTCTCATTCAAAACTGGTAATGGCCACGTATCTAAATATGAATATTTTCATGTACCGTGCCTTTCCACGCACTCCCACTTAATGATTCCTGTAGCTGCCTGCCCTTTTACGTCTTGGTGCACAGACTGTTCTAACCTATGGACAGAATTTCTGATCGAGATACTTTCGAAATAAATACAGACAAGCACATCTGAGTGGCACGATAAAGATTAAAGGTAACAGAATATCTTCCAGAAGTGGGGCTTTGCTGACACCTAGCGAACGCGAAAGGAATAGCCGGTTACATAAGCTGTAGTGGCACCTACAGAGACAGAGAAGCGGAAAACTTCTGAGGTCATTCTGAAAAAGGTACAAGGGTGGCTGGACGAAGAAAATGTATTAAAACCGTAAACGTGGGTATTCAAGCCCCTCTTTTCAACCACCACTACTACTAACCAGGACTTCATTGTTCATCACCCAGTCACAAAACAATAGAAAGAGATACTGTCCCCTCTGCCGACCAAGCTGCCGCTTTGACTTCAACGCCTAAGGGAAACCACTCCGATCTGCCTAATCCAAGACCTCTTCTCCACGATATACGGCTCCAGAGGACATGTCAGCAAGGCGACATATCTCAACAGGAGCCCATAGGGATGGCTCCTGGCATCCCTGCTATTTATTTAAGATATGTATATGCAGCTGTAAAGAGTACATAATGTTTTTTAATACCATTGTTGAGTGTTGGGAGGGGTCATGACCCAAAGACTTTGGGTCACATGTATGGCCAAGTCACGCAGTGAGTCACCAAGCTGCGCTCTACTGCGTGATAGGGAAAGGACAGGAATGTGCCGTATTTAAGTCAATACTGGCAACGCAGGCACCCTTGCACCATGGTGCAAGGGTGCCAGCATTGTAAGGATGGTTTTTGTGCAGGAAGGGGCGCCTTCCTGCACAGAAACAATCCCCTGAGGCTCTTCCTATGTGTGCTGCACACATAGAAAGAAGAAAAAACAATGAGAAATAAAGATATTTCTCTTCGTTACGCCTTACCTGAGGCGTAGGTCTTTGGCCCATTCCCAGCTCTACCACTTTGGGTAAATCTGGGAATGCGTCAAAATCCATGGACATTGCGTGGGAACACCTACGCAACACTCATGGAAACACCTCCCTGGCAGAGAGTAATACAACGCAGTGATTTGCGCTGTGTTGCATTACTGGAGATCTATGGAGTCACTCGGGACCATGCCGGTGGCCTTGCATGGCTTCATTAATCTAATTTTTAGGTTGCGTCGCTCTTGCACCATGTTGAGAGGTTGAAGAGTGATACGAAGGGGCCCGTATATAGGCCCCAACATGTCTCATTGGTTAATTGCAACACGTTTATTATGAAAAATGATGTCAAAGGCAATTCGTCTGACTTAGAGAGACAAACCTTTTTAATGTCAATAGACTTTTATGGGTGAATTGTTACTACATTATGTTGGCAAATATTTTATTACATGGAATCTCAATATTACTGTACTAGGAAAGGGTCTTGGAAATGAATGCCCCCTCTGGCAAACCATGCAGGTAGACGATACGCTCTGTGATGAAACTAGCTAGGCCTATTAGTAGGGGTTGTGCAATGTTCTGTCAATTATAATTCTGGGCATATTTGTAATTTTATGCATAGTGTTTTGTATTAAAATACTTTTTCAATAAGGCTTGTCAGCCTTTGCTGTCTAGCAGGCTCTTGTAATAAAGAAAACTTGAAAATGTATGGACACATTCACAAACATGGAGGAGCTTTATTTAGTTCATCCCCCATCAGCCATAGGTCTGTTTAAGTGTCACTCACATTCGGTTTTTGCCCACGTCAGCATATAACGTAGAGCAGCCCAGTTCAACCACTGGCTCTGAGTGACAACAGTTTGTCTATTCACATGTGAACACCCACCTGAAATTAAGTGACCTTCCGTGCCAGGGGTGGCAGGCCAGTTGTTTAGTTTTCCATTATCTAGGTCCTCTTTTATTTCTTCTTTCTCACAGCCGCTCCGAAGACCGTGCTTCTGAGCGGCTTGCTTACAAACTCTTTCATCTGGAGAGTGCTACATTCCACATGACCACTAATTGTAAACTGTGTGGCCACCTTGAAATGGTATTCACCATAGTATATCATTGTTTCACTGTAGCAAGAGGGCTGCCTCATTTATAAGCAACAAGTCATCCATCTTGGATCAGTATTACAATGAGCCACTCACACCCTTCCAAGATGGGGCTCGCTCTGTGGATAGCTATCAAGATGGGTCACCAAGCTGAGTGCTCTTTGTTGATATATGGTATGACATGCAGGTCACAAGGTTGAATTACAGAGGGTAACCCTACCAATTCCTCATACTGATGTCAATAAACTAGTACTAATTAATTGTTTAATAGTAACACCTGTTATTTGCATTTTTTTAAAAGGGCAAAAAATGTGGTATGAAAGCCTAGGTAGAAAACAAATTATCATTTTGGGAGTGGTAAAAAAAAACAACTTACACACCCCACGAGACATACTCACACAGCAACAATGTGCTAATAAACCGCTTAATGCACGTTTGTGGATTGGAATAATGGGTATTATCTCAATATAAAGGCAGGGAGTTTTATCAGCCTCAGAAGGCATGCTGGCTGAATTTACCCCAATAGGATTCAAGCAAGTAGCGTGTAGGTTAAATTAATCTCAGTGGCAAGTGGTCAACCATCCATACCAACTAATTGTGGTCATGAAGTAATAATAAAAACAGCAGAAATCTCCTAGCCTACTCACAGTCTCGATTGGCAGTGGTGGCAGCAAAGGTAGGAATGTTTCTGCCTCTGGGAAGGATTGTACTCACCCATTTGTAGGGTTAATTGGAAGTTTTCTGCCTAAAACTCTTCTCTAGTCACCTGCTGTACATTATTCTGCCATCAGAAATATTCTTCCGAAAACTTCCAGTTTTTGGAGTGGACTGTAGGTGGCGCCAGTAGGACAGTGACTGAAGCCCACCATGACGCAGTAAGGGACCATTCTTTTTAAATTCCTTTTTTCCACGTAAGTTTAAATTGCACGGTTTCCATTTTCAGTGTCCTTTGTCTAACATGCACTAGTCCCCTGCAACAAGGGAGGCGGGAGCGTCATACGGAAATTTAGAAAAGTTTCAACCTGCAAAACTATTGTTTGAAGTAATGAACATTTTTTGCCGCCTTAACAGATTTTATAGTCACATGCTGTGCATCAAATGTGTAGCAGCATATCCCCTTTAATGTGAAGGGAGTGAATGCTGAGAAGTAGAAAAAATGCTGTGATACAGTCCCCATGAACTCTAATTCTGGCTTGAAAAGGCACACAATAATGGTTTATACATTTGTATACCTTACTCCATATTGCAGCTGTGCAAATGTCATTTAGTAATACATCTCCAATGAAAGCTTTCTTATTTTATGTGCTTTAAACCTCAATTTATGGCTTGCTTGCCAAATTGCAACATACCTTTTTTATCTATGCAATTAATCTTGCATTTTAAGAGGGGGGAGGGGTGTGTGTGTGTGTCTGAATTTAGTTTACATGATGGAGTAGTTAGTTGGTGTGGAAAAAGAAGTAGCATTTGTTCCTTGTATGAATGATTGTATCACCGGGATACATAAAGTGTATTTACCATTAGGTAACCTTGAACTAAGCTGAATTAGTTCAATTCAATTCAAATCCTTTATTCGATCTTACACATAAGATCATAAAAGTATTTACAATCACAATTTATAAAAAGACAAATAAAAGTTAGCATAAATCCTAATAATTAAAAAGTGCTACTAACCAATTGATCATAAAATCCATTTCATCTATATATATATAAGCTGGATACAATAAAATGTGTAAAAGACAGTCCTAATTCGTCTTATTTATTTATTTATTTGCTTTATATAGCGCACGAGTCACCCCATAAGGGTATCTCAGCGCATGGACTGCCTAAGAGTGCCAAGGAGAAATAATTAAAACAGCGATGTTTTTAACAGTTTCCTGAAAACCAGGTAATCTGTGCATTGTCGCAGCGATAGGGGGAGTTCGTTCCATTAGAGTGGGGCGATATGGTAAAAGGCCTTACCCCCTTGGCGGGATTTTTTGAAACGGGGGACTTGTATCAGGGCTTTAGCTCCTGAGCGGAGGGGTCTGGAAGGTACATAATTGACAAATTTGTCATTTAGATAGCTGGGGCCTAATTTGTTGACGGCTTTGTAGGCCATACAACATATTTTAAATTTAATTCTTTTCGTATGGGCAGCCAATGTAGTTTCTGAAGTAAGGGGAGGAGGCAGTTCTAGGGGAGCATTGGTTACCAATCGAGCCGCCGTATTCTGGACAACCTGTAATCTACTTAAGGCACTTTCGTTGGCTGAAATGAACAGTGCGTTACAGTAATCCAGGCGACTTAGAATTAGTGCCTGGATCAAGGTTTTTCGGGAAGATAACGGCAAAAAGGGAAGACTCTTCTGAGCATGCTGAGGTTGTGGAAGCAAGCTCCGATGGTAGAAGAGACGTGGTCTCCCAGCGTAAGTTTATGGTCCAATCGGACTCCTAGGTTTTTTACCACCTGTTTAGGACAAGGTGTGTGGCCCAGTTCCTCTGGCCACCAGCTAGGGGACCATTTCACAGTAGCCTCGCCAAACAACATTATTTCTAATTTAGCCGCATTCAGTTGTAGATAATTAATTTTCATCCATTCATTATGGGCCAACCTGCTTCCTCTTTTTCAAACATGCCCATAAAAATGATGCTAGCGAAAAACACACAAAAGAATTCTGCAAGGATTTGAGGAAAAACAATGCTACACGACAAAATTTAAAATTGTAACGCTTACAAATCGGTAAAATAAAATTATGTCTTTCCTGACGGTAAAAACCACAAAAGAATAAAAATTGAAGATCATTTTGTGGGGATAAATTGTCGCACGGGCACACGGAAAGATCAGAATGTTTGTATTTCTTCCCTGGATATCTTACCATCACTGGAATCAAATTTAGACGAAATCTTAATAAAATATATTTGTGGTGTGGCAATGTGACATCAGCCAGGTAAAAATAACTTCCCTCCTCCAGCGCTGGAGTTAGATCATACAGACGAGCTGTCTGGGTGTGGAAGTTTTTTTTCCCTTCTTAAATATTGGGCCCTCAAAGTGAATATCTCAGCCAATTTCCGCTTTGTTAGGGACTTGCAGGTAGATGGATCTTTAAAAAGGCGACTTTGACCAAATGCAGTTAATTCCGACTCCACATACTTTAGCCACCTAATCCTGCTGTAGTTGTCTGATTTTAAAATAGTTATTAAATTTTGCGTAAGGGGGACTGTATCCCTGCGCCAAATCGAGAGCCACAGCAGGAGTGGTGCCATTTTGAGCGAATCCAAAATGTATGATCGAGCCAGTTCCATGTGAAGCACGTAATTCTAGTATGACTGGGGGAGGGAAGTAAAAGACTAAAAAAATGTATTCTCAATGGATTGCAAGGAATCACTGGGAGCCATCCCCCATACTCCTGCCCCGTACACCGCTGCCGCCTTTGTTTTCGCGTGATCAATTTTTTTCATTGGAATTAGAGGTTTGGCTCGCAACCTTTTGGAGAATGTTTTCAACGCCATTAAGCTTCTCTGCATACCCATTGCTCTTCCCTCTAGCAGTTTGGCCCATGATTGATTTTTATCAAAGAGGACTCCTAGATAGGGGAAACGAGTCCACCACATCAATTTTACCAGAGTCCATAAAAAAAGAAGGTGGTCTATCGCGTTTCCCTGCCCCAGCAATGATTATAAAAGATTTGGTCTGATTGACCTTTAAATCTAGTGAATTCATAAAAACGGCATAAGCGGATATAAGATGCTGGAGCCCCATAATGAAGTCAACCAATGCCTGATCTATTCCCATCTCCTCCATTATTTGCCAGAGTCTGGGGTGGGACACGCAGGCAAAAGCTGTGGATAGGTCCATAAAGACAAGATAGATCTTCCCACCCTTGGCTCTGACATATCTGTCCATGATCAATGAGAGGTTCAGGCATTGGTCTATCGTGCCCTTTCCCTCTTGGAAGCCATATTGGGACTCCATTAAAATGTTCTTGCTCCTCACCCATGCCTCCAATCTCGTCAAAAGAAGGCAGCCCATGAGTTTGGCCGTCGTATCGATCAGCGAGATAGGTTGGTAATTTTTAGGATTACTTTTGCCTCCCTTTTTGTGAATCGGGACGATTATGCTGGTTTTCCAAGACATGGGGGGGGCCCCAATTATAGCGATTTTATTAAAAACATTGGTTAAAAGGGGGACCCATATGTCCATATTCTCAAAGAAAAAATCCATTGGGACACCATCGGGGCCCAGGGCTTTCCCAATGCTGCAAGCCTCAATCCCATTCCGGACTTCATTAGTGAAAAAAGAGAGATGGTTCCCAGAAGTAGTACAAACAGGAGGTATCGGATAATCAATTGCGGAAAAAGTACTTTTAAAGTGAGCCACCCACTCATCCCTCCCCTACGTTAACATCAAGCGCTGGGTCATTAGGCGTTTTAAAATGGGGGCCATTTATTATTCCCCAGAACTCCTTAGAGTTGCCTAAAGCCGAGGCCTGCTCTAATTTGACCCAGGTTTTTTCCCTTAGCGCCTTCTCCCTATTTTTCCTGGCCGTTTTATATTCCCTACGGAGAATGGAAATTTTAGAAGTGAAAAAAAAAGAAAAAGAAAAAAAGCTGAATTAGTTGATAAATGTACCTTAAGTGAAGTTTTAGTGAGTTCTAGGAAATGCATTCGGTATGTCACAATCCCTCCCTCTTCTGTCTTGTGTGCGACAGCTACTACAATGACACCATCAATCAACCAATCAACATTTGTAAAGCGCAGCACTGTCACCCTGGGGGTATCTGGGTGCTGTTTCTCCATCGAAGAGCCAGGTTTTGAGTCTCTTTCTGAGGTCTGCCAGTGAGGAGGCTATACCCTCATACAAATATTTTCCATTTTGCCACATAACATAGCCATGTTGCAGGTCTTTTTGCTTCTTTTAAAATCACCAGTCATTTATCTGTACATTTAAATGTATATTTAAATGTCCAAATTGAATGAATTCAGAATAAGTGGCCAAATTCAGGCAGTTTTTCTCTGGCTGATGGTCCTCTGCATAGTTGGCAAGCGTGGGAATGTTGAAAGCTTTCACTGCCTCTATCGCAACATATTACATGTGTGTACCATAACTGTCTTGCACACTGTAGTGCTATTAGAACTAAGGCCATACGTGATGTCATGCAGTTGCGGATAACAGAGGAATGAGTGGTATTTGGGGGGGATGGGGTAAACCAAGCAACTGCCACATACCAATTCAGGAACAGTGCATTCCCTTGGACTGAGGTTGTGGTTGCCTTGACGGAAAGTTTTGACAGTTTGCCTTTACACTTGATGAGAGTAAGTCTATATTGCGCATTCTCCACATTACAGATGTTTTACAACTTCCTGATCTAGTTCGCACTCATGAGAAAACTCATAACAGTTTGTTTATTCCATTTTTAAAGCTTTTGAGTCATTCCCTTGCCAATGAAGTCGTAACAAATGAGCCTAGACTAGAGTTGCTCAGCGCCAAATCTCTTTTTCTAATTTTGATAGAGAATAAGGCGGTCTCCACTTTGTTGAGTTAAACACTTGCAATATTGTTCATTTGTGCCTGCACCAGAGATGCCAGCATCTGTCATTGAAAAGTGCTAATTGTTGTTATGCAGATGTGTACAGCGCACCTTCACCCGTGAGGGTATCCTGGCGCTGAGCAGGAGAGAGTCAAGCCAAACCTAGCGCCTAGTGGGCCTACTTGAGAAGCCAGGTCTTCAGCTTCTTGTGGAATTCAAGCAGTGAGGAGACGACTCTTCTGTGAAGTGGCAGGCCAGTCCACAATTTAGGAGTGATGTAGGCGAAGGCTCGACCACTGGACCTGGTTTTCTGTATGTGTGGAATGTGTGCAAGTAGACCAGACAAGCAGAGGTGTCTGGAAGGTTTAAGAAAGTAGATGTGATTGCTGAGGTGTGCTGGGCCAGTTTTATGTAGTTCCTCGAAAGTGTGGATGAGGAGTTTGAATTGTGCTTTTTTGTGTATGGGGAGCCACTGGAGCTCCTTCAGGTGTGGAATGAAGTTGGTGCTGCATGGAAGGATGAGTGTGATTCTAGCCGCTGAGTTCTGAATGGTCTCCAGCCTTCTGGCGGATTTTTTGTTGATCCTAGCATTGAGGGTATTCCCGTAGTCCAGGTTGCGTGTGACGAACACATGCATGATGGTATTCTGGGTGCTGATTGAGAGCCATTTGAAAACCTTCCTTAGTATCTTCAGGATACAGAAGCATGAGGCGGTGATGGTGTTGACTTAGCAGTACATGTAGAGCTTGCTGTAGATGACTATACTGAGGTTCTTGGCATGGGTGGTGGTTGCTGATCCTAGCTCTGTTGGCCACTAGGTGGAGTGCCATGATGGAGTGCTCTTCCCAAAGATCACAATTTTGGTCTTTTCTGTGTTCAGCTTCAGACAGTGAGTCTACATCCACTGGGTCGATTTCAGTCATGCAGGCACTGAACTTGATCCAGTCTTGTCCATGAGGGAGGGAGAGTGAGTTGTGTGGCGTAGGTGAAGCCGCTGATGTCACAAGTGCGGATGATGCTGGCTAGAGGGATCATGTATGCACTGAAGAGAGTCAGGCTCAGGGTGGACCCTTGGGGGAACTCTGAAGATTAGGTCATGGGCATCCAAGGTGTACGGTGACAGGCTCACTAACTGGGTTCTTCCATCCAGGAAGGAACAGGTCCATCAGAGTGTGTGTCCTTGGATTCCAATGGGATGTGAGACCATGTCAAATGCTGCAGAGAGGTCCAGGAGGATAAGGGCCACCATATATATCCCCTCCATTCAGAACCATGCAGTTGTCATCCATGGCGGGGATGAGGGCAGTTTCTGTGGTGGGGTTTGCAACCAGACTGAATGGTGTACAGGAGTTGGTGGTCGTTGAGGTATTCAGTGAGGCACCTGTTCATGATTTTCTCTAAGACCTTGGCAGGAATGGTAGCAGGGAGATCGGTCTGACCCCCAATGACCTATTGCTTCAGCGCTATGTACATGCACCTCCACACCTTTCCTATGTTATTGTTACAATGGCAACTAATTGTGTGAATGTCCTTCCCTTTACCATGTTCCATCCACCATTTTCGAGATCTCCACTTTATTGGTGTCAACCACAATATACTCCTACTTCCTGAATGTTGGGACCACTGATTTGTAAGTCACCCCTATACTGGCCTCATGTGAAACATGCATGAGGTATTAAGTGGATACATAATAGCATAATTCTCCAAAAGCACGTTTCCCTAGGGTATGAAACTTTGCTGTGAAGTGTGCACATGGGACATGCAGTTTTGTCATCTTTCATCATTCTTTCCAAAGATGCACGCACTGGTTTGTTAAAGAACTGTCCCCATTCATTGGGGCCTCAATTATGTTGGTCTGAAATATTTGTTTCTTTCCACATACCCCGAGCCACACATTTTCCTGCCTCAGCCCTCCCACATGGTTCCCTCCATGCTTGAGCTGGATCTTTACCTCACTGTGCTTTGAGCCCAATGTCCCAGGGTTCTCGGTTTCAATTTTAAGTGCGGACCACAAACTTCTGTCTTCTGGTCTCCTGGACATCTTAAATAACATATCAATTGTTTTTTGTTTGATGCAGATTTTCATAAGATAAGAAAGTTATTAAGCACATCACTCACCCAAAGGCATCTTGGCACTAGGTCGTCAAAGCTCTACAGAAACCCTTATACGCAATGCGAGGTCAATCTACAAACAAGGTCCTAGGCAGGATAAAGCACTAGCCCCCATCCTTGCTTTCTTAACTTGGGTGACAACAAATGGATGTTGAGAGGTAGTCTGCATATCTCCAAGATGCACACAGAGCTGGAAACTGTTGGCTAACAGGGATTTCTCTTAGTTTAGGCTACATGGTTTGCTCCACCATCAAAATTTAGAAGAGAAGGGTAAAGAAAAAAAAAAGAGAGAAAAATAGCTATAAAAAGTCATTTTCAGACCTGGACCTCAGATGGTCTATGACATTGCGGAAAACACCTTTCTGTCAATGCAGTCGGTTGCTGTCGAGCTTGATTTCACTTCCAAAGCATTAATGAAATTTCCAGCAAAAAAGAAAAACACACTGGAAAAGAATATCAGCAGGCCTTTTACTCACTTTCAAAACTCATCAGCAGAAAAAAAGATTCTGAGATAATAGGTCACTTACTGACTGTTTATGGTCGAAGAAAAAAAGTAAAACTAAAAAAAAAAAAAAAAAATTCTAATAATATTTTCAAACCCAACTTGTTGGGGATAACGAATAGCATGTGAATCTGGGGTTCTGGTTGCTGCCACTTGTAATTTACCTGCAGATGGCTAGGTACAATTTTCAAGGTAACCCCCCTACCATGCAGTCACATTCTGCAAGTTTCAAGAGAAGTGAATTAGGAAGCTGCCATCTTACACATTTCTAACAAGCAACACAAAACATTAACTCCCAGAAAACAACTGACCGCTCATTTGCTCCAACCTCCAACACCAAACAACTAAGCAAATCACAAATGCTGGATTTCACAGTTGAGTGCTTCAATGTTGTAGCACACTGCAACAGTGCACATGAGATAGCAAGAATATGATCACCTTCGCCGTACTGTTATTCGTCTGCAAATGTTCCTCTCCAGCAACGGCTTATCAAGCTCCTAAATTCATTCATCTCCAGTATCCTGGCTCCGGAAACCAGGTTTTCTAGATTGATATCAGAGATCCATCTCCCTTCTTCAAAAACCATCTATTTTGAGGGCATTTACCTTTATTTTATTTAATGAAATTCTTACAACATACCTCCATTGTAATGTACCGCGAATGTTTTGTTTGCTTCTTTTTTTTATTTATTTTTTTAATCCTAGGGCACTTCTGAGTCTGCACGTCGTTTGAAAGGCCCCAGATTAATTGGCCCGTTTGTGTCTTTTTATCAATGTGTCTCAAAACGCTTACTCTGCTCCTGACTCAGGGCCTCAGAGTAATACAGGCAGCAGAATCTCAGATGCAGACAGTTTCTTCGATTAAGCACAGAGCCACCATTTAGCCAGGTACTCACTAGATGCCCGTGAACCCAACATAACATTCAAAATCAGCATTACATACTGGTTTGTTTTACTTTAAATATAAAAAAAAAAAAACCTCAACTGACTCTATGAAACAAAAATTATTTTAATTCAGAAGGTGTGATGTGTCTCTTCCAGACGTCTCTGTACAAGAAGCGAAGTCTTCAAGATAGTGACCAAGCACTTCATACTTGACAAACCCAGGTAAGGGTGTAGTTGTAACCTCCACATAAGAAATGGTATCTTCATTCACAAGGAGGGTAAACAGCCCTTACTACGAATCCGTCACCCCGCATGTTGTTACAACACGGTCGTTACAACGACCGCGTTGTAACAACACATACCATTACCCCGCAAGGTGTAACAACGACTTGCGGAGGGGGAAAAAGGTGTTGGATTTAAAATCCAACACCTTCCCTACTGTCTGCACAGACTGGAGTTGGAATAGTAAATTATACTATTCCAACATCCAGCGCCCCCCTCCGCAAGTCGTTGTTACATATTCCTTAGGGAGTGGTGCTAGAGAACTGGGTGGGGCGGGGTGCTTCAGCTGAGCTCGCAGATCAGTGTGCCAAGTGTGAGGTGGTTTGGTAATCTGTGCTTTTTGGCAGACCTCACTCTGCATTCTAGTAATTGCAGCCTTAAACTCATAATGGAAACATAAAATTACAAACACCACTTGGTTGAAAACTCCCGCCTACTGAAGCAAGTGACAATTCAAAGGCCCAGGAATCAACTTGAAGTAATAGGGCTGTAATCAGAGTAAATTTCACACTCAATTTAAAATTTGCTTTTAGGAATTTAACAGTAAAAATTCTCTCTGATTATGAAGCTATATCATTAAAAATGCAACACACATGGATCAGGTTAGCACCAAATTTGAAATCATCTGTTTGTTTTTCTAATTTATACTATAGAAATATTCCTTCTGGGTGCACAGAGGAGCCCTTCCTGCTAGGCCTGGGATCTCGGTCAGCATCAAGGTAATCCTGCAACAGAAAACCAATCCATGTTTGCAAGAGGAATATTTTCTCACAAAAGTCAGAGTGGATGTCAACAATATTTTAATAAACCAAAGACAGTTACCCAAATCCCAGTATAAAGCTCGAGGTGCAAGCACTTTGGCACTTTGGCACATGATTTTTTTTGTGGGTAGTCCTAAAGCCACTCACCCCTCAAAGTGCCAACAAACACGGAACTTTCATTATCCGAAATAAACAAACATTCCTCAATTACACCCAAGAATCAAGAGTACTGGTAGTAGTCATTGCCCAGAGCGAGGGTAGATTAACAATATTCCCTTTTTTATACACCAGTGTCAGTCAGTCCATTGCACTAATCTCAGACTGACCACACTGCCTTCTTTAGATGTGGATGGGCAGGAAGGGCACGTTTGTGTACTCAACCCGTGAAAATGGACGTACAAACAACAGAGCCCATTCAGAGAGAAAAAAAAAATGAAGAAAAAAAAACAGATTAGTAAGCGTTCCAGTCTGCCAGAGTTTAAGACATCTTGGTTTTCTATTTTTGCCAGCTCTCACAATGTACTTCTTGTGTGGTACTGGATCACATCCCATGTGACGCCCCCTCACTTCCTCCATAGCGGTGTTTCATTCACTGCGAGATACCACCTTCCTTCCTGTGTGGTGCTGCATCATTGCCTTATGCAACCTCTTCACTTCCTGTGCAGTGATGCTTTTTCCTTTCTCCTCCCACCCACCTATGGCTTTCATTGGGATTTCAAAAGTGGCTTTAGATTCGATGCCCTACTTGTTTATGTTCAGTGCCCAAGACAGCGTTGACTTGGCTCTCCCCGTAACAACAGGCTGGACGGTACAACATCTCCATCACCTCTACTGTGCATCCAGAGGCCTTTAAGGTCAATGGCCTGACATTCATGAATTAGAGAATCACATTGATAAACAAAAGTAAATGCAAGGCTTCCGCGGATGAGGTTCCATGTAGCAGTGCTTAGGCATTGAATCACTTCCGGGTAGAGGCAAGAGCTGCTGATGCCTAGGTCTGGCTCTGGGTAAAGACAGACAGGATGTGCTTCATGTGCGTCAGCCGGTCCTTCAAGGAAGACATTGAAAGAATCATCATCTGATATGTTGGATCAAGTGGAAGGATGGCAAGCAACCACCAGCACCACGCAGGTCCATCAGGGGAAGCCTAGAAAAGAGGAAAAGCAGCTTTACATTACAAGACAGAGAAAGGAGCAATGACAGAGCACACACAGGCACATACAGGCAAAGCAGTCTGTGGGTCCCAGGGCGCAAAGAGCAGTGGATGCTGCAGAACAGGCCGATTGCATCAGCAGCAGCTGGTGGTGGTCCCATCCAACACGTAGTTGACTGGCAGAACTGTATGCGGAAAACAGTGAAATAAAAGGGGTGCTTGCAAGTCAGGACTGAGGGGCATCTGCAGAGATGTTCATGCATCCTTTGGTGCGAATATAAGGATCCTGCAGGTCAGGAGAAGAGTTGTTCTGGCAGAACGGGGAGATACTTTCAGTACTGAAGCAATAAGGGTGTGCCAGCCCAGAGTGTGGCACATGTGAGGTTTAAAATGTGCAGACTTTATTCTTTGGTGCAGCCTGTGCACACGCACAGACGAACCGCAACAGCTCTTCAGTTTTAACACTTCTACTAGTGTGAAATCCAGAGTGTTGCATGGTGTGTTGAAATGCATTACATGGAAAGTTACACTGAAATGCATCACTCGAAATGTGTCTACTCAAAGGAATAAGATCACTATCATTTTGTAGCACATGAACATAAAGTACAAATATTACCTAAAGTGACTATAAGGAAATGAACCCAAATTGATTTTCAATAAAAGAGGGAAAGAAATATTGGTTAATGTCATTTACAATGCCAATAGCTCAAACTCACGTAAATGTGAGACCTATTCAAAGAAGCAGCCGCCATTGTCCTAGGCTGCTCGGAAAGCGAAAGCACGCATGGCGCGCTGAATGTTGCAGGAAAGCATGTTGTGCCTGAAGTAGAAGAAACTCATTAAAGAAAATAGTGCTTACAGACTAAACAAGCATTTGCAATGCAATAGGTCTCGGATTTGCGAGAGTTTGAGCTGTTGGCATTGTAAATGACAATGCCTTTTATTTACGTGTTGGTTTTTAAAACATAAATAAAAGGCATTGCCATTTACAATGCCAATAGCTTAAACTCTCGCAAATGTGAGACCTATTGCATTGCAAATGCTTGTTTAGGACTTGTGCCCTGGGATTCACCCTCAGGGAAGAGGATATGGCGTAAGCTGCCAACTGTGGAACTGCGGAACTGGGTTTGAGTCCCCGCGTCAGCTCAACATCCCGTGAATCTGGGCAAATCACGTAATCTCACTGTGCCTACAAAAAATGAAAGTGCCTTGTGTAAAGTAACTGGTGCTCATGCAAAGCGCTCCAGTCTTCGGGTCGAGTTCGCGCTATATAAAACTGCAAAAAAAAAAAAGAAACGCGTCTGTTTGCCGTTCCCTTCAGGTCCTCATCCTCCCTGCTTGGAATTACCCGCATGGGTAACAAATACAAAGCACAATGAAGGCGCTTCCTCATTTAGGCGCTACATTATCTTACATTGTGCGCAGTAGCCCCAGTGCACTCCAAATCACTGCACGGTGCGAGTCTCAGCGCACATAATACGTACAACATGAATCGAGAAAACAAAGATGTTTTACATGATGTGCTGCTACCTCGCCCCTCCCACCCTTCCTGGAACTCGAAAATTCCTCCGGGTATTAACATAACCTATAAATATACAAGAACAAATATTCGGATCCATGGAAACATGAAAGGCAGCGAAGCATACATCTACATAACAGCTAGCTATACATTTACATGGGTGCGCTCGGCCCGCAAAAAAACACCTTGCACGGCGGTAAGGCAAACACACACGTGTGCACAGTAAAGAATTACTGCTCGATCTTACCCAGGCAAGCACCGCACGTCAGAGCAGCCGCATTCAAAGCCCCGGCTGATGCCCCGTAGATGCGAGTGGCCCCAGAGATGAGATGCAGGCCCGCTCCTGCAGGCAGCTAGACACCCCGATGTGGTACACCCCGAGGAAGCCGCAGCCTGCGAAGGACAGGTTCCATTCGCGCTCCGACGTGAACATGGTTAGTCCGGGGTGGATTGAGGTAAAAAAATCAAACCAGTGGTGCGCGCGCACCACAGTGGAGCGGGGGGAAAGGGAGCACGGCAGCGAGGCGAACGCGCGCTGCTGCGCGTGCTAGCCACCGATGGGAATGGGCGGAGCAAAGGCGGGACATGCGCCCGCCTTTGCCCAATTGCGTGCATTACTTTTTTTTTTTTTTAAAACACGCTAAAGCCAATGGCAGCCGCCGAAAGCAAAACCACACGCACGAGCGTGTGGGCAGCTTTCAAAAGCCCATACAAGAGGTCTCGGGCTGCGCAAGCAGTGCTACGCACTGCAACGCTAGGCCCGAGACCTAAAAATAGGTACCGTAAAACAACCGAGGTAAAAGGGCCAGTCTTCATGGGAGGTTACAAATGAAGACAAGGAGTTACTAAGGAGGGACTAACAAGCCTATTAACGAATCAGAAGCCAGCATTTACAAAGGGCAAGGACACAAGCCAATGACAAATAGGGGCGGAGAGTGGGCAGGGCTTCTATTCTATACTCCAATACAGCATGCCGCAGAGCATGGCATGCACTGCCCAGGCTCGACCTAAAAATACCAGGGTGCAGAAATTAAATTTGAAACACTAGAAAAGGTTTCTTTTACAGAGGTATGTTATAGTATATATTTTTGATTTCGAGTATGGCCGGCTTCCCGTTGGCCAATCAGATCAGCGAGGCTATAGCCTCCGCCCTCCAGGCAGACCACAGCCTGCCATATTTAGTGTTCATTGCACGTGGGCAGTCAGCAGAACTGCTGCTGCAGAATCTGCACTGAGCACACTGAAGCTGTGCCGAATGGGCACCATGTTTGATTTCCACTCGCAGCAAAGTGGTTTGTTTTCTCAAGACAAACACCCAAAATGGGAGTTTGTTTTCAGAAAACAAAAAACAATAGCCCGATGTGAAGGGAGTTTTCTCCCTCCGTAATGGGGACATTGTGCGTTTTTTCGACCCGGGGTCACCGTGCCTCACAGATTCCTGGAAACAGAAAACAAGTGAAAGCTACCCTGCCCTAAAGAGGAAGGGTATATCACAGTGATCTGATGAACTAAGGTAGATGGGCTTTCCGGTTAAGGGTTTATGGGCAACCGAGACTCCAAGTCCACCGAGGTCAATACACTCAGCACCTTCCCACCTCTAAAAAGCGTGGAAGAACAGTGAGACTGGCATGGTGGGAGCACCACCAGTTTACTGGGGTTCTACTGTCCTGCCAAACTCTTCATGACACCCTTAGTGGTTAAAAAAAAGTGCTGTGAAAAATTAACTGACAGAAAATAACTCCACAGCAAAAAAACGCAGGTGTAGATTTCATTAAGAGCAACGTTAAATATTACTAAACCATTTTGAATCAAATTTTGCACAACCATGCTGTGCCTTTTTATTTGACAGCTTGTTAATTAAATACATGTTCGCTGTCCTAATATGCTTCAACTGAAAAAGGCCATCAATTGAAGAAGCATTTCGCATTTGAAGCAGCTATTTTTAGAAGGAATAATTTAGAAGTATTATTTTTAGAGCTGTTAATTTCAAACTACTGAGGTAATACTTTTTGCACATGCCGGGATCAGCCACGTAAATGGCTTTATATGACCTCCATTACCAGTGCCCCGATATCAGATGCGAGAATTACCACACCCAACAAAATGCAACACTGAGGCGTTTAGGTGCGATAATTATTTCCGACTCGGAGTTTTACACGAAATATAGGGCATAACATGCAATTTCGCTGCTTATCACACCAAAATCTGCAGGTCTCAGAAATTTACCCGGCATTTTTTCCTTTAGTGAGTATCAGCCGATTTGACGTGCCGAAATTTACGTGGGGAAAATTGGGATGGTTCAGATTTAACCACAAGACTCACAATTCTGATGTGTGGCAACAGAAGTTACCGCACTTACCAGAATTAACCAGGGCACTTGGGTAGGAGACAATGAGATTTCAAAACAGAACTGTAAGCCAGGAAGGTCCTTCTAACCAGCAACAAAAAGAGGATCTTCTATGACTGCAGCAATTTAGTAGTAAACTGGAAAGAACGAGATGCGGCCTTGCATCATTCCAGCCATGCAGAGAGATCTTAGGTAGTCACTTGTCACATCACTCCCTATTCCACAGCTGTCCGTCCCAACCCTTCCGAGACCATTACAATAAAGCAATCTCCATACTTGCTAATGGGCCAGTTCTACCCTGGGCCGCTGTCCTGTTCGGCTTTGCACATCCACAGTTGAGAGCAGCAGCTACAAAACTATTTTCCTCTTGTGTGATCAGGCAACAGACAACATTTGAGCCATCACTGGGATAAATTTCAGTTGCAATATTTTGCAATCGGTTTACAAAGACAGTAAATGTTTTTGGGGCATAGAAAACAAATGTTCCTTTATTTTTTCATTAATTTCATGCATCAAGTTTCATGCATCAGTTTTCTAGTCCCTATGTAATTCAACCAAGACATTCAATTGGTGCGGTCTAGTCAACCCAAGACAACGTTTCTGATCGTTCTCAAGGAGTCCAATTTCACAATGGTTGGTATCCTATCCTATCACTCACATCCAAGATCTTGGACTATTTGCTTGGACAGAGAAAGGTCCTCTGCATGGAACTCGAGAGCACGTTCCAGTGCTTTAAATTCCCCATAGCAAGCTGTAGTGTTTTTGGCCACCACCTCAGCACACACAACAATCATGCATGTGTGCTTTGTGTTATATGAAGTGAGACCCAGAACATGGTTCTGTGGTCAGAGGATCACACCAAGTGCACACTCCTTTTTATGAGAGTGTTACTGTACTGCAGAGGACTTGTCATACTAGTGACAAAGACCATGGCTGGAGCAGTCTGTCTGTGACTAGTTCTAGGCATCTCTATACTTTTCCTATTTCCAAGCAAACAGCTGGAATACACAAAGTCTGTCAGCAACTAGGGTATAAAGATGGGACAGAAACTTCCAGCAGGAGTGCTTAGATTTACTGACCAAAAGACTGGGGTCTCACAACAGTAGCGACCAGGAGACTCCTCTGTGCTCCAGGGTTGGAGTACTGACTGACACCTTCTCTTGCGGTGTTAAGGATCAGTAACCTGGGAACAACTTGCCTACTCTGCCAGGAGGTGCTACCAGGACCCTGTTCGAAGGGAGAAGCTGGATTCAACTCAGAAGGTGAATTGGAGGTGCTCTTTAATGAAGAGGGCACTGCTCTGAAGGTAAAGGGCTGTGAAGGAGCTCAGGCAAGGCAAAGCAAATCCACACCACTGCTGCAACATGAGCCAAGACATACACCACTGCGCTAAGGGTGAGGTTCATGGGCCACAGGCGCCCCACAGACAGGAAGTTAGGGCCAGTCCTCGTGGGAGGTTACAAATGAAGACAAGGCGGGACTAAGGATGGACAAACAAGCCTATGTACAAATCAGAAGCCAGCATTTACGACGGGCAATGACATAAGCCAATGACAAATATGGGCGGAGAGTGGGCGGAGCTTCAAGAGCATTCTCCAATACAGCATGCCTCGCAGAGTGAGCAGCGCATGGGCGCTGCCCTTAGGATCGACCTAAAAAACAAAAAAACAAAAAAAAAAAAAGACTAGGGCTGAACGATACATTCAAAAGAGACTGCATCTTCACAGTATGTTCACTGGCGTAACTCACTGTGGGCATCCAGCTTGTTTGGGTCGAGGCTGTTGTGATTGTGCATGAGAATGGCCTGAATGGCAAGAAAGTCAAGACCGCCAGTTCAGGGCAATCTACTTTCAACTGGTGCTGTTGCAAGCACTGGCGCTTGTAGCGTGAAGCAAGACTCCATAGACTAGTCCAAAGGAAGGATAACAACATCCCACCTGGTGAGCCATGCAGAGGTCACACTTCCCGGAGAAGATCTGCTCCGACATACAGCAGTGCCTGCATCCTCGTCCTGCTCAGAGGACGTTATGAACTCTACACCGAGGACATAGAGAAAAGAAGGCACTGTACCTAAAATGGAGCAGAAACAGATAGTAAAGAGCAGTCCTTTATCTAGGAGGAGGGGGGTTGAGACCTTTGATCTTAGGAGAGAAAACAACCATGCCTAAACCACCACTGACAGTACCACTGAAATCCCGACATAAGGCCAAAGGCCAATACACAATACTCCAAAAGTCTGTCCCCAAATTACTGTGGGTACTGTTCACATTAGTAACCTTGATGGCAGTCCTCTATTTGTTGTCTACAGTAATTGTGGATTAGTGTGTATTAGCATAAAATAACTTTTCTTTCTAAAGCTAAACTTCTGGCTAGACCTGGTTTTAATGACTGTTACCTTATGGATGTTGAGTGCGCACTCTCCAACACCACACCAACCTCTTGAGTAACCTCGCCCTGTTTGACTTCGCTACCCTGAGGGTTATGTGCTAAATGTGTGTATTTTTGGTGTCCCTGATAATGGTAAGCCCCAGGACTGAAAAGGTAAAAGGCTCTGTTACAATCTGAGCCCAGTAACAATTGGCTGCCCTGGGACTCCTGAAAAAGCTCCCACACTATTCATGGACATTTTTTGTCACAAATCCAGCTAAATGGAACACCATACATAACAGCCCAACAAGCCATTAAGTATTACATTAGAAAAGCTTCACAGAAGGCTGGCAACGTCTGTTACTGGCCACACTGGGAGAACAACTGTTGTGGGAACACTACAGCTCTGGAGGTTTTCACCAAGACAAAACAAACCATAAAGAAGAGAAAATGTGTGTGTGTAAAACATTCCACAGAAGAGGACTATTACACTGGAATCGGTGCAAAAATATGGATTTCCACATATTATTTCCAATTTTTAAGGGGCTGTCTTGTAATGTTACAGCATTCTTGCAGCACAGAAGTACCAGTGCCTATGGTGTTGATACTTAAGGGTGCGAAAATACCAATGCAGTGTTCACACATCCATGTAGTATTGTGGGTGAAGATGAGGCATGTCTGTGGATCTGAAAAGGTCTCACAACAGTGTTTGACACCATAAACAATAACTCACTATTATACAGTTTACCATCCAGAGTGGCTAATGATGTATGGTTCTAAAATAGCACCAAGATCTCTGTTTTGAAACTGAACTCCTTCAAATCCCTCACTCCTACTCGAACAACTCAATTGTTTCAACCCCAATTGTACAACCTTTGTATGGAAATTCCTGTTACTATCCTCCAAGATAAAACATCCCCTTATATCAAAATGCAGATGACAGAACACTATATCTTAGAATCTCTGAACTGACCAGCATAACCAATTTAAAAATATTCTTCAATAAATGAACAAATTGGTTGAACTAATTCTCCGTAAAAGTAAGTTACTTCTCTACTCCAATGACTCTCTTACTCCTTCAAGAATGGTTTGACTTTATCTCCTATCGGGCTCGCTCCCAAGCTGGTCCCCTATGCCAAATCTCCTTGAATTCGAAATGCTTAAAATTCCAATATGACTGAACTGACCACCAAGATGACAAACACTTCCTCGTTCAACTGCATCTTATGAGAAACCTTCTATCCCTGCATCAGAGGCGAGGACAGTAATGTTTGCTTTAGTGCAGTCTCACTCGGACAGAGGTACTTGTAAGTCTTTCCAGCTCATCCACAAAAATCCTAAGAGCCATCCTGGTGCTGCAGCTAGATTTTTCACCAAAACCAAGAAATAACACCTTATGACCCCATCTTAAAAGACCTGCACTGACTCCCTCTAGAAGCCAGAATTTTAATTCAAAGTTGCTTGGAACACCCACAATGCCCTCCACTCTGGCTTTGCATCTTATCAAATGGATAATCTCCACGTCACGTGTTGCGACAAGTCTATGAAGAGCAAAACACACCTAGTATTAGAGATTCCACTAGTCAATAAAAATCTAAACCAAGTGTGTTTTTGTGTTGAACCCATATGGAACATTTTACTAGAACACATCAAACTCAATCTGGACCTTACATTCAGAAGAAACATAAAAACCCACCTCATTGCCCTGCCCCTCTCTTACTAGCTTCTATTATTCCTAACTAAGCTTCTATAACTACCCCCCAATGTATCTGATGTTTTAAGACTTTCCTATTGTTAAGATAGTTAATGAAAAGAACTCTCCTGCCCTTGCAGCTAAGTCCAATAAATAAATACATCCATAAATACAACCCCATACTCCTACAATTCCCTTCCTTCCATTGAGGAATGCCTATCGCTCAGCTGCCTGCTGAAAGTTACGGTGCCCTGTCAGGAGGCAACCAACCCAAGCAGTTCAGATCGGATTTTTCGGATTGCTCCAACTCGGTGTAATATGAAAGAGTCATGTCATTGCTGAAATTCTTTTAATTACTCAGTTATCCTTCAGGGTATTCCTGATCTGACCAATCTCCCCTTCACTGAGACAGCACGGACAGCCAAGGTATACTCAACCAAAACCCAACCCCCAATCTGAACAAATCCAGGTAGATGATATAGTCCTTGCCACCACATGGTCTGAAGCAATGCTTCCAGACCATGCTAGCAGTGGAGTTTGGCAGGAAAAGGAACCTGCACACTCACCCTACTTGAGAGACCCAAAAATCTCCAGCCGCATCAAAGGGAATGCCATGTTGCAAGTTTTTCCGAGAAGGGAGAAGTATCCCTTTTAAAGTGGATATGGCTGTTTTTTCTGAAAAACTGTGAATTCATACCGACTTTTTGAAACAGATAATTGAAGCCCATTGTTTTTTTAAAACATTTATTTAATAATTCCATTTGAAGGATACAGGCACTTGAGTCAGTTGGTATATTATTTGATACCCTAATTATTTGTAGGCTCCCCACAAATATTTGTGAGGTATTCTTTGGGGCAATATTGAGGTGGATAGATCCAAAATAGGCCAGCAACAACTGCACTGAGCAAGTCCCTTCCTCATCTCTTCAACAAATAGGGCCCTGGAGTGCCGCCCTCAAGAGGGGTTGGAACATTGGAGGTGCCATCATCTCCTTAACCCCAAAGAAACCCTTCCATAATCAGGGTCATTGTTATCTTCTTCTCCATCCAATCCTAGGATCAGGGTAAGTGCAGTATGGGCGGGATCACTGAGAGGTGACCTATATAAACCCTTCCAGAGCACCATGAAGTAGGAAAGCTCTCTTATGGGCAAGTGGGGAGGTTCTTGAGGCTAGTTACAGATGGTGGAAGCTTTTTGTGTGTGTAGATCTCGCTTATTCCAGTGGGTAGGTGCGAGGTGAGAGATAGTGTGACAGGAGATGGTCTACCAGATATCTCCCCTTACCAGTATGGGAGATGTATGCACGTTATGTGAAACCTGCCAGTGTCTTGTACCAATTATTTTCCTAATGGCCAGCCCTTAAAGACAATCCTCATTTCCTCACTTTCATTCCCTTCCATGGATATCAACCTGTCATTCTCACCGAAGTAGAAATTCATATTTTTATGTAGCTTCTTCCTAAGGGTGAGGTCCTGTAGGGTACCTGGCTAACACCTTCAATTCAGGATCCAAGGCTTCATGTCCTACCGTAAAACTCCAGCAACCTACAATAGTCCAACAGGACACTCTCATGGTCGCTTACGTTCTCAAAGTCACAACAATTTACAAAAATATAAATCTATCCATATGAAAATTGCATATAGCGGGGGGCGATAAATAAACCCTTTCCCCAGCATGGTGCCCTCTCCATATATCCACCATGCAGAGATCATGCAGTGCCCTCTTCAGGGTTTCTCACATGTAGTTTGGAGTCTGTGCAGGTGACTGTCTATCTAGCGCGTCCTTCATGACACAATTAGAGGTACCTGCCCACATCAAAGCTCGGACGCAGGGCACAGAGTTTAAGTATCTAGGAAAGAACTGACTGTTTGTTATCCATGGCATGGACATTAAGCATACAGCGGTTAGAGCAGATACCCGACTGGAAGGTAGTACATAACAAGACCCTGGGTACCACAGATCCTTGCGCCCTACCACATGAAAACAAAATAGTACCTCTACATACATCTTAATGCTATTTTCAGATTCTTTCTTTCCATTACGTGGGTTTCCATTAAAAAGATGATCTGTACCCTACAGCATCTTGGGTGTGACCTCACTTATCGCCTCCTCACATATGACTGCATTCTCAACACTCAATGTAAGGATCTGAAATTTACCCAGCATAGAGAAAGCATGGCACCGTTAACATAAAACATAATATAGTATCTTGTAGGAGACCCCCCCAGTGTGAGCATTTCCACATATTCTCCAGATCAAATAAATCCCAGACCCTCATTTCATGCAAGCTGTCATAAGGGGCCTGTAGAGTCACAGAAGTATGAGAGGAGGGTATTTCAGGCCCTTCGGAGGAATTAAAACATCGCAAAACAGCATTCATAGCATTTCAGATATGCAATTTTGTATCTCTTGTGCCAATAAGGAGAAATTCCCATGAAGAATTGTTTTGCACTTAATCCAAGATCAGCAGTGGTAAAATCCCAGTTTTGCAGCACAACAAAGATTGAGAGACAATGGTTCCAGTGGAGGGAGGCAGAGTGTGATGGAGGAACTATATCCAGGAGTTTAGGACACTTGCCCATCTGCGCCACGAGGGCAGTCACCCGGGCTCTATTCAGGGTCCTTAGCCACCTCCCCAGCATCATGTCAGAGTCTGGCTACTGTCAAAACAAAGGGGTCAGGTCACCACCAAGTACCCACTGCACCAATGAGCTGCATCCCAACTTGAACTGGACACAAGAGTCAGCCCCCCCACCCCAAAAGCCCTTTGTCCACTTCTCCTACA
This sequence comes from Calotriton arnoldi, assembly GCA_963921515.1. Lineage (NCBI taxonomy): Eukaryota > Metazoa > Chordata > Amphibia > Caudata > Salamandridae > Calotriton > Calotriton arnoldi. The sequence goes on from CAWUFW010014045.1 coordinate 242,750, forward strand.
TTGGGACAAAAGGCAAAGGACAGCAGTCTCTCCCCTTTGTGGGTCCCCAGGCAGGTCCGGTCTATGGCTGGAGTTGTGCAATGTAGCTACTCAGAAAAGCAGGATGAATGTCACTCAGAAAGATCAATTTTGTCTCCAAACTAAACAATGGCCTCTATTCCACACCACCATGGAGCAGATATGACAGCACTGTTGGCAGCCCACAGCAGTGGGTCAAACATGCATAGCTGGGCCATGTGTAATGGAGGAGTCGGCTCAGCCAATCTTTCCTCCTTTCGTGTTCATAGTCACCTTCAATATCTTCTTTAGAATTATGTGGAGAATCACATAAGCCTTCCTTTAGCCTGTATTGGAGGTACTTGCACCAGGCAATGCAGGATTTTTAACAGGATTTTACAGATCCTGAAGGGAGCTCTGCCAAGGAGGTCTTCTCTTGCATAGTGTTTGGGTTAGGCCAGGCCCAAAGATTTATATCTGGAGCAAGCACAAATCTTTCTGCCACATTTTATGAGTTGGAAAAAACCGTTGGTAATTCGATTGATTAAAATGTGAGGGTACCTTTGACATCTATCATTATGAAAATGGAATTAAGGCAAAAAAGTAACAGCTACTTTTTTAGATTTCATAGAATATGGATTAGAACTTATATAGTGCAGCAATCGCCAAAGCTCTTGGGCACTAATATTAAGCACAACACAATGGATGACCATTGATCCTGTGAAAACATATTTTATTACGCTATATTATACTTTGCACATGTGTGAAGAGAAAAGATAATATTCAGTATATTTATAAAAGAAATATGTGAAAACATTACACTAATATACATGTGTACCCTGTGTGCAGCTGGAAAGCAATCGTTTCGTTCTGATTGGAACCGTTTCGTTCTGATTGGAACCGTTTCGTTCTGATTGGAACCGTTGTACTGTATTGAGTTCACTGACAAAGTTGCTAGGCCATTGTAGGCATGGGAGCCATTATGTCTTGTGAAGTACATTGCACATTTTAACAAGCGTAACTTTGTGTTCAAACTTGGCAAGGGAATCGTGCTTTTGTGAAAAGAAGAAAGTCTACATCTGTCGATATAAGTGGTATCTTACATCCAAGAACTGCCTTCACAGAGAGTGACCGCAGGGTGCAGGACCAGACTCCACACGAAGACCCAAGGTGCAGGAGAAAAGAGGGGAAGTTTCTCCAGCGGAATTTGGGTGAAGAACAGTCAGGAGCCAAGCCTGGTAATTGGTAGAAATGTAGCGCTCCGATCAAATCAAATGAAGGCAAAAACCCAACAGAACTTACCACTTGTTCACAGTTTGCACTGTTTGTGGTTAAGGTATTGTTGAAGGTAAAGAGAAAAACAACTGTCATCAGGGTAAGAGACTAAGGGGAAGAAATAGAGGTTGGGCATGTAGGAATGGGTGACGTCCAAAGGGAAAGAGGGTGCGAGTGGGATCCCATGATACAGATCAAGAGGGCTCTAGAAAAGTGCTGCTATGGGGAAGATAAGCAAGAGTGCTAAGACTCAAGGAACAGACCCATGAAGGATGAAAGTTTGGAAGAAAGAGACCCTGTGATCTAACTGCCAGACCCCTTCATGAGCCTTTCCAAGCGTAGACTGAAGGTCTGTCGAACCCAAGGTGAGCTTTGAGTACAACTGCATAATACCTTCCTCCCCCGCTCCCTCCATGAGATCAGTTAGATAAACAACTGAAAGAAACCCTACCCTCGTTCTCTGTTTCCTTCCCCCCTCTCCCCCTCCTCATGGGATGAGTTGCAGGTACAAGGACTGCAGACCCTTTTTCTTTTATTCCAGAGTGTGAAGAGTAATCGGGAATCAAAATGGGGACAGAATGACCTAAATGTGGTGAGCCCTCACCGAAAGGGACTCCTGCCCACACTATGTACCAAAAGTATGTTAATTGCACCTGCAGTTTCTTAAAAGAGAGGGTCTGGCTCACTAACGAAGACAGAAAGAAGCCCTTTCTGGCACAGGATACCTTCCATATAGAAAGATTAGCTAATTTACAGAAAACATTGAAAGACCCTAAAAATAAAATATATGCCAAACAGTGGCCACTTTTCCCTTCAGTGGCAATGTGGAGGCACACAGGAATAAGCATGAATCCCATGTCCAGAGCATGCAATATACACAGGAACAGTTACAAATCAGCCATTTCAAAGATTATAATTCCGGTTTTGTAAAGCGCGACTTATCACCCCATAAGGGTATCCAGGCGCTGTAGGCTGCTGGGGAGATTAAGTGAGCTATTGCCCAGAGTCACATTATGCTGTGCTGAGCTGAGCTGCCGCTGGCGATCAAACCGCGAGGACCGCGCTCCGGAGTCAGCTGCTCTGGCCACTGTGCCACACCTCTCACACAAAGATAGGTCATGGACTTATGATCCAACAGCTCCTCCCTAAATACTTCCCCAGATCACCTATCAAGAAGAGAAGAAAGAAAGAGGAATCAAGGGAGGAGGATCTACTTGACATATTACCCAAGCTGGCTGATGGGACTGAGGGTACGGCCAGAGTTGCCCCTGGAAACAAAGCTGTGGCTATGGCACTGGCAGCGAACGGAGCACAAGGAGGTAACAAGTAAGTGAGCATTGCACTACTAGCAATAGGCAGCAGAACGAGTAGGGCAGAGGCTGGTCCAACTTCCAAAGACCATTCAAGAGCACAAGTGTGTTCAGCCCCGGATTTCCACGCATCACACCTGTGCGGCAAGTTTTCTCGACGCATCACCCGCAGACCAGAACTGTCTTGGAGTCGACGCATCACTACCCCCTACAGTCCGGATTTGACGCATCACTTCTCCTGCATGCAGCAGAACTGTTGCATCGCCTCCCCGAGGACTCAGGAACTGGCGCATCTCTGTTCCTCGACGCTTCCCTTCTCTGCGGCTGTTTGGCCTTGTGAATTTTGACACATTTACAGGTACTTTGTGTAGAATCACGCATCCATAGTTTTCTATGGACTAAGTTGCTTGAAACCTTGCAAAAGTCCTATTCTTATTACATGTATGTTGGATTTTTGTAATTTTGGTCTTGTTGAGTTTAGGTAAAGATATTTTATTTTTCTAAACTGGTGGTGTTATCACTGTATTACTGTGTTTGGAGTACAAACACTTCACACATTGCCTTTGAGATACGTCTGTCGGCTCGTGCCAAGCTACCCAGGGGGTGAACAGGGGTTATCTAAAGTGTGTATCCCCCTTACCCTGACTAGAAGCAAGGGTCTCTATTTGGACACAGGTACCTACCTCTGCCAACTAGAGACCCCCATTTCTAACACCCGGTGTATATCTGAAGGAGACTCCACTCCACGCATTACCAAAAAGGATTGCTCACTTTCTGCCAATCTAACCTCTTCTAATAACTACTGGAGGAAGTGGGGAAACAAACACACACAAGCATCTTTTTACAAAAACAAAAAAGTTTCAAGTTGCTACCTGGATATCATCCTCCTTCTTGGGCAGAGGTCCACTCTGCAGAAAGCTTGGCCTGGATAGGTCGGCACGGTCCTCAGATATCCAGCTTTCCACTTGCTGGTAGGTCAGGTCATGTAACCTCTGCAGCTCCACCAGTTCATCCCCTTGTACCTAAAGGGGTAAAAGTGTGGAAAGGGAGAGTTCAGGACACAGTGGATGAATGAATATAAAAACAGGTGCATCAGGCAGAAGGTGGTAGTCTGGGGGAAAAAGGTGAGACAAAGAAGTGCATCAAGGAACAAAAGGAAGAGAAAGAAAGTGAGAGTGGGAACGAAATTGGTATTCGTTTTAGAGAACAGATGAAAAGACAAGAGTGCAAATGAAGTAACAACCAATTGAAGATGAGAGTAGCTGAGGCAGAAGACAGAGAAATTAGTATACAGGTAAAACTGATGGTGGATAATAACACGGGGGTAGGGTTGGAGGGTGTAGTGGGGAAAGGCAAAAAAATTACAATAATCCAGGAAATTAAAAAAGGGAAATTAGTAGCATAGCACTAAAGTGGTAGAGAAGGATGACAGCAACCATAACAGAGAAAAGAGTACAGAATAGACAGAATGGATGTCAACATGGCACTGTCAGAAAGCGAAAAGTGCCAAAGACCAGCGAACTACCTGGAGGAAGTGGCAGTGGCAGCTCAGTCAAGGAGAAAGGAGAGGAAACAGTGAACCAGAGAAAAAATAAACGAGTGAAGTGAGGAATAAGGCAAATTATAAATTAAAGCAGTGATTTAACCAGGTAATTACTACTTAACAGAAATCTGTTCCCATTTCTATGTAAGGCAGTGAGGCACCATAGTGAAGACACAGGTAGGAAAGCATCAATATTGCAACAGTCAGAGAGCCAGACTACTGAGGAGAGCATCCTACCTCCAAATTACTTGATTTTTTATGTACTACTTTAAAGCCTGTCCCTTAGCCCCCACCTCCTCCCATTCAAACTAGTCACTGGGCAAGGCTATGCCTATTTGCCCAGTGGAAATGTTTTCTTCTGATGCATTTTCCATGGTGCCTTTTCCCCATATGATAATAAAAACAGCAGTTCTGACCTTTTTATCCTCCAAGTATTCCACATCCGCCGTATGGTACCCATCTCGCTGTCCTCGTTTCAGCACTCGAAAACGTCGCCTTCCCACCGTATCAACGAGGGAACGACCATCAGCCAAATACTCCAACCGAAGAATCTCCAACATACAGCCAAAGTCTGCAAAACTGGTGGAATAAAGAGAGTGGGGGGAACTGAGAAAGAGAGAAAGAAGCAGGGAGGGGACTCAGAAGCACAAGATGGTTCCGAAAAAAGAGGAGGACTGGGAAAGATAGAGAAGGAGATAAGAGCGAGAAAGCAAAGAAAGCTGGGAGCACAACAGGTCAGGAGAGTAGTAGAAAGAAGAAGTAGGTGAAGAATGGAGCAGATAGCTAATATGGATTGAGAGTAGGTGGGTGATAACCAACAAGCATTAATGTAAGAGCAGGGGAATGGAAACAAAGGTGACAGAGGACTACAGAGCAGAAAGCAGAGAATTCAAGAGAAGGGGAATAGAAAGAAGTTTGGAAATTAATGAGATGGGGTGTAAGAATAAGGAAGCAAGAGGAGAATGAGGGGTAAAAAGAGTTGACTGGAGAATATTGGGGAGGGGGGAGAGGATTAGAGAGAAACCTAATGAGGATTAGGGAGGAAGGGAGGAGAGAGGAAAGGATGAGAGAGGAAGGGAGGGGAAAGGGTCAGAGAGGAAGGGAGGAGAGGAAAGAATTCAGGAGGAAGGGAAATGAGGATAACAGAAGAGAGGATAAGAGGAGAAAAAGGGAGGACCTCAATTGCGTAGGAATTGGCGGGGTGCAAGGTTTAGAGAGGAGGAGAGTGACAGAAAGTGAGGAGTTGAGCGAGGGTTAAGGAGGTAAGAAAGAATTAAGGAATACAGAGGTGGGAGGGAGATGTAGGAGTAGGAAAGAGTGAGAAATAAGAGTAAAAATGGAGGAAGGGACTAAGTAATAGTAAAGTGGAAGCAAGAAATACAGAGTAGGGAAAGTTAATAATAGGAAGGGCTTGAGTGTTAGAAAAGAGGGCAGTGAGGAGTGGTTGGGAGTAAAGGTGAAAGGGTGTGAGGAGTAGAGATCGGAATGAGTATGGAATAGTGAGACATGGCTGGGATATAATGAGGAGAGGGTCAGGAGAGGAATAATGAAGAGAGAGACTAAAGAAACGGCTATGGGTGGGATGGAGGAATAATCAGGGGATTGAAAAACTGTGACAAAGAGTAAAGAGTACCGATGGGGCATCAGATAGAGAAAGAAATTCAAAACTTAATAGGGCTGATAAATAAGGGAAGGTGTGTGGGTACTCAAGAGTACTCCTGGTGCTTCCATGAAAAGTTGTGCTGATTATATCTATCCACAGTGGACTTGACAGTGCACAGGTTCACTGGAAGTACTCCTTGACGTTTGATAGTAAAGCCTAGACAAAGTCTACTGCACTCGAAGCGGAGGGTAGCAAATGCCCCTTGTACCAGGCTATGAGATGACTATCAGTTGATGGTAGCTGAATGATAGGTGTGCAGTCCATTATACCTGCACCTCTGCAGGGGAGGATGCCTACTGTTGTTTATTGAGTCACATTTGGCTATGCCTCCAAAACCATTGTCTTAGCAGTACCTGGACAGTGTGTGGTTTACCATGTGTGGTGTTACATGTGTTTTCAGTATAAAACCAGGAGCCCATGTGCAGAGTAAATGTTGTCCATATAAGACACTGTCTATTGGCCGGCATAACATGATAGTTCCTTTGCAATTACCTTCATACTCTGGATGACTGCAAGTCCTTCATTCATGGATAACTGCCCTAAAACGATAGGTGTCCTGTGGGGTCAGGAAGATGTATATTTATCCATTGCTAAGTCCACTATTGCCCCATCACACTTTGTTGTGCTCAGGGATTCCTAGAAAGCAGAGGAACTTGGAAAAGGCTGCCTAGGCCCAATTTACAAAACAGCCTGATTGATTTGGACAACCATATGCTGTGGCTGTCTACAGAAAAGCCCAAAAAGACGACGACAAATCAAGATGCACTTCCTCCTGAATGGAAGAAGGTATCACATTATAAAGAAAGCGCCCCACTGATGAATACTAGCCTTTTAGAGCCAGTAATGCATATTTCTTGGATGTCTAGAAGCCTCTGAACACCAGGCACAAGAGGTTCAGGAGGGTCTGAACCATACTGCTGTGCTCCCCTAAAAGTTGAGAACAAGCCTCATTAACTGCAGTCAACCTCTGCTTCTACGTGGGAGAAGATGGAGCTGTACTGCCCAGCCTGAGAACGGCTGCACCCTGACCAGGAAGATCTTGCTGTTATGCTGCCCAGAACAAACCAAGAACTGGAACACCACTTCAGTAAAGAAGCTGCAAGAATCTTTCCAGGACAGTGAAGGACAATGGGGCTCCACGGTCCATGATCTGCCACACCACAAAATGGCTTTATGGGGGGTCCTTTGATCTATAGTTACAGCCCCAAAGGAGCCCAAGGGATAATCCCATTTGCTCCACTAGTTTGGGAGTAGATTCCATCGGCTACTAAAGTTGGTTGCTGCATCTTGTTAGACTTTGTGATATTCCCTCCTAAATATGTTGCTCGACCCAAACCTACATTCCCAGGTCCACATTTGGTGAACTGCTGGGCCTGATGGGTGTCAGAAGACACATGAGTGACACCATAATCTGAATTTCTTAACCACAAGTAAGTCTCTAGTGTAATAAATACCACTAAATTTGCGGTACCCCAGGGTGTTTGTGGTGGGTGCCCTTAACCCAACACCCAGTACTCCCTCATTTAATACAACTATCACAAGACAAGGCAGATATGAAAAGATATCCTGCACATCCACTTAAGCATCGGTCACTAATTGTAATGGCTAATGATGGTGCTGTAACCTCAGAGACCCTGCGGCCTTGAGGGATACCATAAGACTGTGTTCCAAAAGGACCCGAAGGGTCACACATTCAACCTCATATCAGGAAAACACACCAAACAGAATGATTTAATATTGAGACAGTACACCTATGAACACAAACAAGCAAACAATGTTATTGATTCATCTGTGCTGTCCATCAGTTGAATTATCCTAATAAAAATTGTAATGTGGATCAGTCAACAGGTGTTTTGCCTTTGTGACTTCATCAAGACTTCCTGAAACACAAAGGCAGGGAATTTGGCATAAAGTCTGTGATCTTAAACCTATGACAGCAATCAGGGTGATTCAGACTGGAAGAAGTGGTTGCCTACGTGTATAGTAACCCAATATAGTACCGTCTAGAAGCCAAGGGGAAGTGTTTGCTGTGAATACGTTTGGATCCAGCATCTCAACTTTCAAATAAGTCTATTGTGGGTGACCACCTGTATTTGATGCTGGACTAGTTGGAGCCCTGGATGGTACCCAATAATCTGCCTCTGTGCGGTGCACCGTAATCCCAGACTTCCAGATCCACAGTAGCCACATTTATTCAGGCGCCAAGACTCTTGTGAACTTGGCTTTGCCACATCAAAAAAACTTTTCAAACTTGTGTGGGACACATTTGGGTTTGCGAGGCAAGTTTTAGGTGTTCAAGTAATTATGTTTGGGCCAATTTAGTGGGAACACCAGCCACACAGATTCACATGCACCAAGTTGCCAACCTTAAACTGGGAATTACCAAAGAAATATATTGTATTTCTTGGTCAGTCACCTCTGCCCCATTGACTGGATGGACATGTACTACGATAAAATTTGATTTCCTCAAAGGTATCTGTGGATAAAATAAATTTGGTCATAATACCCCAGATTACATAAATATGATGTCTTGTGCATAAACATTGTTAAAGAACATGGGCTGTAAGTGGAGTCTCAGAAAGTGGTACTACCTGCTAGTCATCTATGTTTATCGCACGTAAATAAATAGCTTCTATTCTTAAATGTGATAGAGATGACTGGTTCTGGAGTTTACTGTGGTTTATTTACTGTGCCAAACCAGTTCTGAATTTCTAACCCATTACCACATCCTACAGCAAGCCCTGATTTTTTAATGTCATAGCGCTTGCCCAGATAAATGCCCCAAGGGAGTAATACTGGTTATCTTAATGGAGAGCACCAGGACGTGTGGCCCTTGGATACTCCCAGCAAATGACCTAACCCACCAAATATACTGCCAAATATCAAATTACATCTAAGGTCTCAACTACATTACTTTGTACAAAGGAAAAGAGTGAGGGGACATAGGCAAAGGACATAGAATTTCACAAATAAAAGAACAGATCTAGCAAGAAACTAAAGAAAACCTGGAAAATACAACAACTAAAGCCAACAATAGATGGAAAGGCCCAGTAAGATGCTGACAAAGTAGTGCTGAGAGAAAGAAGTGTAGAACAGACTAGACAAGGAAAGAGTTTGGAGAAAGACAGGAAGATTTAAAGACGATGAATGAAAACAGATACCCAATCTTGATTAAAAAAAGCTGTTTCAATTAGCTCAGAGAAGAAATTTTTTGCAAAAAAGGAGGGTACTGGATCAGGACAGCAGCCACATTGAGTGTCTTTTTTTGCGAAGGTGAAGCGGTTGGATCATTTGGTCAGGACAGGGAGAATGTCTCAACTCCTGAAAATACCATGAACAGGGCACAAAGAATGTATACACAAAGATGAAAGCCAAGGGCGTGAGCAGGCTAGAAGATCAAGGTGGGAAAATGGAGACCACTCACCTTTTTCCACGTTCGTAGATGCACATACCGAACCTTTTGGTGCCAGTCTCCTGACAGCGACGCATCATCAGTCGATAGCGGGGCTCAAAGATGTGCAGAGGGCATGCTATGCCAGGAAAGGCCAAGGTGCAGACGAAAATTGGGACGTCTGTGGTCAGACTGTTTGGGTCAAAAATGAAGGGCCAGAGGCAGTTTGTAATCAAGGAAGGATCAATGCAAAAGGCCTAGGACCATCTAACATGCACATGATGCTACATATCTGTAAAGCAACCAGTGAAAGCAGCATATAGAGATCTGAAGCATGAGAGAGACATTGCCAGCAACAAACCTGTCACAGCATCCAGACACAACCCGAGTTTACAGATGAGGACAAGCAATTTGGCACATCCAAAGAGAAAGCTGTACTGGCATTTAAAGAGCACAAATGCATATGAACTGCCATTTGCCAATAGGTATATTTGCCCATCCAACGTTTCCTGCACCAGACAGAATTCACTGGAAAATCAGAACCAGTTAACATGCTTATTTAGTTACGTCAGAAAAGATTTACTTACATAGCTTACCAGTTTTTATTTATTATAGATACACACGTGTGCACATTCCACTAACCAGATTTTGTCCTTGAAATTGAGTCTTGCTCTGGTCTAAATAGAGTTGAGCAAAGGTGCTTCTTACAATGAATCATTAGGATGTGACCCTAAATGCCACAATATCCCACTCTATGTCTCGATTCTATGAGTCCCTTCGACATCTTGAATGTGTGAGGCAGTAGTACTTCACTTGTTCCACATCAAGAGTAGATCGGGTGGGTCAATATAAATCTAGAGAAACATCAGAACCTTTTTCATCATGAGAAACTCTAATACACTTATGGGCTCATATTATATACAGTGCCCAGAGGCACAATGAACACTTATGCCCACTTCTTGGGCTAATATGCTATTCCAGAAGGGACCACCCTTTCTGTAATATGGATGGCTCTGGCAAACATGTAGTCCATAAGCAACAACTAAGTTCTCCAAGTCTCATATTTGGAATAAAATACTTTCTTATGAATTAGCAAACATGTGGAAAATACACTCTGCAATTTCTCCATTTGTGGTGCTTCTTCAAAGGTCTCCTTTCCAAGTACAGAACCCTTTTAAAGGAGTTTTGTTTAGTCTTATAATTCCTTGATGCCTTTAGAAATAACCATGACTAATTGTTTGCAGCAACAACTTGTCTGAACTTAGTTTCCCCAACATATGAAAAAGACATAACAAGAGTGTGCACATCAGAGGGTTTATATGAATGAACACTGTTTACTCTTCCAAATCCCCTTCCTCACTGCCTCCAGGGTTGTGACCCTCTGGGTCTTGGGTTTCCCAAAAGGATACTTGTGTCCATCTTGTTCCTCTCAAAATCATTGTCTGTTCCATCTCTAAAGATGAGCCCTATCAAATGCCACATTAGACACCTGAGTTTGATCCTGTAGACGGACTCCAAAGACACATAACCAAGAATGACAAAATGTAAGACATGGTTGCTAATCGCCAACATGCTGTTTCTGGGGCATGTAGAAAAGCTTTAATGTAGATATTAGCCACAATTTGTACTTACAGGATTTCTTTTCCTAATGCTAATCAAGAGGATAATGAAAAAAAATCTTCCATGTTGTCCCACTGCTGATGGCCCTATTTATATAGAATTGAGTTAGAAATACTCAAAAAGGAGCCTGGAATGTCAATATTCTGCTCCAATAAAGTCCAGCTGCTTATTGTGAATATGAGGCAGTGAGCCAGTTGTAGTAGAAAGATGGACTGGTCTTCTTCGTAACTGGCATGGCAATTACCGGACCTAGTTCAGGGGGTACAATAAAGTACATAGAGGTCTGAGCCCCAGACTTAACATTTCTCTTCTGCCCTTTAAGTGATTGACCAAACAGAATAAGGATTGGAGAAAAATTGCCTTCTCTTCCCTAAGACTCTTTCTAGCACTCATGCATAGTGAAAGAATCTTAACAATAGTGGCAAAGTCCCCACTGGAAGGCATAGCTAATCACACTGCATTTTCAATATAACTTACATCAGCAGATTGCAAGATCCCAAATAATCTTAAGGGGGAAATTTATAATACATGACTAAATGTCATCATGTAGGGCTTCAGTTTTGTTATTTTCCCAAGCATGCACAGAGTCATCTTGATGACCATGAGGAGGGAAATGATCACGATTATGGGTGATAATATAGTATTAATAAACATTCTTGAGTGCATTATCATGAGGTAATTGCCAACCACCAAAGTTATACATCCCAAGCTGAAAGAGGGTCACATTGTGGGTAAATAGGCTTTATCATCAACTGAAGCCCTTAGTTTGAATACATTTATTTGCCAATTCATGGAGTCTATGTTGCAATCTATATCCATGAAGGAAGAGCGATAGATATTTCTCATATGGATGGGTACTTAAATCATCCAGTGACCCAGCAGCACAGTCAACAGGGATCTCGAGCCACCACACCATTGTACTAGACACTACATAAAAAGAACCAAGAGTATGAACAACCAAACACCAACGGCAGACTCGAATAACTGCACCTCACAAAGTTCCAATTAATCGTGAATCAGTGCACTTCTTTTCCGGTACCCGCCGTCGTTAGGTACCACCGCCAAGCAGAAATTGAATTTCTGAATGAATGGAATGGTGCACCTGAAAATTTAGTAGTCCACATATCCTCAGTTGTGTTTAAAATATTTTTTATACCTCCTTCTTATTCATAAAATTTCCATATAAATGGACATCCAGCCAAAGAGTTTCGTTCAAAAATTATTTTGAAGTTCGTCAGGGCTTAAATAGATTAATATCCTTTATACACCTGGTATGGCGATTACTGGAAGCAATACACAAAAAAGTTTTTGAATAGAACGGTGCCATTACTCAGGACAATCGCTCCGGTAACAAGCATGGAGGGTGAAGTGCGATGCGGATTCAGGTATCATACGGGGGACACCACATATTATCGGACCAGTGGAATATGTTTCTGGTGGACTTTTCAATTATAGTTTTCATCTGATCTAATCATTTTGTGGATTGCTTCCAATAATCTCCGTCCGAAACGAGTTGACTGGATGTCCATTTATATGGAAATTATATGAATATGAATTGAAGGAAGAATAAAAAATATTTTTTTAACACAACTGAGGATTTGTGGAGTACTGTTTCACAAGGTTAGGGACCCCAAAAGGGCCCTGGAAGGGTAGAGAGGTCCTCACAAAAGAGGTAGGAAGGGACACATCCTCCCTGTTCAGGATATCCAAAATGAAAACAAGTATCCCTTCTGGAACCGAAAGGGTTCCTTCAAGAACAAAAGGAAGAGGGGTGGGGGGGGGGGGTGGTTTTCTCTTGAGTAGACACGACACCAAGAGTTCCTACGTCAGCCTATAACTAACCCACGATTGTGGGTGGGAAGGGAAAGAGACCCTTTTCTTAATATAGCCCTCACTCACTCTAATAGTGACATACTTCATCATCGGGCTCACCCCAACTTCTAAAGGTCGGGGTGGGCTCAACCATGTTTCAGGGAGCACTTGTGAGAAAAAGGTGTATGGGGGCGTAACGTTAAAAATAAAATTCCCCCCCACTCCTAAAGTATCCTTTATTAGTGGAGTGGGAGGGAAGGTTAAAAACACTGTAGTAGGGCTAGAGGATGTAATGGTCCTATGACCCTAAGCTAGACACCAACATGTTTCAGCCCTTTCTAGTGGCCTAACGGTCCTGGGCTTTCGTCAGGGTGGGATGCGATGAAGTCACTTCCCCCAAAGACGTGAGAGGTGGGGTGAGTGCCTTTTACCGACTATGACTGACTGTCTACACAACTAGGACGATGTGTATATGTGTGACACTATGTAGCAGCACTCATTGCGAATGACAAGTGTGAATGAATTAATGCATGTATGTTCATCCCATAGTACTTATGGTGTTTAGAACAAGCCTGTTTGAGTGTCACTGGTATAAACCTCTTGTGGCCACCTGATCAGATCAGTGTCCATTTCTGGTGTACCCCACACAATACTAGGCACCTCCACGTTTTCTCTCCAGGGGGACAACACTGAAGTTTCATGGCAGCAGAATGCCTCAGTTTGGTTTTACAGCACATCTATTACAATTTGTATTCTGTGTTTATTTTTGTCTTCTTTCTCCTACAGTTAATTCCTTCTAAAAAACTGTGGCAAGTATTAGACTTGTTCTAAGAATATTCTTTAATGTGGCACATGCAAATTGCATGCCCATTGTGCACTCACGTCGTTGGGAGAAGTGACTTCATCGCATCCCACCCTGACAAAAGCCCAGGACCGTTGTTAGGCAACTAGAAAGGGCAGAAACATGTTGGTGTCTAGCTTGGTTGAGCCCACCCCGACCTTTAGAAGTTGGGGTGAGCCAGATATTGAAGCAGGCCACTATTAGAGTGAGTGAGGGCTGTATTAAGAAAAGGGTCTCTTTCCCTTCCCACCCACAATAGTGGGTTGGTTATACGCTGACGTAGGAACTCTTGGTGTTGTGTCTACTCAAGAGAAAACCATCCCCCGCCCCCTCTTCCTTTTGTTCTTGAAGGAACCATTTCGGTTCCAGAAGGGATACTGGTTTTCATTTTGGATTTGTGGACTACTACATTTTCGGGTGCACCATTCCATTCCTTCATAAAAATAAAAGAAGAACCAGTCAACATGTCTCTCTGTTCAACAACTGTACCCAAAAGAATCCAATTTATAGAACACCTCAAGCTACAGAGCTATACAATTAACTCACATAGCAGAGCACAGAGATAAGCAGGAGTCACTAACAGAATCGCTATCTGCACAACTCTGAAAGAAGCAAAGCAGAAGCTCGGCTTAGAGACCAAAACTAAAAAAGGTCACTTTCAGATGCACACCAGGGTCAGCAACAGTACTAGTGCACAGAGGTGAAGAGCAGCTATCAGGCAACTGTAACTGCAAATCATTCACAACATATTTATTGCAATTTGAAGGTCATGAAGAAATGGGAATTGTAGAGAATTATTAACTGGTTAAAGGAGTTGCATGTCACAGGGCCTAGATCCAGAAGCAGGTAAGACGACTCTCCTCATCCCAAAAAGATGTATCCCTGTTCTCATGGATAGTGTTGCCATTAATGGTTCCTCAAAACTAGGGTGACGACCCCATAAGAGACAAAAGACACCTGTGATTTAAACACCCGGAGGCCATTGAGCTTATGGTTTGTTTTATATAGTCAACATTTATTAAAATAATTCGAACAGTTCAGAAGCAGCTATGCAAACCATTGCATTGGGTCTGCTGAGATCTATAAATGAACACACAAATGAAGAGATTTCATGCAAAATAGTGGATGCAATTGGATATGTTTTTCAGATGGGCGTCATACACTTTATTTTCTAAGAAAACCCAGAAAGTAGAGCCCAGTTACTTGGATATTTAGTAATTCAGGGTTACGCAATGATTCACAAGACAAACAACTATAGGTCAAGATTGTTGATGTTACATTCAAAGATAATCATACGTTATTCAGCAGGCAGTGATGTAAAACATTATGCAATACTTCTCTCCTTCCCACAGAAAGGCCACTATTACCAGAAGCCTGAACCTTGTGTTCCAGTATTTGTTCACCCATACATGAGCAGAGCCAGGATTGAGATCATGGCACTAGGAAGATTATAATGTGACACTTTAACCTCCTACATGCTTCCTAAGGTAGGCTCACATCCTTCTACTATACTAAAAGTAAAGAATTTGCAAACACTTTTTGACTCTAAACTCTTGTTTCTCAAGTGAATGCAGTGGTCAAGGGCATCAAAATACAGCTTTCTCTGATCTTCAAAATATGTTACCACTCTTCCAAACTAACCACTACACTAAGTTAAGGAAAGCTCTTGCTGTAGCATGCATGGACTACAGCAACCCAGTCTACACTGTGCCGCCGAGAAAAATCATTGATGGGATGCAAAGGCTCCAAAACCAGGCTATCATAATCAGGCTGAATCTGCAGGAACAAGACCATGCAAAACCAGCCCTGAAACCACTCCATTGACTAACTGTAAATGCAAGGCTCAAGTTCAGGGTTCTTTGTACTATAGTGATATACCTAAGGTCTGGGAAAGGGGAGGTAAACCTTATCTCAAGTCAAGAGGGTGGAGAGGATCTTCCACTATATGAAAGGGATGCTGAAGGGATACGTCCTCCCAATTCAATACTCTTAAACCAAAAGTATCCCAGCCTGTATACGTATGATACGCAGGGCATTAGTGTCCTCAGGTGGTACACCGTCCGTTTAAAGGCAGGAAAGGAAAGAATTCCTTTTCTTTATATAACCCTCACACACTCTAGTAGTGTCATGCTTCAGCATCAGGTTCACCCCGACTCCTAAATGTCAGGGTGGGCTCGACCATATTTCAGGGAGCACTTAAAAGAAGTAGACCAGGGGGCATAAAGATTAAAAATCATCCAGTTACTCCTAGGTATCCCTTTATTCACAGAGTGGTTGGGGATATTAAAAAAGGGGAATTTGTCGGGTATTGAGGATATGATGATCCTATGACCCTAAAACCAACATGTTTCAGCCCTATACTGTGGCCCTACGGGGTCCTGGGCTTTCATCAGGGTGATCAGTTTCTCCTCCCTGGTGTTTTAAGTTCAAGAGGCTTCCCGAACTTGATATAAAGTAATGTGCAGGTGTCTGCCTGCACCTAAGTGGACAAGCATATACTTGCCCTTTATTCTGTTGTTTTTGATTAGGTCCAACCTGAAAATAAAAGCAGACTGTATTGGCGCCTGTGACCGCGTAGGCCAGTATCAGACTTTGTGACTGGTCAATGCGTCATGTGGAATCCCAGTATGAGATTCTGTGGCATGCATCACCAATTACATGCTCATTCCATAGTGACTTGGGAATATTTGTTCCCCATTCAGCCCAAAAATGTGGTTGTGAATGCTCCACAATCACGCTTCTCTTGTGGGGATTTTTTGTGTATATATAATTATTTATCACCCTTGCGGACTTGCCACATGCATTATAAAAAGTCTGCGTAGTTCGTCAAAAACTATACTTGTCCAACTCACACAAACTGTTTAAGCGCCGTTACAAAAATACATCCATTGTTAGTGCATAGAAATTCAGCAAATAGTCATGTCGTGATTATATTGTCATCCATTCGTAATCAACTCATGAAATCGCTCACCAATTAGTTATGGACCTCTCGCTCCACGAGTGTTCGCAGCTGCGGGGGTCGCCCTGTAGTCACACTCTTATGTTGGTTAAAAAAGGTTGTAGGGGGAAAGAGTCATATTGCAATAGTTAAAGATGGCCGGGCGATATTATTGCACCAGCTGAATGTCAGCGCTCACACACTCACTCAGTCGTTTGTTACTTAATGCGTCAAGAGTCCTACTCCACCCGTGCACCTACTTGGTCCCACGACTCTCGGCTCTATGACTTTCAGGAGCCGCAGACCATGTAAATTTATGTTCATCCTCACTCACATGTGTGGCCTGTTTGCGAGTTAGGCTCCGCCCGTGTTGCATTGTGCGACGTCAGGACGGCGTCGAAATGGTGTGTCCTGAACGTTTGGGACTACCAAGGCTCAGGGAATTATGGGGCTTGTATGACGTCATTTCGGCGTCAGTGTAGTGTGCCCTAATGGACTGGAACTACCATAAGCCCGGGGAATCATGGGGCTTGTAGTCAGTAATGCCAGTGGAGGGGGGGGGATAAACCTTACTTATATATGCCATAGGAATGCGCATGAACTCGTTTCTTGGTGCTATTATGTTTAACTGGGGTGCAGGATTTAGCTATCCACTGGCACATATAATTTTTGGGGGGTGAAATAGAACGTTTGGTGCAGCCGACCTATAGTCGGTGAGAAAGATAGTAGATGGGTAAACCTTTCTTTTTACGTGCCATACGAATGTAAAGGAATTACATTTTACCTTTAAGATTAATTTGCGATGAGCCAGACATACCTGTAAGTGTATAAGATATCAAAGAGTGGTGATGTTATTCATCTTCAGATTCTGATCTGTGTGTCTCATTTCTACATAGTGGGTTGTGAGTCTAGTTGATATCCTGGCACACTGTATAGTGCTTCTGTGTTTGCTTATACGCGTTTTCACCTTCCTGGTTGTCATCCCAATATATCGGTTGTTACAGGGACATGTAATCATGTAGATGATGTTACTAGTGTTGACCTTGGTAGGCTGTCTTTGCTCCCATGGGAAGGGGAGGCCTAAATCAATAAAGTTTGTTTGTGCTGTAAAAGGGCATGCTGTGCAAGAACCACAAGGGTAGTGTCCTTTCACTTGCAGCTGGTCCAAAGGGTCGTTTGTGTCTCTTGTTGGTTTCTCCAACTGCTGCTGTGTACCAGCATATCCCGAATGCTCTTGTTTCGTCTGAAGAAGAATAAGGGTTTTTTGAAGGACAGTTGGTTGGAGTTGTGAATGTGCCATTTTTTGTTTATTATTTTCTTTATGATGTTTGAAGACGAGTTGTATGTAGTAACATCAGTGAGTTGGTTTCCTCTTTCACATTAGTTTCAAGCACGGCCGATCGGGGAGTGTTCTGGGCTCTTTTCTGGGCCTGTTCTATAATAATGTATGCCCCCCTGGTCTACTTCTTTTAAGTGCTCCCTGAAATATGGTCGAGCCACCCTCACATTTAGGAGTCAGGGTGAACCCGATGATGAAGCATGACACTACTAGAGAGTGTGAGGGTTATATAAAGAAAAGGAATTCTTTCCTTTCCCGCCTTTAAACGGACGGTGTATCACCCGAGGAGACTAGTGCCCTGCGTATCATACGTATACAGGTTCTTTGTACTATACACAAAGTCTGTTGAACTGTGGACACCTGAAAGGCTATCACCCCACAATAAACTAAGCGGGACACTACATTTTTTTTAAAAACACACACTTGATCATCCACAGACTCTTGCAGGATGAAGTACCAAAACGAGACTTTGGGGATCCTAGGTCCTAGGCTGTGGAATACCATGAATCCAAGTCTACACCAAACCACACTCACAATGTCTGTTCTGGCTTCCAAATAATTGATCTACAACCAGAACAAGGTAGCGATTGAAACATATCAGAGCGAGAAGTCTTGTTCACCAAATGGATTAATTCCTGCTCCCCAAAATGGGATTTTATGGTTCATCCATGGAGCACTTGCATATGAAAGACAGCATGCACCACTTTATAAAACTACTTAATAAATAAACAGTTACATAAATAATATTGACTGCCCTCCATGCAGGTCCAATACTTACTTAGACAACTCCACCATTTCCAGGTCATGAACTTGTTTTCTTTCAGATAGTTCAACAGGGAAGGTGGTGGCCATGATGTCCTGCAGCACTGCAGTGGGTGTGTACTTCCCATCTTTCAGATACTGGAAGATCCAAAGAGAAAGCGCGATTCATCAGCAACACTGGAAAAAAACAAGCTCTGGTGCTGGCTTGCAGACCCTGATAATATACATTCTGTCTCGGTTTGCATTGTTTAAGAACAAACAACATGAACCAGCTGATGAGAAGTCTGCAGGGCGGAGATTTCTAAATGGCTACATCAGAGCGTAGAGACCACCTCGGGCACTACTACTAGCATCCCTAACCCACATCGCTTAGCGTCCCAGATGTACAATAGCACAATGGTTGCAAGAGCAGTGGTGGACCACCAGGCTGGAAAGCACTAGCATAGAGGCCTAGCTTACATTATCTGATGTACAATGGGGACAACTAAAAGAAAGTTTGTAAACAGTAAGCTCATGCTATTCACTTATAACATTCCCCATATGCCAGTGGGAAAGAGATCAAGTGGTCTTGATGCAGACTCCATATTTAAGAAGCATCAATGCTTGGAGGTTCATGATGTATGCCAGCTCCGCCGGTGTCCGACTCTGGAAATTTACTGATAAAGTCATTTTTAAGACCAGTCCTTATGGTTGAATACCACCATTGCCTCTCCCCTTTACGGACATTAATCAGTTATGTCAAGGAGGTTCAATATTCTGCACATAGGGTGACAGCAGTATAATTATTGATGGCTAATATGAGGTTGGTCTGGCAGTTTGGACTGGACTGTTCCTATTGGTGCAGGGTCAAGACTGACATGCATAGGTCTGGGCCCAAACCTGGGTGACAATGTGCAAAATAACGATGGACTGGGATGTGGCCCAAGTAATTACCCTGGCTGAGATTAATTCAAAGAATTCTATTCATTACTTTCTTGTATACTTCAGGCTAATAGGAGGTTAGCTTTGAGCTGGGAGAAGAGACCAATATGGAATGAGGAAGAGATCTGGTTTCCTGCAACAAGGCTAATACCCATTTGATTCTCCTCCCACGTACCTCAAAACCTAGTGACACGTGGGGGCCAATTTCATAGTTTTTTAGGGCCAGGGGAAAACTCAACTCATCTGTGATATGCCACTGTTCTGACAGCCTTTTGGCTTCCATAGCATCAGACTAATATGCTACAGAATCGTTTTCTTAGATACGCACACTTCCATTTTGCATATAGAGCCAAATACTAGTGGAAGCACCATAAACTGTATTTCTTGGTAACTGCTTCTTGCCCAAAGTGAATGGACAGTGCCCTCTGTGGTTATCAATGAGTCATGAGCGCTTCTTTGCTTTGCTATTTGTTTTCATCTATTGTCACAGTGAAGTGTTCTGTTGGTTTTTCTCACTAAAAATCTAAATAAAGTTTTTAAAAAACTCCACACCTTTCTAATTTAACCCAACACATGCTATTAGCTTCTGGGGCCAGGGTGGCTTGTGAGACGATTTCCTCCACGTAGATCAACGATATCGTTTAGGTTTGAGATTGAACATAACAACCACACTAAAAGATACATGTATTGTCAATAATGTTGACTGAAAAGTTTGCACTTCTCTTCAAATTAGCAGCTCTGGGGACACTGCCTTTCCTTGCTTGAGCCTTGGTGGGACTGGAGTCCCAGGGCATTCACTCGCCAGCATCACTAGCATCACCTGGCATCCTTCAGCGCGACCAGGGGACTACTAGTCCCAGAGTGCTTAGCGGCCGCACCAGGTGTCACCAACGAGGGGGAGGCGCTGTTTGACCATTGCGCATAAAGCGCTGCCTCTCCCCCCGTGGCGCGGGACGTGCCCGGGTTGTGCCCGGGCCAAGGGCGGGCCCGTCCTTGCCCGTCACTGACCGGAGAGGGCCGGGCTGGGCCACCCCGCTTTCCTCCATTGTTGGCTTAAGCTCAGGTCCGCTACGGCCTTTGAAAACGACTGGATAAGGTACTGTGTTAATTTCCCCCAACCTGCTGAGCTTACCTGTTTATTTCACGATTAACTCACCTGAACCATGTGCCCAGGACTTCAACTAAGACAGGCGAACTTTATATATATCTGTTGTGGGGCCCTTACTCACAATTGTGAAAACTATAATTGTATTGTGTGTTTATTATTGCATAGTGGTTAAACCATGGGTAAACGGAAAGTTATGGAGAGCTTGGGGGCGGGAAGTAGTAACATCAGTGGGGCAGGCAAGGGGAAAAAGGCAAGAAAAGCTCAGAAACACGCAGCTGCTAAATGTGTTTTAGGCAGAATTGACACCCTTATTGGCGAATGCGAAGACATTTTAGCTTCTGAACCAACAATATCCCGCACAGATGGTGATCTCCTCTCCAATCATACTGGCCTCTCTCGCACACTAATCATTCCCAATATGTTTCTTAAACACTCTAGTAAGGGAATTTCTGAACATAGCGCTAATATGCAAGTGGCACACGCAACAGGATAGGCAACAGTTCAGGTAGAAGTAACCAATACGTCTCCACATCTCCCTGCTAGTGCGGAGGAATGCATACCATGCTCCGCTGTCTCTTGTTTAAATAGGTTTGCTACCTTGGCCACATATGATTCCACTGCAGACGACTCATTTTCTTTGCTAAAGTCACCGCAAGCACAAGGCAGAGTAGAGCAAATATCTGCATCACCTGATACGGTCCAACTTATTAATTCTTTAAGGACCGAGATACTAACCATGAAACGAATGATTGAAGACCTTACAGTGATGGTTAAAACAGTATCACCAATCGCTTTATCCTGTCATCAGCAAGCTGACCATTCCATACACCACGATCACGAGATGCATGCACCAAATGAGACGTCTGTAATTGATAGGGTGAAAACGGGGGGAGCTGGTATCTCTTCTTTAGCACTCCCTATATACTCAGTACCCCATAGGTCAAAAGTAGACTTTAACAACACAAAGGCCAATACACTCAAAGGTCCTTATAATGCACAGCCCAATACATCCAAAGATTGTTTTATTCAAAATGTTCCTAAAACACGAATTGAACATACAGACCGTAATGGCATGCCAATGGGTCAAAACATCTCGGAAAAGCTATCTCATCACACTCACCGATTATCGGCTGCCCCCCTGTCATATGGTTCAAAAATCTTCATGACTAATGTCCCCAAGCTCAGTCCAAAGAACGCCCGCGAAAGTGATGACTCTTTAACAAACAAAGTCATTCACTGGATTCGCCATATTAGGGGCTGTCGCTCGGTAATACGCGAGGACATTATTAGGGCCCAAAGATGCTCGTTCTCTGCCCAACCATTTGACTACATTGAACTCACACTCTCCACCGCTGATTTGGCAGAGAATCTACTCACTTTAGAATATCGAACTTGCCCTCCCCCCACATCATCTATCCAGTTCAGGCGCACATGAACAACCACTGGAGGAGGGTTAGCCGACCACACAGAGCATAGGACATCATTAGAGCGGGGGACAATATTAGAAGAAGTTGACTGACTACAGACTGCCCCTTGTTCATGCACTGATCCATCTAATCCCATCACAAGTACTATGTGTAACCCCCCTAATTCCCTATTCCACCCTGAAGCTCAGAAACCAACAATGTCTACTTCGGGGGGGAAAGGCCCGAGCGATCACTTAGAAACATCATATAGGATCCATGAAAGAGGAACCTACACCTTATTAGATTCCATCGAGATGCCTGTGCTCCCTATACAGCTGAGCCACCCATCATTGATAAAGGTCAACTCGTATCCTGTTCAGAACCTGAACCCCCGCAATTTAAAAATTATATCATGGAACATAGCTGGGTTAAAAAACAATCTTTCACTCCCTCACTGAAACGAGCGGATAGTAGGATACGATATCTGTATCTTCCAGGAGACTTGGAGTATGGATTCTTTATATAAATCTGGCTATATCTGTATTTGTATACCAGCCACCACCATAGGAAGAGGGCGCCCCTCTGGAGGCTTGATTGTTTGGGTAAACATTGCTCTAGGGTGTCGAATCCACATGCATCCAAGTTTAAGTAATGATCTACTGGGACTTACCATCAAGGGCCCCAGGGGTGGGGACATTATAGTTTTGTTTAACGTTTATATTCGAGGGACCAAGGGTGGCAACCAATCACCTACTGTCATGCTTCTTGAACAAGCCATATCTGGTTGTCTGCCTAGCGCCAAACTCCTGATTGCAGGTGATTTTAATTGTACTTTCGAGCCCCTATGCTATGACGATATGTTGGAACAAGAAAGAGCTGACAACATGTGGTCTGTCCCTCCATTTAATTTACCACCGATTAACAGGTGGACCAACCTGGCAATCCAGCTCAACGCAGTCATGTCTGAATTCGGCCTCAGGGCTGCGAATGGCAGAACTCCTTCAGATACTCAGGGGCGAACACCTTTAATAGAGTCAGTGGACCCTCACGCATTGACTATATTTTAGTCGATGTGAAATTGTAGGATAATACGACTGATATGTTTGTGGGCACCACGACCGATAGTGACCACAACCCCCTCTGTATGACAATGACTAATCCGTGGGTTCCACTATCTGGCCCCTTGTTACGCCGAGCATTAGCCTTTACTACTGATGTTATTCCTTCTAATTGTAATAGGTACCTAAAGTGGCACAAGGTTTCCTCACAAGACTCCAACTTAGTGGCCATTCAGGAGGCCTTGGCTAAGCACACAGCTGAGCTCCAGGCTGCGGGCATGGACTTAGCTGTAGTTTCCAATGTCCATTCCCGAACAATAGATCAATTGTCTTCTTATTTCCAAAAGCTGTGTAAGCCTAATAAACCAGGTGGCCCTCAAAAAAAAACAGCACCTATGGTACTCTAAAAACTGCAAGCTTAAAAGACAAGTTTTGACTTCAGCTATTAAGGCCAAGAATTGCCTTATGGTCAAAATGGCAAGGAGGGAATACAAAGCTGCCCTGCACAAAGCAAAGATTGAGTGGGAAGAACAGTATTGGCAGGATATAAAGAGCGCGAGCCTTGGGAAGAATAAGCATTTATTCTGGACATTAGTCAGCAGGGGCAACAATAGGGAATCGGATGTTCTGCCCAACCACATTACAGGCCAAGATTGGCATAATCATTTCAGGAATCTGTATTCCACCACAGAAGATGAACGTCTGGAGGAGCCATGCGGCCCCATAGACGTCCCTCTAGTGGGGAATACTGATAACCCATTCTCGTTACCTGAAATAGAGGCAGCCATCAAGAAGTTAGTCCCTGCTAAAGCCCCAGGTTCAGACGGACTTCCAGGAGACCTCTTTTTGGCAGACCCAAGGGGTTGGTCGCGCTATTTTCAGTTGTTATTCAACGCTTTAGCTGCAGGTTGCCCAGTCCCAGAATCCTGAAAAGGTGCTGTGGTTGTTCCGATTTACAAAAAAAAAGGGGATAGGGAAGATCCTGCGAACTATAGGCCCATAAGCCTAATCGATGTAATGCAGAAGGTGCTAGGCAGAGTCTTCTTACAGAGGATTCAAGCGTGGTGCGAAGAAGAGGATATTCTCTCTCAATACCAGGCCGGCTTTCGGGCGGGCATTGGTACAATTGACCAGGCATTTAGGTTAATGCTCATATACTGGAAAGTTGTGGGAAGGGGCAGTCTTTATCTCGCTTTCATAGATCTAAGGACTGCCTTCGACCTGGTACCCAGGACAAGACTATGGCATGTCCTTAATGACATGGGTATTCCACCCTTAATCTTAAGCCTACTAATCCGCCTCCATGACGGAAATTACGCCCAGGTGAGATGGGGGGCTCAAGGCCAGTTAACCGAACAGATTCCAGTGGGAAAGGGAGTCCGCCAGGGCTGCGTCATAGCCCCCACCCTGTTCTCCTTGTATGTGAACGGGGTGGTGAGGTACCTACAAGAAGATCCAGCTGACGCCCCAACCCTGGCGGGCGACAAAGTGCCAACACTCCTGTTCGCCGACGACACCTTGTTGGTGTCAAATACCCCTGCTGGGCTACAAAAGTTAATGAATAGATACCAATCCTTTTGTGACTCCCGAGGCCTGGTCATTAATACTTTAAAGACCAAGCTTATGGCCTTTAACCCCCACAAATCTTTTAGAAACAATCTCACATTAAATGGCATTATTTTGGAAAGAGTCAACACCTTTGAATATCTTGGCATCGCCTCTCTGATAAGATGCTTTGGAGGCCTCATATAGCCAAAATGCTTATTAACCACAAACGTGTGGCGGGTGCGCTCATTAAGGAACATCAATCTTCAATTAGTAGACCAGTTGCCCCGGCTCTTGTGGTTTATTAAGGTATTAAGCTCTGCGCTCTATGGAGCAGAGCTATGGGGGTTCGAGAGTGTTGACGAAATCAGTAGATCGGAGCATACGTTTTTGAGGGACCTGGCGATGCTCCCCCGCAACACTGCGCTAACTCCTTTAATGCACGATATGGTTAGGCGGCCATTTAGGGATATCGCCAGGCTTCGCCCATTGCTTTTCTGGGCTCGCCTAAGGCGTACCGCAGAGCTTGAAAACTATGCCACAGCCTTAACAGAGGTGATGAATTTAGATGTGGACCACAGGGTCAAGTGGATTTTAAATGTCAAGAAAACAATGATCTCACTTGGGCTTAAAGAAGCGTGGGAAAATCAGAAGCCCTCATGTAAGGTGGAACTTAAACGCCATTACTGGAACTGGATTGACAATCAGTAGCTCAGCAAATTGAACTGGGGGAGACTAACAGAGGAATTCTTTAGCTTTAAGCAAACTAGAAGCCTTGAGCCTTTTCTGGACGTAATCCAGGTCCCACGGGATAGGGCTCTGTATATCCAGTTTAGGTACGGTACGCTCCCTGTTAATGCCCTAACATCAAAATGGCACTCTGCCAAGATCACATCAAAAAGCTGTCCCTGTTGTGGAGCCCCGGTGGAGTGTGTTGCCCATGTCTTGTTTGCCTGTCCATCTTATAGCAATGCAAGATCGAAATGGTTAAAACCAATTTGCAGAGACATGGGCACCCGCGACCACTGGGTTGCTCTACGCATCTTGAAATCCGATCCACGCACCTTATTTTCTTGTGGAGTCGCCAAGTTTTTGAGCTGTGCTTGGTTAATTAGGTACAAAGCCTTGCGTGGGATGACCAAAGTCTAGGCCAAGATGGTTACTGGAGAAAGAAAAATATTCAGCTATCACAATTCTCCACTTGTTGTGTTACATAGGCACTGCAAATCTCTTACTGCTCTTTTATATTTCTTTTTAGACTGTTGTCCCTTTCTATGAAACAATAATGATGAATTGTGGATACATATTTTTAAGTCACTGCTTTTTATTATAATCAATTCTTACGTGTTGTTTTTTAACAGAATGCTGAAAATGTTGTGCTTGTATATATATTTTATTCACTGTATAACTGTCGGACGATGCTTTTATGATACATTGCTATCGAAATAAAGCTATTGATTGAATAATTAAACATGAAACAGGAGCCAGTTAAATAGAGCTGAAACAAAAATTCTAAGCACCTAGCACTTCTAGTTGCTGAGACAGGTCTTCCCAAAATAACCTACTGTTATTCATTGGGGACAAAACAAACCCTTACAAGTCTTTGGGAATAACTCCCAATAACCTCAAAAGACTCAGATCTTCACAGTCAATGAAAATCTCACTTTGTCACAACAGTCTGACGCAGACCATGGTAGCTCAGCATGCCTGGCTTCTGCCCAGGGCTGGACCAAACAGTCCAGCAAGGCCGACAAACTAACAAAGTTAGAGAGGAAGCTGATGCATTCTGGGCACAGCTATATGGTAATCTAATCTGGGATGTCTCGCTGTCCCTCGATCTCCCCTCGACATTCTGGTAACAGGTGTGGCTACCAGAGACCGAAATAGACCAGTGTCCACTTCATTCCTTATACAGGTGTGCAAGTCTTCTCAATGTCCGGCCATTGGAGATGAACCAAAAACAAGTCAAATAATGGCTTTGGTAGCCAAGGTGGCTATCCACATCCAATAGAAGGGTCTACAAAGCTGCTCCAGTCCTGGGGAGCATTTGCCTCTAGTTTGGGGGCTCCGTACCCAGTGCCCAAACTGAGGCCAGTTTTAGCTGGTCAGGTATGATCTTGAGAGCATTGGCCACAACACAAGGAATGACAAGGGGGGGGGAAGGGGGGTAATCAGTCAAGCAGAGGCCAACTACACTAAATTCTTAGGGAACTAGCTCACTACCTTACCCATTCACAGAGTATACTAGTTTCGGCAGGGGGGTAAGAGAGTGTGTACAATCAATGCTGGGTGTCCAAGATGAACATCACCATTCTGACACAAAAGCAATCACTATGTCATGCAGCACAAACATATGGGGACCAATGGACCCCAGAACCCTCCAGTCCACTTGTTAAACACACCCTCACATACAACATGCATTCTTCATAGATGTCATACACATGATATTGGTTAAGCACCTAGTTACGGGGGACTAAGTTGACCTTTTTTATGGGAGAGCCAGAAGGCAGTCTTACCACAAGGGCACATGTAAAAGGCTTTTGCCGCCGTCTGTTATAGTGCTGCACCATTAGTCATTGCACAGTCAGGGCTGAGAGGGCAGTAATCGCTCTCACTAGGAAGACATCAAGTCCAGCTCTAAAAAAGGGCATCTAAAGTGTCGAGCTGACGGGGGTCAGACGGGAGAGAGGAACACAGCTTTCCGAGAACCTAAGAATTGCAGGATGGCACAGATCTCAGAATAGGAAACCCATGAAGACATCTTTGGTCTCAAATGGCACAAAGGCAAAAATATAAAGGAGACCTGAAGATATTAGGACATGTAAACTAGTGACCCTCTAGGTCAAAATTGTTGCAACCTACCTATAACACGGGGACACACAATAGAAGGGAAGGGAAACACAATAGAAGGGAAGGGAAACACAGGTATAAACAGCTGTTCCTATTAGCACACGTCACAAGCAGGCATAAAACTAGGGGCCAGATGTACAATGCTTTTTTTAGGTTGCACGTTTGCGACCGGAAAAAATATTTTTCTATGTGCAAAGCCCTATTTTGCGATTCGGTAACCTATTACCGAATTGCAAAATGGGTTTGCGAGTCGGTATTAGGAAGAGCCGTGTTAAGGGCCTCCCTTCTCGCAGCGGAATGTTAGAATGTTTTGCAACCACATTTCGGTTGCAAAACTTTGCATTTGGTGGTAACTCATTCGTAAACAGGAAGGGGTCCCCATGTTTATAAAAGCATTTTATAAGAGCAGGTGGTGGTCCCACAGACCACTTCCTACTCTTAAAAAATAAAATGAAGAGAAAACTTTTCAATTTTCTTTCAATCAAGTAGTACTTCTGTAGCACAGCTTATCACCCTAGAGGGTATCCAGGCACTGTGCTGCAGGTATCAGTCAAAGAGGCAGATCTTGAGTCCCTTCCTGAAGAGCGTCAACGAGAATGCGGTGCGGAGGTGAAGGGGGAGGGCGTTCCAGGCTTTGCCGGCAAGGTGGGAGAAGGATTGTTCTATGGAGCGTGCCATCTGTGTGAGGGCGAGGTGGATGAAGCGGAGATTCCTGGTCGATCAGTGGAAGTGCAGGCGGTGGTTCATGTATGCGGGTCCTTGGTCATGTAGTGCTTTGTAGGCGTGGGTCAGAAGCTTTAAACTAGCATCTCTTCTGGACAGGGAGAAAGTGGAGGTCCTTCGGGTGCTGGGTGATGTGTGTCCTCTTGAGCAGGTTGAGGATCAGTCTGGCAGCTGCGTTTTGGAACGTCTGGAGTCTCTGCACAGAGTGTGTTGCTGTAGTCTAGTTGGCTGGTGAGGAGGGCCTGTGTCACAGTTTTCCTGTTGCTGATGGGGAGCCATCTGAAGACTTTGCGGAGCATGTGGAGTGTGTGGAAGCAGGCTGAGGACACGGCAAGACCTGACATTTCATGGAGATTTTGCTGTCCAGGGTGATGTCAAGTTTGCGGGAGTGGTCTGTTGGTATGGGAGTGGGTCATAGCTCTGCCGGCCACCAGGAGTCGTTCCAGAGAGTGGTGTGACTGCCGAAGATCAGAACTTCAGTTTTGTCCGTGTTGAGCTTCAAGCAGTTGTCCATCATCCAGGCAGTGACATTTTTCATATAGTTGTGGAAGTTGGTCTTCGTCGAGGTGGGGTCCTCTGAGAGCGAGAGGACAAGCTGGGTACCGTCGGCATAGGAGATGATGTTGATGTTATGTTATCTGGCGATGTCTGCAAGTGTTGTCATGTAGATGTTGAAGAGGGTTGGACTGAGGGATGATCCTTGGGGTACACCGCAGATGGTGTGCTTGGGTTGCAAGGTCAAAGGGGGGGCAGACTTTCTGGGTGCGACCCATGAGAAAGGATGCCATCCATCTGAGCGCATCGTCTGTGATTCCCATATGGCGTAGTTGATTGATGAATGTGTGGTGGGAGACGGTGTTGCAGGCTGTAGAGAGGTCCATGAGGACACGGGCGGCAGATTCTCCTCTGGTGAGTATGGTGCGGATGTCATCTGTTGCAGCGATCAGGGCTGTCTCGGTGCTGTGGTTGGTTCTGAAGCATAATTGGGAAGGTTCCAGTAGGTTGTTTCTCTCCAGGTGTTCGGTGAGTTGGAGGTTGATGGCCTTCTCCAGGACTTTGGCAGGGAACGGGAGTAGGGAGATGGGACAGTAGTTCTTGAGCTCGTTGGGGTCTGCCGAAGGTTTCTTGAGAAAGGGTCTGATCTCTGCATGTTTCCATGCATCGGGGAGAGTGTCTGGGGTTATGGAGTCGTTGAGGATGGTGGTGAGCTGGTGGCTGATCTCATCTCTTCCGAGGTTGAAGAGTTGGTGGGGGCATGGGTCATTGGGTGATCCCGAGTGGATGTATTTCATACGAGTGGTTTTGTTTGATGTGCTTAGTTGTTCCCATGCGTGAGCAGGTAGTCGGCAGTGGTGGTGGTAGTAGTAGTTGATGGATTGCTGAAGAGGTCGGAGGGTTGGGGATCGAAATTTCTATAGATGGTTGCTATTTTGTTGTGGAAGTGGTCAGCGATGGCATCACAGAATTCTTGTGAGGAGGGGATTGAGTTCTCGGTGGCTGGCGGGCAGGTGAACTCTGACGATGGCGAAGAGTTCCTTTGTTTGTTGCCGCTGGTTTCGATCCGGTGGATCAGGCCTCCTTTTTTGCAGCTTTGAGCTGGCGGTGGTAGTTGTTGAGGGCTAATTTGTAGGTGGCTTGGTCGATGCGATTCCTGCTGGTGCGCCATCTTCTTTCCAGTTGTTTGTACCCGAGCTTTGACGTGCTGACTTCCGGTGTGTACCAGCTGGCTTGTTTGGGGAGTCTGAGTTTTGGCTGGTTTGGTGGGAGCGATTCGGTTTGCGGCGTTGATTTATCCAGGTGTTGAAGTTCTCTGCTGACTGATCCAGAACGCATCTCGTTTTCCTTTAAGGAAAACGGGCTGCATTTAATTTTTTTTAAAACAATCACAGACCTGGTGGTCTGTTGAACCCAGCAGGCCACCATCCCTATGATTTTTGCGATACCCAATGGGGCACAGCACAGGGTCTGCCTACCTCTGCCATTGGCTTACCTGACTGTGTGTGACAGCATTCTGCTCTGGTACAATGTGCACATCCGCACAATAAGTAGTACCATTCAGTGCCAGGGACCACTTGTGCAAAAATGTTTTTACATAAAAATATATATATATATTGGCTTTTAGGCAGTTATGGTTTTCATACAATGTGTGCCTGCTGACAAAATCAAACCACACACAAAAAACATTGGCAAAGCCAAAAGGTCAGCAGCGAATGCCACACCTAGTGACGACGGCAATGCTGGTTTTCTTATGTTGTTGCTGCTCCCCAATGCTTGCTGCCTAGAACAGTCCATAGATTACATTCAGCTTGAACAGCAACTGCTCCCTAGAATGGACTCGGAGGCTGCGCCAGCTGCTGTGCGATCGTATGGAGGACTGTTCTCCAGGACAGTCTAGGACACATCACAACAGAGTAATGTGAGACCAAGACGATACTGCTGCCCTTACGAAACCTTTCCCCGGGTAGGCTGAGAGGCTCTTCGACACAGACGAAGATTATTTACAGCTCAAAGAGACTGCTTTCCAAAACAGTTTCAAAGACTACAGGGTAAAGTGAGATCACAAGAAGGGAATGTTCTCTGAACAAGTAAAAAGGCTCCTCTGCAGCCCCCATTTATAACCAAAAAATATATAGGTCATTAGGTCATTTCTGTTTTTGTATGCACCTCCTGCACTTTGCTTTGAGAGGCTTCTAATGCAAGGGGCATTACGAAAATTATTAAAGCCCTTCGGAAGCCAGTTCCTGGTAGTGCCGTGCTTCATTTCGCCCTGGAAATCATGTGTCAAGAGTGAAGGGCATTTGTGTGGAGTAAGTGAAGGAATATATATATGTATACATACACATATATATATATATATATATATATATATATATATATTAAAAACAAATCGCACAAATATAGTGCAAGATTACACCTCATGGAGAGACTGCACAGTATAAAGTGACGTCACAGCACTGCTTCTGGACTATAACATTGCACAGAACGGAAAGATTCTGATATTTATCCCATTACATGGAACTAACTGCATCCTTATGTACGACTCTCAGAGAGCCTCTATCATTTATTTCACTTTCCAAACATTATAACTCACTGATGTGACGTTGCAACAGCTGATTTCAAAACTTGTTACCCACTGTTGCTGGGTCATAAAGGCCTTTCAGGCCAGGCTGACAGGGCGCTCTGTGAACCTGTCTGCGCAGCTTTGCTGGTCTGCTTTGATGGGAAGCAGTAAGCACAGCTGCGGGGGGAGGAAGGGAAGGTGGTGGGCATTCGTAAAGGATGGCAGGTAAGGTTTTTTTTTTTTTTACCTTTGGTACAGGGACACTTAACAGAGGCCATGTGTTGTATGGCTCCCCATTACCCCTATGCATCTTCATAGCAGTTGAAAGCAGAGGCAGATGATTTTGGGGGCCATGCATAACATAAAATTATAGATGGATAAAAAGTGAATTACTGGGATGTTTTTCACTTCGGGGTTCGTTGTCTATTTGATGTCACTCATCCCCTCAGTGAAAACATCCCTTTAATTCACCAATACCCATCTATTGTTCTATATACTCTACGTAAACTCAGTGTCACACATGAGGCACTGTAATGTCTCACAATGAACACATGAGACTGCCACGTAGAAGGACAATGAAAACCTAGGACACTGAAACAAGCAGTCTGCATTGTGAAACAGACTGTAGCGACTTCTGTTTTTCAGTGTAAATCATCAGTCGTTTTCTTCGCTGCAGCCAATCCGGTTGGTGCAACATATATGGCATTATGGAAAACCAGTAAAGTCACAGCAATCCTAACAAATCCCAAACACTAAAAAATGGATGGAAAAGTTTTAGAAAAGTAGGTGAACTTTTCTAAAAGAGAGCAGGATGTGCTCAGTATGAGCATTTTCAAAAGGCAATACTATATTTGTATGTCACTGTGACGTAACACAACAGTACCATTACAGTTAGGACGGAACTTCCTTTCCCTTGGAGGTTCTAGAATCCACATTTGTCATGTAGCTCTGGCATTGTTTGAACTTACATGTGTAATTATTTTTAAGTTGGGTGAGTAATTCAGTCCTGTGGGGCAATTTTTAAGATATCGCAGGAATTGCACCTCTACAAAAATGTACATGGAACAATCTGAGGACCTGGTGATTAAGCTTGAAAATAGAGCCTATCCAACTATGGTGGTGAAAAGGGCACGGGAAAGGGCTCTAAACACCCCCGCGAGGCCCTGTTAGAGAGGAACGAGAGGCACAAGGAGGCATGTCTACCAGTGGTCACCACTGTCTACCAAAATCAGGCAGATCATTAGAAAATATTGGACACTGCTGGACACAAGTGAGACAAAGATGCCACCCCCAAGGTTTGCATTTAGGAGAGCGCCTAACTTACGAGATCGGTTGGTCCACACCCGCCCTAGTCAGCAGAAAAAAGAATCAGGTGTACCATCAGGGCACTTCCCGTGTGGGAGTTGCTCGGTGTGTGATCTTACTGAGGCAGCTAAAAGTATACATCTGGCAAGCTTTAGGACGTGGTATCTTAATAAATTCAGCAATTGTAATACCACGCACGTAATCTACAGGCTCACTTGTGCCTGTGGGCTGCATTACATTGGTTTTACGTCCCGCAAAGTGAAGGTGAGGATACAAGAACATATTAGTACCCTCAAGGCAGAGAAATTGACCACACGCATGGTTCAACACTATCAGGAGAAAAAACGATATTTTAGGGACCTGAAATGGACTGTGCTTGAGAGGATAGTGGGGGACACACATAGCATTGAGGATATACTGGCGAGGAAGGAGGCACATTGGATCGTAAGAGAAGGCGGACCAAGTGGGACTGAATGACTGTATTGAGTGGAACAAAGCGGGTAGATAGATTAGTAGAGGTGGGCGAGAAATAACATCATATCACACCAATTCCTGAATTGTAGTTTGGTGGATGCATCTGGCAGACCAAAAAACCCCACTGAAACACACAATAAATGGAAAGAAGGTGGTAGCTACTAAATACTGGTCAAGCAAGTTGAACCCATTTGGAAGCTTGAGAATCTCAGAACTGGTTTTATCCCCTTTCCTCCAGTGGTTCCAAAAAAAAACACCAAACAACCCCCCCCCCCCCTTTTTGGCATATAAAGTGAGAAATGACATCATACCATACTTATTCCTGTATCATTGTCTGGTAGGTGCATCTGGCAGACCAGCAAGGACTCACTGAAACACACAATAAATGGGAACAAGTTGGTAGCCACTAAATATCGGGCAAGCATGATGAGCCCGCTTGGAAAGCCTAACAATTTTAGAACTGGCTTCCCCAGTCGCTCCAAAACCTCAAAACACCCCTCAACAGTACCCCCCGTTTGGTATGTATAGTGCAGTCCCAGTATATTGAGATCTGACAGAACTTGAATAATATAGAATAAATTATATAATTTGTGGTTAGAAACATCATTGCTGTTTAAAAAAAAAAAAAAAAAAAATTCTATTGGTAAAGATGGAAGCCTTTATAAATGAATGTAGTGGTGATTTTACCAGCGTAACATAGATGCCAATACACACACATTATACACTTTAGAATAGGAAACATCGTTCCAAAATGGCCCCCGCGGTTGAGCAGGAAGTGTGTGGAGCACAATATGGGGCGGGATCGTAAGCGGGGCAAAGGGTGTTGACCTACGTAACACTTCCGGGTTACGTTTTAGAAATGAACGCGCAAACGCTCTGCGAGACGTGACTGAGCACAAGACAGAGACGTCCTTGATCACGGTAAGAGTGAGCAAGCATGAATGGGGGCCGTGAGGATGCCCGAATATTTCAGAGAGCGAGTACGCGATCTCGCTAATTCGGGCGGAGCTTATTCAAGAGGGTGGCTAAGTTGAGTGGGGGAACTGTGAGACACAAGAGTCAAATACATAACTAAAAGGCATTGATCACTGGCACTGTTGCAATGGTGAAACAATGGCTCTGTTGGGGTATGGTGAACCCACTAAACAGGGTGAATGTATGGATGAGAGAGAGCCGGGTTGTGAATAATAATGAGCTTGTAGGGAACATCTATTAGAGCAGACTAGTGTGTACTCATTAACATATGCACATATATATACCTACAGGTTGATGGGCGGCGACCTTGATTATCTCCAGGGGATGCGTGGCTAAAAGTTGTGGGCACCCCTCAATGGTGTGTTGCGGGTATGAAAGCTGACAGCAGCTACCTCCACAGGCTTGCACGCGTTTACCTTTTGGCAAAGCTGTAAGTTACTGACTTTTATGTGTTTTCAATGGTTGGCACCAACTTTCTTTTATTTTTTGTCAATCACCACATCTATGCTTGAAGTACCAGTGAGGTGAAGACTGGTCCCCGAGCCCCGATGAAGTTGCCGCAAGTAGATTGGCAATGAAACATGTCGGCCTTTCCTAATGGAAATGGTCAAATACATGCAGTTCTTTTAATCTGAGGGTACTCACGGCATCCAATAAAGTATATACATTTGCAAGCGAGTTACACCTCATTTTAGCTTGGAGAAGCAAATTTCTTTTTCTCTTTTCACGACGGGGTCCAGTTGGCACAGAATGACACAAGCACTTATAAACATCACTTTCTTCTTTTCTTCACCTCTTAAATTAGGACACTCTTTCTTTTTCTTTATGGTTATGAAAGTTACCAATGATGATAGCGTGGGCAAACTGGTGAGTACCAACCAGCAGCTCCCTTGGTGATGCTTACGTGAGGTACTTACTGACCTTTCACACATTTTTTTTCTTTTTTTTCTTCTTCTTGGCTATATTTACAAGATGAAATGTCGCCTGGTGTATTGACAAACAGTGAAAATTGAACACTTAGATCTGGAGGTGACTAGCAAAAATATTTTAAAAGTCAGCCCGTGGGCAGAGATATTGTTAAAACTGCTCCTGGTATCCGTTAAAAGTTTTAATAACTTAGTGTACGTGAATAATCAGGTTTTGTGTATTTGCAATTTGATGAGTGGGGGGCAACCGGATTATTATTTCCCTCTTGTGCTCCTTTTTGTGCATGACTCTTTAGGCAGTGACAAGTTAAAAATTCTCCACCCCTCTTTAAGTCCTGCTCCTCTCACAGAGTGAATACGTTTTCTAGGTTGGCAGCTCTATGGTGGTAAAACATATTAAATTAACTTGTGAACTAAAATTGGCATTTCATTTTGTAAATATTTGATTTAGCAGTGGTAAAGTTACCAAACAGGTTCATAATAAAAGACAAATAGTCATACGCATTGGTCATCATGGTGATCTACAAAGCAAAAACAAATTCACTTCACCTAAAATTACAATCAGCAGCCCAAAGCACAATATATAGTACAATGTTGTGTTTTGTATCGCACACGGATTTGTTGTTTTTATGAAAGTACCCGGCTGATGTATTCATGTACTTATGAGACTGTGTCAGTGCATCCGCAGGTGCAAGGTGTGGCCTATCATGAGCCACAACTTTCATCCATGCACAGCCCCTTTAACAAGCAGGAACTGGGAATGCGCCTCATTACTGGGAAAAATGCTATGAGGCAAAGTGGCTAAACGTGCCCTTTGGGTCTGCAGACTTACTTGTATGAACCAAACACATATTACATTAACAGTCCACTGCAGAAAGAGATTGTGTGAGTAAAAATATCTTTGTGAATTTTAATGTGAAATGCAAATTTAAATTCCCAAAGCAGTACCCTCTCCTTGACCAATATGCAATGAATCTTTCAAAATAGAACATAAGTGCAAGCAACCTTTTTCAAACATTTTTGTTCCAATTCATAAAAATAAAAAAAGTAGTGATTCAAAAAGTAATCTTTCTCTACCATATAATCTGGTATTGCATCTACATAAAGAAATACTGGGGATTAGTTATACGCTGCATGGGAGAGACACTGGGGACTAGACTGGAGCCAGAACCCAAATGGTGTCTCCTAAATATATGGGGAGCCACAGACTTGCATAATAAAGAAAAGTCCTGGGTTACTTTCAGAATGACAATTGCCAAACGGAGCATTGCAAAACTATGGGGGGCCCCCGAAACACCAACACTCAGTGCATGGAAGGAAGATATGGACTGGTGTATGATATCAGAAAAGACAATATATGAAAGCAGGGGCTGCCTGAGGAAGTGGCCACAGATATGGGGTAAATGGAACTCTTTTAGGGGAAACATATGTACGCCACCAATATTTAACTCCTAACCCCCTGCTAGGAATTAAACGGTCAATGATCAACAGAGGTGGGTTTCATTTGATAATACAAATTGTTGTAATGTATAACTCATCGTCTCTTTGGATGCTGTCCCTTCACAGCGAATGTACTGTAATGCTATTGATATACCCTGTTTTGTTCATCAATAAAAAGAATTTAAAAAATAAAAGTAATCTTTCAATATTTGTGGTCTCTCCAGGCATATTTCAAGCCCTCCCTGGTATAACAGTAGCCATCCTGGCATAATGTTTGGCATCTCCGGCATACTGGTTGCTTTCCCTAAAATATTGCTACTCATCCCTGGGATGTTCTGGAAATCCTAATATTATTATGTATACAATTGGGGACCAAATTATTGTATTTGTTAATAATGAAGAGCCAGTATTTAGTGAGACAATGTTATTTTTCAAGCAATGAGAAGCGTTGCTTCTGGAAGGAAAACGTTGCTTACCCCGTTAGCATCTGTTCATAGCGTGTAGTGCTGTAGATTCTTATGCTCTGCATACTCTTACCATCTAGCGTAGAGTTTGGACATTTGTGTAGGACACTGGGCCTTTGTTGCAGTAGTCCCCACACTTTATGCCTGGTATTTGATGCAACTTTGACTGGAGTGCACCTAGTTCCTGCTAACCAGGTCCCCAGTTCTCTTTCCCCAATACAAGATAACTGGTCAATTGATCCCCAATTGGCCAGGCCTTTAGCACCTCTATGTCCCTAGTAAGGGGTACCTCTGGTACCAAGGGCATAGGTACTAAAGAGGGTCCCTAAGAGCTGCAGCATATATTAAGCAACTCAAAGGGGCCCAGCACCAAACCCATGCAGACTGTCACTGCAGGCTGAATGACGAGGTGCTCTAAAAAGAGATAAAACGATGGCACACACCCGAGTGCTATTCCCCCTAAC
Source organism: Calotriton arnoldi (assembly GCA_963921515.1). Taxonomy (NCBI): domain Eukaryota; kingdom Metazoa; phylum Chordata; class Amphibia; order Caudata; family Salamandridae; genus Calotriton; species Calotriton arnoldi. The sequence goes on from CAWUFW010014045.1 coordinate 279,961, forward strand.
ACTGCATGTAATATTTGTAAGTCACCCCTACAGCAGGGCTTATAGCCTTAAGGCAGGGTGCATTATATTACATGTGAGGACATATCTGAATGTGCAGATATACCTCTGTGCAGGCCAGTTTAATTACTGACAGGACAAGTGAACAGGGAAGCCATCTTGAGGTACGTATGTACTGTGCACTGGTTAGAACATGTTTTCTGCTACATAATGGCTTCACTGAAACCTATGGTGTTTGGTATCAAGCACCTCGTATTAATAAACCTACGCTGATTCCAGTGATGGATTTATTAATACATGCATACAGAGGGTAGGGTAAGCGGTACTATCTGAACCCAACTAGTCCTCTAGTGAGCTGGCTGATTGGTTCAGTTCAGCCTGCTGCCACAGACTAGTTTCTGACCCCCTAGGAGGTGAGAGCCCCACTCTCAGAGGACAGAAACAATGCTTGCTCTGGCAGGAGGTGTTTACACCTCCTCCAAGCAGGTGTTTACACCTCCTCCAAGCAGGATGACTGGTGATCTGAATATCAAGGCAGGAGGCTTTGAAGGCCTCGGCCGCCTTTGATATGCGACCCAAGGCTTCCCCAGACGGGGGAAATGCCACCCCTCTGCCCTGGTCCCATCTGGCAACAGGACAGGCGAGAAAATTAGCTATGCAGTAGGCGTGTAGCACTGCCAGGCTGGACACACCTCTAGGGTGAAGAGCCTGAAGTGAACACGAAGTGAACACGAAGTTATGAATTCCACCATCTTGTGTGTGGGGGAATTAGGAATTCTGGGACAGGGTGATGCCCAATCCCCAAAGGAAACGGTCATCTAGGGGGTGTAGTGACCCCAGGGGTAAGGAGCCTATTGGCCACTACCCCTCACTCCCCTTAATGCCCCTGAATTGAGTATTTAGGGGACCCCCGATACCAGAACCTCAGATTTCAATGGGCACAAAGATGAAGTGGACCAAGAAAACTGCTGACAGAGGAGCACAACTAACTTGGCTCCAACCATGCCAGCCTGCCTGCTGCACCCCCACACTTGGGGAGCAACCAACTCGTCCTTCCACTGTGCAGACTCCTAGAAAGCCGGAGGGCTGCCAGTGCTACGCCAACTGCCAAAGAAAATCCATTAGAGTAGAGGAGCTACTCCCCTGCAGCTGCATGCTCCAAAGAAGCAAGGTCCGGTTTACCATCCTGCCGCCTACCGGGACTACCGACGCTGCAGCCGTCCAGAAAGAGATCACTGTGCTCCTACAGGCCAGATCCGTCAACCCTCCAAGTGTGGGGAAGCCAGGTCCGACTGGAGCTGCGCAGTACCAACACCTGGGGTTCCGGACCCCTTGCTGCAGCCACGGCTTGTTGTGTCCAGCCCAGACACCAATGCTGAGGAAAAGCAACCTGCACGTTGAGGGACTTCAGGGACAGTGAGACCCACATCAGGAGTGGTCCAGTTGTCCTGTTTGCCCCCCTTCTGCAAAACCAAAGACAAAGAGCGAGTCCCCGATCACCGCCACCCGACGCCTCAAAGTGCCTCTGCACCTGCGCCCCACAGCCCAAGTTGGAGGGTGGCGACCGTGCCCACTGGGTCCCGAGACCCACAAGAGCCGAGCCCATCCTTGGGTCTTGGCAGACTTGACTTCCAGTCACCACCTGCAGCCTCTTTCTGCAGGCCTCCTCCAAACGCAAGTGACTCCATCACCAAACCTGATGCTTAAAGACGCCACTGCACCCGAAGTGGACCAACAGTGTCCTTATGTGCCCAAGCATCTCAAGGGTCGAGTTCCCCCGGACTGATCCCCCAGTCCCAGCTTGCAGTCTTTTTCTGACTGGACCATTCCCCATTGAAGTGAATGGGGCACCCATCACCGTAACACACCTCTATACCCAGACGCCCCAGACCCACCCGAGGTGAACTGTTGGTGTGGCCTTGGACCTTGCTCTATACTCAGCTTAAATCCAGAAGGTTGCCGTAAGTCGGTAACAAGTGCCCGACTGCAATACATGTTTTCCCCCGTAGGATACATTACCACTACAGAAATTGCAACTTTTGAAACATATAGAAATTCATAAATCGAAAAGTACTTACCCAATTTCAATGATCTGGGTATCTAAATTTATATAAAAGTATGTGTTATTTTTATAAATTGGTGTTGGATTTCTTTATTGAGTGTGTCTCCCACTTACTGCCTTTGTGTGTGCAATAAATGCTTAGCACTACCCTCTGATATGCCTAACTGCTCGCCCACACTATCACAAAAGAGCATTTGGGGTGTCATTTGTGCCTCTGTAAACCAGTTGAGGTTTGCCTGGATTCTTTACACAGTGTAAATCTCTTTGGTCCATTATATAAAGAGCCAGCTTCCTACAGTTTGCAAGTTGTTTTTCTTTGAAGGAGTCTTATGAGTCACAAGACATAGTGCAACTCATGTGAATCTACATCACTGCACGCTACAAACATGTGCTTACCTGGTAAGTAGCATTTCCCATTGTATAGCATGTGTGGTTGTAGATACACATCCTTTGCATAGACTGTAAAGCTATGCCCTCAGGCAAGAGAAAGATGCAGATGTCTCAAATGAAGTCCTTAAAACGGTCTGGTCAACCACAGACTCCTGATGGACTAAGATGCCCATATAAAAGTGCTTAGTAAAGGTGTGTGGTGTTGACCAGGTGGCCACTTTACAGATGTCAGCTAGCGAAAAATTCCCCAAGAAAGCCATGGCTGCCCCTCTCTTACTGATGCGGTTTGCCCTGGGAAAGGGGGGGGGGGGTGGGGGGGAGGCTACAGATAAGACTTGCTTAGCTTTATAGTAGCAAGTTTAGATGCACTTGTCTATCCATCTTGCTATACCGGTCTTATAGATTAGATGACCTTTGTGAGGCTTTCCAAAGAATACAAAGAGCTGACCAGACTTGCAAAAGGGCTTAGCCCTGTTGATATAATACACAAATTCTCTTTACATCTAATGTGTAGTTCTTTCTGCTACTGCATCTGGCTGTGGAAAGAAGGCTGGAAACTCTATAGTCTGATTAAGGTGAAAAGGTGATACTTCCTTGAGGAGAACTTTAAGATTGGTTCTGAGAACACTGCTATCTCTGTGAACTTGAATTAAAGGTTCTTGTAAGGTGAGTGCTAGCAGCTCACTAATGTGTCTAAGGGAAATAATGGCCACTAAGAAAGGAACTGCAGGGGGCATGAGTGTAAAGGTTCAAAGAGTGGCCCAATGAGTCCCCCAAGGGCTACATTAAGGTTCAATAGAGGGCAGGAGGTATTAAGGGAGGTATGACCCTCTTACGATCCTCCATGAAATACTTCACTACTGGGATCCGAAATAGGGATAAAGGATCGCCGTTTTGCACATAGGCTGCAATGGCTTATGCATTTCCTGCAGAATGGTCATGCATTCCTGGGAGAAGTTTAGATACAAAGATTCTAAGACATCAGGTGCCTAATCGCGAAGCCGAGTTGTCTGGGGGGGGATCAGTGATTCATTAGGCTTTGTCTGTGTGTGAAGGTCCAGCCTGTGTGAGAGCTTCTTATAGCGGCTGATGGACATCTCCAGGAGACTGGAGAATCAAGACTGCTCGGCCCAAGTGGGAGCTACCAGTATGAGCATCAGGAATGTTTGACTTCTTTTTCTCATCTCGTCTGGGATGAGTGTGAGAAGAGGAAAAGCAAAGTCAAAGATCCCTGACCAATTCATCCATAGTGCATTGCCCATGGACTGTGGGAACCTAGAGGCGAGGTTTGGGCATTCTGGTTTATGAGATTGGGGAACGGATCTATTTGCAGTGTGCCCAAATGTTGGAAGTACCTGTGTAGGACTTGCTGGTGGAGTTCTCACTCCTTTACCTGTTGATGTGTCCTACAGAGAAGGTCTGCAAAGTCGATGTCCAAACCTGGAAGATATTCTACTAGAATGTGTATGTTGTGGTGAATCGTGCAATATCAGATTTCCTGCGCTAGTGCTGAGAGCTGGTGAGAGTGCGTACCACCATCGTTCTGCATGGCAGTCATGTTGTCTGTCTTTCCCTGAATGACCTGGAAGAAGGCTTTGAGCGCTAGGAATATGACTAGTAGTTCAAGGAATTGATGAGAGGGCCTGTTGAGTGGCCTACACCCAGTGTGCAGTAATGGTGTTGAGATGTCCACCCAAGCCTATGAGAACGACGCTTGTGGCAATGGTCAACAGCAGAATCGGGTCTGAGCAAGGCCTGTCATGCAGAAAGTTGTCATTGGTGGAACAGCAGTGACCGGTGAGTTCTGGCCTTTACCAAAACTAGACCTTCTCAGTGACAGTCCACCTGTGACCATTGCCCCAAGAGGCACTCCGGAGGCACTCCTGTAGGAGGCGCATGTAGAACCTGGCATAGGGCACAACGGAGATGAATGAGGCTGTCATCCCTAAGAGGATCATCACGGTTCCAACAGAGGTGAGGACTGGGCTGAAAAAGAGACAGCTGAAATGCCAACACTCTGTTGGTTATGGTAGGCTTTTACCGTCACTGCGTTCAACACCAATCTCAAGAAGGGTTAGATTTGCTGATGCTGGAGGTGGGACTTTATGGTAAATCCCACAGTGGGGAGCATGGAATTTGTATTCCAGTTTGGGCTAGGCATTGCGTTCAGCTACCGCTCTTGATCAGCTAATCACTGAGGTAAGGGAAGACATAAGTGTCACCTCTTTGCAGATGTGCGGCCACCACCGTTAGGCACTTCCTGAATACTCTTGCAGCCATGGTGAAAGAAGGTACTCTGAATTAGTAGTGATGGCCACTTACCACAAAGAGAAGGTAACGGTGGTGGGCAGAGTGGCTAGTGTGTGAAAGTGAGCGTCTTTGATGTGGAGTACCATCATGTAATTGTTTTGTCAGAGCAGACGGGTGATGTCTTAAAGGATTGCACATGGAAATGCTCTGACAGGATGCAACTGTTTAGGGGCCTGAGGTGCAGGATAGGCCTAAAGGATCCATCCTTTTTGGGAATAAGGATGGTACAAAGGCACGCTATCGCCCCTTTCTGAAGGAACGTGTGTACCCCTTTTTCAAGAAGGCAGACATGGTCTGTCTTGAGGACGTGTCTGAGGGATGGGACGCTGGTAGGGCTTATGAGAAGTTTTAGGCAGTAGCCACGGCAAACTATCAAAAAACCCCTCTAGTCTGATGTGATTTCCTCCCAGCAAGAGGGGAAATCTTGTATTGCCCCGCCCTCATGACAGCTGATGTGTAATCAGTGGGAAGGTGGGGCAAGTCACTGTTTAGAGATTGAAGCCCCTTGACCGAGCCACCTCTGTTAGCCCTGTGTGTACCCCTGGTGTATCCTCTGCTGGCCAACTAATGGAAGGTTTGCTGCTGTCTCTGGTAAGACTGTGGCTGGTAGGGTAAAGTGGCCTTGGCTCCCCCCTGGACTAATGCTCACAGTAGCAGACCGAGCTTGCAGGGCACCCACAGACTTCGCTTTCACAAGTTCTTTTTTGTTTTCTCAAGCATCTCGTCAACCTGGTAGCAAAAAAGCTACTCTTCATCAGATGAGAGTGGAGGAGATGCTGCTGGACTTCACAGTATCTGAACCCGGAGATGCAAAGCCAAGCGTGCCGTGTGAAGAGGATGTGGATGCCTCTGGCGGCTGTGTTCACAGCACTGAGAGTACAATGATTGTGTTCAGCATGGTTTTGCCCGTGGACAGTATCTCATACCCCCTCTTCCTACCCTTCTCTGGGATATGGTTGACAGGTACCTGCATCTCCTCCCACTGGAACTGTCATATCCGGAAACAAGCCCAACAGAGTTGGCTATGCACCAATGCATGGCCGTCCCTACAGCTACCCTTTTGCCTGCTGCATCAATTTCTTTTTACTCTCTTTATGGGGTGGCAAGAAATTGCATATGGCTTAGGCAGAGGCTCTTGGTAGTGTGGACTGCCAAGGTGTCAGAAGGACCTGGTTTTTCGATGTACATAGGGTCACCGGTGAGGATTTGTATTTTTTCTCAACCCTAGGTGTTACTAACCCTTGCTTCAAGTCGCTCCTTGAAGTTCTCCGGGGAAGATAGAAGCCTACACTTGAGCATGGGCAAGAAATCACTGAATGGTCAGACTTGTAAAGAGACTCCACAAGAAAGTCTTCTACCTCCTGAACGATGTGCATGTCAACGTTATGTCATGCTGCTGTATTACCTCATGGTAGGCGGTGGGATCATCCGGAGAGGATGACAGTCTTCCCAGTGGTCATCAGTGGGTGGTCATATGGGTCAATAGATCTGAAAAAGTGCAGGGGGACCCCTCAGGTGGAGGCAGGGGACTGGTGTGCATGAGCATGTTGGTGGAGGAGTTGGAGCTGATGCAGAGGTGGGTTAGGTCGAGGTGTAACAAAGAGTTTGTGCCCCTATCCCTGTCATCAGTTTTGGTTAAGGAGGAGACTCAAAGAGGGATCTTCCCATTGGCAGAATGAACAAAGAGACTCTTCTACCTGACGAAAACCTCTTCCGGGATCTAGATGTTGACAAGGCTTTTGGCATTTATGGGATCTTTGGTGTTGACAGGATCTTCGACACCAGCTTCGGCTGTGAACGGGCTTGCTTGATGCACTTGTACTCTGCAGGGATTGACGGCAGTAAGGGTCGACACCCTTAGGCGAACTTTAGTCAACTCTTACGCTCCGGTGGGCATCAAGAGGCTTCAAGGTTGCAAAGGCCCTGGAGGCAACAGTGTCTTATATCTGTGCTCAGGGCTCAATGCCAAACTCCCACTGGAGCAGTACTCTATGTCGGCAAGTGGCTTTTTATTTGAACCTGGCTTGGTGGCATCGTTTTCAGAGGCAGGTGTGGTGTTTATGACCCTGACCATCCTCTCAGTTAGAGGCCCAGTGGTCTTCAGCATCAGATTGACATCTTCATCTTTCTTGTGCTCTGACGCACTTTACAGTACAGTCTCCAGGATATGGGCTCAAGCAACGTGTGAGAAACAACAAATTGGAGCCCACTCTGTGTACGTCTGAAACCGATGGCAGAAAAAACCAATCTAAGAAGGGGTCGGTGCACGTGCGCATTGTTCACTAGTTTTCAATTGTATTATGATTTGGAACTCAAAAAGGTCCACATAAAATGCAGTTCATTTTTTCATTAAAAAAACAGTACATTCAATATAAAATATATTAAATTCTAAAATACATGAGGAAACCAATGGACATACAATTATACTCTACTTTAGTTAAAATATGCCCCATGGACAGGAAAAAGTGCAAATTCTCAATCCAATCAATGAAACATTATAACGCAGTACTAAACAAACTTAATAAATACAAAAAACAAGTAGTGCAAAATGTTTTACAGTGCAACACTACTAAAAGTACTTCTATTTATGCATTCCATACAAAATTAATACAATAATTCTATTTTATACTATGCAAAGTGTTAGAAACCTTAAATACCGTATTCCACAAAATCATCACCAAATACAATTACTATAGAATTACAAAAATGCAGACAATTCTAAAAAAAAAATGTAATTGTCTAGAAATGTTTTAAATATTTGCGCAAACTATTTCTGACGGTGGTACAAAAAGACAATATCGGGGGTACGCTACCGTAATTTAGGAGCCACTGTACAATCAAAAGGCTTCTATGAAGAAAAGCAACTTGAAAACTTCAGAACCCAACACTAGATGGCAGTAGTATGCAGAGCATGTGTATTTACTGCCACATATGCCAGGAACATAAAATTACTTACTTAAATGAGTATGCAAGGCATGTGTATCATCAGAATTTTAAAATGCCTTTACTGGCAAAATGCGTACAGTCTCAGGGACGGATAGGCTTACATTGGGGGCAAAATAAGCGAATTTCCAAAACCCCTTCCAGGCGGCGAGTCCCCCCCCCCTCCTGCTCGCCCCCCGCTTGCTACCGCCAACTGCGCGCTTTCCCTTACAATCACCACTGACCACTTCTTTGGTGCCTGAAAAGGTCGCAGTTTATTTTCAATACCACAAATTTTTGTTACATACAATTTTATATTTCAACGTCCATGGTCATAAGCCCTCTATGTCCTTGTTTAGCTTTCCTCAATTTCTTTTTGATCTGGACTTCCAGCCTCCTCGACTTTCTGGGAGAGGAGGGAGGGACACCTTTCTCGGGGTTTCACGTCGCGGGTCTAGGCTTCAACTTGCCACCGATTTGGAGGGTGTCCGTTGGGACCTGCCCGGGCTGCAAGTGCCGTCCCGCTCGCCCTGGGCCTTTTGGTGGGCTCTCCCTTCTCCCGGGGGTCCCTGCCGTTTGGCATCCCAAGGACCTTGCCTGAGCGTTTATTCTCTCTTTCCTGAGGCTGAGTCCCTACCATCTTCTCCCTCTGTACCCCTGCCGTAAGGCATCCCAAGGGTCCTGCGGGAGTGTCGCCTCTATTCTTTCTCTGGCGGCACGCCGCCCCTGGCTCCCTCAGTACCCCTGCCGTGAGGCATCCCAAGGCCACTGGGAGAGCCTCCCGTCTATCCTCTAGTGATCTTGAGTCCTACTAGCTTCCTTGTGTTTGATCCGCTACCCTTTCCCTGTTACGGCTGCGACGCCCGTATTCCTAGGTGTGGGTGGGTGGGTTTCTTTCCTCCTATCTCCTCGCCAACGGGGGGGTGACTTGTGGTTCCAAAGGGCCGTTGGCCCCTTCTTAACCCCCCTTTGGCTTACCTGCTCGCCCTCTGATTGGGGGAGCCTTCTTTGTCTTTGTGGGCCAATCCTGGCCCCCTCCCCGGCTTAGCCGGGCATTTACATGTGGCGAGGGCGGGGAGGGTCCCCCCGCCGCCGGCCGGCGTTCAACCCGGGCCCCTACTGGGTCCGGCTCTGCCTTCCCGGCCCGGGTCCAAACCCCTTCCAGGCGGAGAGTCCCCCCCCCCCTCCTGCTCGCCCCCTGCTTGCTACCGCCAACTGCGCGCTTTCCCTTACAATCACCACTGACCACTTCTTTGGTGCCTGAAAAGGTCGCAGTTTATTTTCAATACCACAAATTTTTGTTACATACAATTTTATATTTCAACGTCCATGGTCATAAGCCCTCTATGTCCTTGTTTAGCTTTCCTCAATTTCTTTTTGATCTGGACTTCCAGCCTCCTCGACTTTCTGGGAGAGGAGGGAGGGGCACCTTTCTCGGGGTTTCACGTCGCGGGTCTAGGCTTCAACTTGCTACCGATTTGGAGGGTGTCCGTTGGGACCTGCCCGGGCTGCAAGTGCCGTCCCGCTCGCCCTGGGCCTTTGGGGGCCCTCCTTCTCCCGGGGGTCCCTGCCGTTTGGCATCCCAAGGACCTTGCCTGAGCGTTTACTCTCTCTTTCCTGAGGCTGAGTCCCTACCATCTTCTCCCTCTGTACCCCTGCCGTAAGGCATCCCAAGGGTCCTGCGGGAGTGTCGCCTCTATTCTTTCTCTGGCGGCACGCCGCCCCCTGGCTCCCTCAGTACCCCTGCCGTGAGGCATCCCAAGGCCACTGGGAGAGCCTCCCGTCTATCCTCTAGTGATCTTGAGTCCTACTAGCTTCCTTGTGTTTGATCCGCCACGCTCCCTCCGGTTACCCGATCGGAGGGTGCTCCCCCAATTGCCGCTGCCCTTCCTCCGTGTCCTAGTTGCAACCCATTTGTTCCAGTACCCCCACGATGTTCAGTAGGAACATGTCCATTCCCACCCCGTGAGGTGTACCCCGTCTTCCAGGTGATACCCGGGGACCTTAGGTTTATGAACCCGTGCCGCACGAACCCCCATCCCTGGGCCTTGCATATTCTGGCCATGGTAATATTCAGCTTTCTTCTGGATTTTTCGACTGCTCCCGGCCTCACCGCCCGCGCCAGGCCCCCGTGCTATGATTTCAGAGAATATCAGGTCCGCTGGGCGGATCAGGCGTGCCAGCGCCGTGAGACTGCTCTGCATGTTCTCTAGCAGCGCTCGTCTTCCCAATGCTGCCAGGTCGTTCCGCCCAGGTGGATCACTACCGCGTCCGGTCTGCCACCGTGCTCCAGTGCTTCCCGCGCCGTGGGTAGCAATTGCTCCCATTTCATCCCTGCGCGTCCCCACCACTCGATGGTGGTGTCCCGCAGCCATACGTCTCCGAATTTGCGTCTGGTTGCCGCCCACTGTTGCGCCCGCGTTACGTAGGAATGTCCCATTATCCACACCGTCTTCCGTGCTGCTCTTGGACCTGTATGGGGCGGGAGAGATTGGGCTCAGTAAACCGTGGGGCGTATGTAAAGCCTGTATGCGCTGGATGCCCAGCGCCCTATCCCCTTGATCAGCCCTTCCCCCAGTCCTAGTCCCGCCGCTGTCGTGGCTGCCCCTATTCTGAAAGAGTGTGAGCCGTATTCGCGTGCGGGGAGGCCTATTTTCTCTAGTACTTTTCTCATCACCGCTATGAATTGAAAGCGGCTGAGGAAGGACCCGTCCCTGTGTCTGAAAAGCGGCCCCTGGCTCAGCTCCCTCCCTCCTAGGTGCTCCTTTAGTAAGCACACTGCGCAGGTGTTCGCATCCGTTGTGCAGAGAATCCTGGTCCTCCTGCCCTTGCCTGCTTGGTCCGTCTTGGACCGTCTTAGCATTATGTCCATGTGGCCTTCCTCTATCGCCACGTCCCTTCTGTGTATGCATTCTGTGCCTGGGTCGCTTCTTGATGGGGCTACTAGCTCGCTGACCCTGTAAGCCCCAAAAATGCTACTGCGAATGCTGCTCGGAAAAGCTCTCCCTCCTGTTTTGAGGAGCACACCTCTGCTGTTGCCTCCAGCATCCTGCTTAGTATTTTGACATGGATGGGGCGCCTCCTATCTTTGTTTGGCTGTTGCAACCGCCCCCATCCCTTCATTGCCATTCTGCTTTTGAAAGACCTGGTGGGATCTGCCTGTCCCTCCATCTTGGAGTAGTATGCCACTGCATTGAGGTGCGATTGGGCCCATGTTTTTGTCCTACCTGCCATAAAGGCCCACTCGATGAACCCGAGGACCTCCCCTTGTGAGGCCCACTTGTTCCCTTCCAACCCAGTCCTGCTCCTGAATGTTTCCCAGCACTTACTGTAGTGGTTTCTTGTTTTTGGCGCCAATGCGTTGCTCAGCAGCGTCTCCAACCCTGTTCCACCCATGCCCATGCTTCCTCTGGCATTTCGGTCATCCGTCTGTCGGCTGCTGGGGCGAGATCCCTGAATTTTTTCCACTGAAATCGAGAAATGGCATCCGCCACTGAGTTTTCAGTTCCTGGGATGTGTCGTGCCCTAATCGCCATGTTGCCCTGCAACTGGTATCCCACTAGTCTACGCAGCAGTGCGCCCACTGCTGGGCATTTTGCTGCCCCTGTGTTTATTGCCTGTACTACCGCGTGGTTGTCTGATCACAGTGTAATTTGCCTGTTCGCCAGCCGCTGGGCCCAGATGTGGAAGGCCACCACTATGGGGAATAGTTCCAGCAGCGCTATGTTTTTTGTCAACCCTGTGCGTTGCCAGTCCTCTGGCCATTTTCCCGCTGTCCAAGTGGTCCCCAGTATTGCCCCGAACCAGAGTCCCCCTGCTGAGTCGGTGTAGAGCTCTAGCTCATGTGCCTGCACCCAGGGTTCTCGCCATATCAGGGTGCCATTGAACTCTGCCAGAAACCTGTCCCACTGTGCCAGGTCCTCCCTCATCCAGTGTGTGATGCGGATCCTGTGGTGTTTTTGCGTCATGCCCCTGGTTAACCAGGCTAGTCTCCTGGCGAAAGTGCGCCCCGCGGGGATTACCCGCGTGGCGAAATTTAGTTTACCTAGTAGCTGCTGCACCTCCTTCAGCGTAGCTTTCTTCTGCTGTTGCATTAGCTTAATGCCTGCGCGCAAGTCGGCCACTTTTTCTGGTGGCAGCCTGCATGTGCCGGCCACCGAGTCCAACTCGATTCCCAGAAAGGACAGTCTCGTGGTTGGGCCTTCTGTTTTTTCTTGTGCCAGGGGGATGCCCAGTTCCTGCGCCAGTTGCACGAATTTGTCTAGGAGTGTGTCGCATTCCTTCGTGCCTGCTTTCCCGATGAACAGGAAGTCATCCAGATAGTGTACCCGCCCTCCTTTTGGGGCCCTTGTACCCAGCTCCCATTCTAGGAAGCCGCTGAAAGCCTCAAAATGTGCGCATGATATTGAGCACCCCATGGGTAGGCATTTGTCATGGTAATATTGCCCGTCCAATTTAAAACCCAACAGATGGTAGCTGTCCGGGTGGACCGGCAGTAACCTGAAGGCTGATTCTATGTCCGATTTTGCCATCAGGGCCCCCTTTCCTTCCTGCCTAATTAAGTCCACTGCGTCGTCCACCGATGCGTACGCCACTGTGCACTCGCTGTGTTCCAGCCAGTCGTTAACTGATTCCCCTTCTGGGTGGGAGAGGTGATGGATCAGTCGGAATTTTCCTGGCTCTTTTTTGGGGACTACCCCCAGCGGAGAGACCACCATGTCTTTCAGCGGGGGGGTAGTAAATGGCCCGGCCACCCGCCCTAGTTGTACTTCCTTTTTCACCTTTTCCCTCGCCACCCCGGGGTTGTCCCTTACCGACTTCAGGTTTGGGCTTTCCCGCGCTCCCTTTGGCCCTTTGTAAGGTATGGGAAACCCTGCGTGAAGCCCTCCGCCAGCAACTGTTTGTCATTTGTTTTGCGGTACCCTTGTAGTAGTTGTAGTAGTCTGCCTGTCCTGATAGGGGTGGGTAGCGCCTGCCCTCCGCCCCCGTCCCCCTTGCCCCTGTTCCGCGGGGGCTGTATCTTATTTTTGGTGCCTGTCTTCTTTGTTGGCCCCCGGCCCTGCGTTGCGTCTGCAGCGAATGCTGGGATGGTTGCCCCGCATGACCCACAAGTGTGCTTAAATCTGCATGATGCTCCCCATTTACACTCGTCTTTGCTCGAATTTCCAACATGCTTTATTTGACTTTTGTCCTGCCTGGTTTTTTCCCTTGAAGTCTTTCCCTTGGCTTTCGAACTTGCCCTTACTCCCGTACTGACGAAATGTGTACTCTTTCACACCAACCCCTTCTCTGGCTGCTACCATGTGTTTTGAGAAGCCCTCCATGTCTTGGCAATCCCATTCTATTACTGGCCACACCTGCATCTTTTCCCTAAAGCCCTCGTCGTAGTGTAGCCATGCCTCCCCTTGGTATAGCTGCTGCGCCTCATGTATTTTTTGCTCATATAGCCATAGTGCCGCCTGCGCTTTGGGGGAATTTTTCAATGGAAACACATGCTAGCGTCCTGAACGCTTTCAGCCAGTTTTCTATTGACCTCTCCACCCTGGGCTTTCGGGGCTCTTCTGTCCTCGTCCTTTTTATCCTGCGCTGTCAGGTCTATCCCTGCCTGTCGCACCTCGAGCAGTGAGAAAATATCTATGAATTCTTTTCTCCAAATTCTCTCAACGGCGAGCGGGATGAGGTTGGCCAGCCCTAGCATTCTTGTTGTTGTAGGTGGATCGCTCGGGGAGGGTCGTATGTATTCGCTGGCCGGCTTCCCATTGCTATCCTGCCCTTCCGTGAGTCTGGGTTGGTTGGGGCTGTTCCCCCCCGCTGGCCCCTGTGCTCCCGTGCGGTGCTGCCCCCGTCTCTGCCGGCATATTTTGTGATGCTGGGCTTGTCAACCCGGGCCCGTGGCCTGTAGCTCCCATTGTGGGCCCCCCATTGCCCCCCCCTGCGCCCGGGGCCAGGGGGGTCCCTTGTCCCCTTGGTCCCCATGTTGAGTACTTATTAAAAGGGGGTCCCATCTCTGGCCATTGCCACCAGGGCAGTCCGGATGTTTGCCCCCCTTCTTCCCTGCTCCATGCTTCCCCTTGGAATTCTGGCCTCCCTACGCCTAGCCCTGCATGCCATGGAGTTTGCATGTGCCATGGAGCTTGCATTGCTAAATTGTGTACCCTAGCTGGGTCCCCATATTCACATTTTGCCCTGGGCTGGCGCGTGCTCCCTGGCCCGCCCCGTGCCCCGGTTCGCTGTTGCGCGTGCCATGCTTACCGGTGCCCCTGCTGCTTGTTTCGCCGTGTCCCTCATGACCTTCTCGCGGGGCCGCCGTGGAGGCTACAGGCCCCTCCTCATTACTGCTGTCCTCGGACTCTGTGCTGCTCACCACTTCCGGGGTTCTGTCCTTTTTCTTTCTGGCCTGCTGGGGGCCCTTTGCCCTGCCCTCCCTGTGTTTCGCCGGGGGCGGTCTGGCTGCTTGGGGCTTCCCAGCTGCCCTCCTCGGGGCCGCCGTTCTGGCTGCCTGCCCCTGCCCCGCTGGCTGTTTTGGGGCCGCCGTTTTGGCTGCAAGCCCTTTGTCTGCTACCTTACTCGAGGTTGGTCGTGTGGGGGATGTGTTGCGCGGCCTCTTTCCTTTGTCCCGCGCTGCCTCCTCGATCTGCTGGTTCATCCAGCTGCTTCCCTTCAACGCCACCAGGACCCTGGCCTGTTCCAGCATGGCCTGCAGGTCCCCGTCCAGGTCTGGTTCCGTTCCTTCGCTGCGTCGTTTCTGCCCCCTCTGGGGGACTGCTGGCCTCTCCTGGTCCCTCCCTGAACCTTGCCGGGAGCCGTGTTGTCCTTCCCGCTGCACCCTTCCTGCTGGGCATCCTGTTTTCTGTGCTGTGCAGTGCTTTCCCCTCTCCCCCGTTGGTTTCGGCAATTTTTTGGGGTGTTGGTGCCCCCTGGCGCTGTGTCCGTGCTCAGGAGCTTGTGCCCCCTAGCGCTGTGTCCGTGCTCAGGAGCTTGTGCCCCCGCGGCGCGAGGAGCGGGTTCCGCTGCCCCCTGCTGTCCTTGTTATCAGCTGCAGCTGCTGCCAGGCGCGTAGAGCCGATCGGCTCGGCTGTTGTCTTTTGGACGGCGCGTTTTGTGCCACCGAGGCGCGAGGAGCGGGTTCCGCTGCCCCCTGCTGTCCTCTTTATCCGTTGCAGCTCGGCTCAGCTGCTGCAAAGGCGGGGTGGAGGCTCGGTTCGCGCCGGCACCGCCGCACCCCGGCCGGTCGAAGGCGGGCCCTCTGTTATTCCCAGCTGTGGGGGTGGAGGCTCTGGTCACGCCGCTCGCGCCGTGGGGGTGGAGGCTCTGGTCACGCTGCTCCCGCCGCTGCCTCAGGCCGGTAAAGCGATCGCCGAAAACCCGATCGGTTTTGAACGGCGCGACGACTGGCAAAATGCGTACAGTCTCAGGGACGGATAGGCTTACATTGGGGGCAAAATAAGCGAATTTCCAAAACTCCTTCAAAGCTAGCCTACGAGTGATATTTCAAACTGACTTGGGAACACTTGTGGATAGGTTTTCCTTTGTGCCTGTAGGTCACCACTGTCACTTTCAGACTTGTGTAGCCAATTTGATACCAAAAAGGATAGTTTTTAAAATCAATCTAATCTCTACACCTGTCTGAGTCATGAGCCTGTAAGACTGATGTCAACTAGGGCATGAGCACATTGTCTGGACTTATATTGTCTCAACACAGGGTGAATGCTCTGGTTTATAAGTCTGTACGATCTGTCTAACCCAAGACACTACTCTCTTACCAGTGGCTGAAGATTTCATGAGCTGTGTAGCACAAGACACTACTCTCTTACCAGTGGCTGAAGATTTCATGAGCTGTGTAGCACAAGACACTACTCTCTTACCAGTGGCTGAAGATTACATGAGCTGTGTAGCACAAGACACTACTCTCTTACCAGTGGCTGAAGATTTCATGAGCTGTGTAGCACAAGACACTACTCTCTTACCAGTGGCTGAAGATTACATGAGCTGTGTAGCACAAGACACTACTCTCTTACCAGTGGCTGAAGATTACATGAGCTGTGTAGCACAAGACACTACTCTCTTACCAGTGGCTGAAGATTACATGAGCTGTGTAGCACAAGACACTACTCTCTTACCAGTGGCTGAAGATTGCATGAGCTGTGTATGAAGATTGCATGAGCTGTGTAGCTCAAGACACTACTCTCAACAGTGGCTGAAGATTGCATGAGCTGTGTATGAAGATTGCATGAGCTGTGTAGCACAAGACACTACTCTCTTAGCAGTGGCTGAAGATTGCATGAGCTGTGTAGCACAAGACACTACTCTCTTACCAGTGGCTGAAGATTGCATGAGCTGTGTATGAAGATTGCATGAGCTGTGTAGCACAAGACACTACTCTCTTACCAGTGGCTGAAGATTACATGAGCTGTGTAGCACAAGACACTACTCTCTTACCAGTGGCTGAAGATTACATGAGCTGTGTAGCATTCCTTCGCCGATCCTGCCACTTCAAAGTAAGATTCTTGGGCATTCTGTCTGACTGAAGCTATGCGTGGAGAGGTCAAGATGCAGAAATGAAAGGCCTAGCCTTATATTTCATGGAGTGCCTTTCATACAGCAAGGATGGTGTTAGGCCATGTGACATGATACAATGTAAATGAGCCCTCTTACCTCTCTTAAGCTCTGCTTGCACAGGGGGCAGCAGGGCCTGTGATCTAGACATCGTTCCAAGCACTCTTTGCAGAAAGTGTGGCCACACGGCGTCGTGACTGGTTCAAAAAACATCCTGGCAAAAAAAGGCAAAAATAAAAAAAAAATAAGGTGTAGCCCGTTAACTAAAATTCGAGCAAGAGTCATTTGTACTAGCTCTGTGTGTGCCCAGGGCCCTTCTGAAGGGAAGGAGGAAAGGGAGCACTGGAGAACTACAAGACTGGAGAGGACACCACAGCCCATTCACCTAGGGTAGCACTGAAAGAAAGAAATGTAGAAAGGGACAAGACGTAGGACACCTGGCACCTAATGGAGAGACCAGCAATTCATCCTGTTAAAGACTATGCTGAAAGCCTTCCAACCCATCAGAGCAAACACAATGGGGTCAGAAACCAAGAGCCCCTATACACCTCTGCTTACGAGCCTCTAAAGTCTCAAGCACAAACCTCAGTAACAATACAAGAACCAGTACCCACCAGGGCCGGCTTTAGCATTGGTGGCGCCCAGTGCTACAATTACTTTTGGCACCCCCAAGTCCCATGACTGCCTCCTCGGATTCTCTCACTACCACCTGCAAAAGTGCCCCCCATCTCTCTTGTCATAAGATCTTGCTAAGCACAGAGCCACCCTGTGGTCACAGCGCCCCCTTCCACAGCGCCCAGTGCTGCCGCACCAGTCTCACTGCCCTAAAGCCGGCCATGACCCTGGTACCCACTTAACGGATCTCCTCCAGGCCCCAACCAAATCTTACAAAATCACAAGTGCAAAGGCCATGCATCCCACAGCCTTTTCTCTTTTAGTGTTCCAGCCACACAAAAACGGTCTTCATTCCACTCATGATACCATCAATTCGGATGATAGGAGGCTGGACATAGAACTATCTGTGAAGTGCTTCATAGCCTACTCTCACGCCGCGGTGCAGTGACCCCAACCCTGCCTAGCAAGTTAAGTGCTGCGGCCACTGAGTCACAGCCACGAATTTAGCTCCAGAGTCTGCCAGACCATTGAATCACTGCTGCCAGGACAACTTCACACCAGGACCACAGCCTCCACCACTTATGGTCGGGAATCATCCACGGGTTTTCCAAGCCCTCTACCAGCAAATGCTGGGAACCCAGCAACGCATGTTCTCCCAAAGCTGAGGGACCGCTCCCAGCAAGCCAACTCGACATTCAAAAGCATCGGGACACCAGGTAGCTGGCCCTGAGGTGCAGCCAGTAACAGAAAAAAGTGTAGACTTTATTTATCATAGGATATTGACCAGTGGTTCTTAACCTGTGGCCCAGAGACCCCTGAGGGTGCACAAAGCCTTCTCCCTGGGATACATGGCTGCTTAAAAAATTAAATAGGATCAACAGATTAATAAAGTGTATATAAATAAGGAAGCAAAATGTCAAATTAAACATTTTAAAACGTTTTTCAAATGTGAAGGAATTTGAAATTGGAGGCAAAAGGAAAATGCTACTTACCCAGTATGCATCTGTTCTTGGCATGTAGAGCTGTAGAGTCACATGCTATGCATAGATCGCCATTTGGTGTTGGGCCCGGACGTTTGCACTTTGTTTTTCTTCAAAGAAGCCTTTCCAGTCACAAGGTAGGTGACTCCTCCTTTCGGTGATAGTGCGCATGGGCATAGACTCCATTGTTAGATTGTTTTCCAGCAGAGGGTGATAATGGAGTAAGTAAGAGTAGAATAGAGATGTCCATGTGTAGTTATCTAAGTAAGATAGTACTGGAACAGATACAGGTAACCGGGGAGGTGGGTAGGCGCATGTGACTCTACAGCTCTACATGCCAAGAACAGATGCATACTGGATAAGTAGCATTTTCCGTTCGAGGCATGCAAGCTGTAGATCACATGCTATGCATAGTCTATACAGCAGTCATTTCCCAAAGCGGTGGCTAACCTGTAGCTGTTGCAGTAGTTTGAAATAGTGTACGTAAAACTGCCTGGGCCACATTAGCTTGTTGTCTGGCTAACACATCTACACAATAGTGTTTTGTGAATGTGTGTGGTGTACACCATGTTGCAGCTTTACATATGTCATCTATGGGAAAGTTTCCTAAGAAAGCCATAGAAGCCCCCAGTTTGCGAGTAGAATGCGCTGTAGGGGGAATTGGTAAAGTTCTCTTAGCTTTTGCATAACATATCTGAATACATTTAACTATCCATCGTGCAATACTTGATTTAGAAATGGGATTGCCTTTGTGTGGTGGAGCAAAAGCCACAAAGAGTTGTTTAGTGTTACGAAAAGATTTTGTTCTATGTAATACATCAATGGTCTTTTTACATCTAAAGTGTGTAGAGCACGTTCTGCCACAGAATCTGGTTGAGGAAAGAACACAGGCAACTCAACAGATTGGTTGATGTGGAAGGCAGAAACTACTTTAGGTAAGAATGTAGGATTAGTACGAAGAACCACTTTGTTTAGGTGTACTTGTAAAAATGGTTCTTCTATGGTTAATGCCTGAAGCTCACTCACTCTGAGTGATGTGATCGCAATGAGGAAAGCTAGTTTCCAAGTGAGAAACTGTAGTTCACATTTATGTAAAGGCCCGAATGGTGGGCCCATTAGCCTGGTAAGGACAATATTAAGATTCCACGCTGGGGCCGGTGGAAGTCTTGGAGGAATAACTCTTGAGTCCTTCCATGAAAGCTTTAATAGCAGGCACTCTGAAAAGTGACAGGTGTTGTCTGTTTTGAAGATAAGCAGCTATTGCAGCGAGATGTAAGCGTATAGGCGCATACGCTAAATTTGAACGTTGTAAATGTAGCAGATAAATTATATTTTGAGTAGAAGCATCAAGTGGATTGACGTGGTTGTTATTACAATAAATAACAAACCGATTCCATTTTGCTGCATAACAAGCTCTTGTAGTAGGTCTTCTAGCTTCTTTAATAATATTCATACAGTCTGGTGGGAGATTTAGATAACCAAACTCTATGACTTCAGGTGCCAGATCGCAAGATTGAGAGGTTTGGGATCTGGATGTCTTATCTCTCCTTGGCTCTGAGTGAGGAGACTGGATGTGAGATGTAGTTTTTGATGAGGAACTACTGTTAGTTCTAAGAGGGTAGTGAACCAAGGTTGGCGAGCCCAAGTGGGAGCTACTAGGATTAGTGTGAGGGATGTTTGTCTGAGCTTCCGAACCACTAGTGGAATGAGTGGGAGAGGCTGAAAAGCGTAAGCAAATATCCCTGACCAGTTCATCCATAGAGCATTGCCCTTGGATAACGGGTGTGGATACCTGAAGGCGAAGTTTGGGCATTTTGCGTTTTGGTGTGTGGCGAACAGATCTATGTCTGGAAAGCCGCACATCTGAAAGAAGGGGAGGAGAACTTGAGGGTGAAGTTCCCATTCGTGAATTTGTTGTCTCTGTCTGATGAGGAGATCTGCAATCTGATTGTCCACTCCTGGGAGATGTTCCGCTAGGAGATAAATGTTGTGATGAATGGCCCATTTCCAAATGTTTTGTGCAAGGTGTGACAGTTGGAGAGAGTGTGTTCCTCCCTGTTTTTGTATGTAATACATTGCTGTCATGTTGTCTGTGCGTATCAGGACAGTTTTGCCTAGAAGGTGAGTTTGGAATGCTTTGAGCTCTAAAAATAGTGCTAACAGTTCCAGATAATTTATGTGGAGAAGCTTTTCCTTTTGACTCCACAATCCTTGAATTGTGCGAGTTTGGAGATGAGCTCCCCAACCAGTGAGCGATGCGTCTGCTGTTAGCACGGTCTGTGGAATGGGGTCGATGAAAGGCCGCCCTTTTGTAAGGTTGTATGGATTACACCACTGCAGAGAGCGATGAGTGCGGCCGTCCACCAACACCAGATCTGTTATTAGCCCGTGAGACTGATTCCACTGACGTGCTAAGCATTCTTGAAGCGGACGCATTTGCAGTCTTGCATAAGGAACTATCATGATGCAAGATGCCATAATTCCTAGTAGTTGCATGAATACCCGAGCTGGTAAGGAGTGATTGGGTTGAAATTTGGAAATGAGAGCCTGAATATTGTGAATTCTGGTTGGGTTGGGATAGGCTAGAGCTTTTTGATTATCTAGAGTTGCCCCTAGATATGCTTGTGTATTGGAAGGCTGAAGATGGGATTTTGCCAGATTGACTGTAAATCCAAGGTTGTGCAGTAAGCGTACTGTTGTTTGAGTGTGCTGTAGGCACTTTGAGAGAGTGCTGGCTTTGATAAGCCAGTCTAAATATGGGAAGACGTGAACATGTTGTCTTCTGAGATGCACAGCGACTACTGCTAGGCACTTGGTAAATACTCTGGGAGCAGTAGTTACTCCGAATGGAAGTACCTTGAATTGATAATGTTGGCCCGCTATTACAAACCTGAGGTATTTACGATGAGCGGGATGTATTGGAATATGGTAGTACGTGTCCTTCAAGTCCAGAGTTATGTTATGTTATTGCTATTTTTGAGCGCAACTGTTACCCGGAGGTGTCCTGGCGCTGAGTGAAGTCCTACAGAGGCCTAAACTAAAAAACAGGAGGAATAAAAAGTTGGGAGTTATGTTGAAAACAGCCAGGTTTTCAAAGCCTTCCTGAAGGCAAATAGGTTTGTCATGCCTCTAAGATGCAATGGCAGTCCGTTCCATGCCTTGGCTGCTCCTACCACAAAACTTCTGCCACCCCAGTTGGCTTTTTTTGCAAAGGGTACCGTTGCCAACTTTGCCTCCGAAGAACGCAGCCATCTTATTGGTGCGTACCAGTGAAGTAGCGATTTAAGATAGTCCGGCCCAAATCCATGAAGGGCTTTGTGCACTATGCAGAGGGCCTTAAATTGAACCCGTTTTCTCACGGGCAGCCAATGAAGCCTTCTAATCTCAGCCGAGATTGAGGCGTATTTTGGTATGCCGGTGAGCAGTCTGGCTGCTGCATTCTCCAGAAGTTGCAATCTATTCATAAGACCTTCCTGGATATTGATGTAGAGGCTGTTGCAATAGTCCAGTTTGGACATGGCTAGAGCGGTAATGACTGTTTGTTGACTATCTTTGGGTAGGAATGGCATGATTTTCTTGCAAGATCTTAGAGTGTAAGTTGCTGATGACACCACTGCATTCACTTGGTACCTAAAACTGAGTTTGTCATCTATCCATACTCCTAGGTTCTTTACCTTTTTGATGGGGGAGGGAAGGGGACCAAGTGTGTCTGGCCACCAAGCCGGAGTCCAGAAATTGTCGTCATTTCCGAACAATACAACCTCCGTTTTATTGGAGTTCAACTTTAGGCAATTTTGTGCCATCCAGTTACCTACCGCGGTCATACAGTCATGGAAACGGGCCGCTGTGCCCTGTAGCTTATCTGGCCGCAGCGACACCACAATTTGGGTGTCGTCTGCATATGAGGTAATGCTGAAACCGTAGGATTCGATGAGGGGGGCCAACAGTGAGACATAAATGTTAAAGAGTGTTGGGCTCAAGGATGACCCCTGAGGGACACCACAGGGTAGGGAGAACGGTTTCGTACAGAATTCGCCAAGGGAGACAGTTTGAAGTCTGTTTGACAAGAAAGATTTTAGTAGTTTCCAGGCAGAGCCCTGGACTCCAATCTCTTGCAGCCGGTCCATCAACAAAGAGTGATGGACCATATCAAAAGCTGCTGAGAGGTCCAACATAATCATTGAAGCTTTTCCTCCCTTGTCAAGTGTGGCCCTGATCTCTTCGGTAGATTTGAGCAGGGCCGACTCTGTGCTGTGCCCCGCTCAAAACCCATACTGTGTGGGATCAAGCACCTGAGCTACTTCAAAAAAGGAGCTAAGTTGGGCATTCATAATTTTCTCGGTTATTTTTGCAGGGAGCGGAAGTCTGGATATAGGTCTAAAATTATTGCAGTCTTTTGGGTCTAGACTCGTTTTTTTTAGCAGGGGGAGTATGGATGCCCTTTTCCAGATTTTGGGGAAATATCCTTCCGTGAACATAGCATTAACGATGGAAGTCAAGGTTATAGTGATTGGTTCGGGTGCTAGCTTTAGTATGGAGACTGGGCAAGGATCGTATGGTGAGCCAGATTTCATCGTCATGAGAGTATTGAACATGTCTAGTGGTGTAACGAACAAATTTGTCAAATTGTGGGCCAGAGCTGGTTATTAACTTAGGATCGGCTGTGCGATCCATGGGTGTATTGATTATTGAAGAATTAAATGTGGAGAAAATGGCCTCTACTTTATCAAAAAAATCTTTTGCTATTTTATCACAGAGTTCCTGGCTAGCCGGAATAGGAGGGGGGGCAGGATGTGCTAGAGTGGTTACAGTTTTGAACAGTTCTTTAGTTAAGTTCTCTGCCAATTTGATTTTTTTAGCAAAAAACTCTTGCTTTGTTTCTAGAAGCATCTTCTTGTACTGAACTAGACCTATCTTGTACTCATTTTTTTCTTTATCATTGTACTCCTTCCTCCAGCTTTTTTCAAGGTGCTTGCAGGCCAATTTTTGATTTCTAAGTTCTTGGGTATACCAAGAAGAGGAGGGTTGTGCGCTCTTGGATCGACAGAGTCTCTTGGGAGCGAGCTTGTTACCAGCTTCTTCCAGCCAATTAGTGTAGAGGAGTGTGGCCTCATCCAGATCTGTAGGTGGAATGAATGATGTGGCCTTTAGCACTTCCTGTAGTTCCTCAGCTTTTACCTTTTTCCATGCTCTGCTCATCATCTGTTTATTTGCTGGTTTACTAGTGTGCCGATCTGGCATGGTCAACTCAAATATCACCGCCTTATGGTCTGACCAGACCAGTGGGAAAAGGCCTGTGACCCGTAAATGCACATTGTTAGAAAATATCCCGTCCAAAGTATGTCCTGCCTTGTGAGTGGCGCCAATGACCAATTACTCTAGGTCAAGGTTACTCATCAAGTCCAGCAGGTTGGCGGTATCTGGATCATTGAACATCTCTAGATGGAAGTTGAAACTCCTAATAATGTGTGTGAGCTAGCACTAAGACCATTTTCAAGCATACCGCCAACTTGTGTTATAAATGGACTTCTAGGGCCCGGTGGCCTATAGAGGGTGCCTCTAAAGCTGTGATGGTCCGAGAGATAGAAACAAAAGTCCAATGCTTTGCATTCGGCAAAGGGTGAAAAGATACTGTTAACGATTTGTGATAACTGCCAGGCCACCCCCTTTCTTATAGGGCCTATTTACTGTATAACTGAGATAATCAGGTGGTGTTGCTTTAACCAGAACCGGACGCATCGTCCGTCCAGGATTCGGTAATGAATTCAATATTAATATCCTCCTCTTCAATAAGTGTGGCGCAGTCTATGCTATGTTTAACTAACGATCTTGCGTTAAAAAGAACGCACTTAACAGTTTTTTCATCCCCATGATTTTTAGTATCCTTCCCTGTGTTTGATATCTCCTTAATTTGCTGAAACCTAAACTCCGGTAATTTCGTGTTACAGCCGGGACAGGTAAGGTGTGCGTGGGGAGGCCCGGTACCGGGTTGAAAGCTTGTGCATTTAGCGTGTCTATCAGTTACGTTGTGACTGTGCAACATGCTACTGGAGTAGTGCCTCAGAGAAAGATTACCTGAAGTAAATTGGGCAGAGTGACTGGCGCTGTGCGCGCGCCGTGCGCGGACGGGCGCAGACGGGCTTGCCTTTGGCGCTTGCTGCGCGCTCGCGCCAGCCTTGTTTAAATGTATTCAGGGGGGCAAAGACTAGCCCGCTACCCTGAGTTCTCCCAAGATGGCGGTCCCGCGCTGCTAAAGCGGACCCCGGGAGAGTTGGTAAGTGTGCAAAAGGGCGCAGTAACAGAGCTTTTCTAAAATCACTTTCTGAATACAGTACAACAGGTTTTAAAAACAGGTTTTAAAACAAAGTGCAGTTTCAAAATGCAGCGTGACAACAATCCTGCTTCGGTGGTCACTCCCGACTCAAGCCTCAGGAGGACTTCTGGAGCGCGCTCGCGCCAGCCTTGTTTAAATGTATTCAGGGGTGCAAAGACTAGCCCGCTACCCTGAGTTCTCCCAAGATGGCGGTCCCGCGCTGCTAAAGCAGACCCCGGGAGAGTTGGTAAGTGTGCAAAATAGCGCAGTAACAGAGCTTTTCTAAAATCACTTTCTGATTACAGTACAACAGGTTTTAAAAACAGATTTTAAAACAAAGTGCAGTTTCAAAATGCAGCGTGACAACAATCCTGCTTCGGTGATCACTCCCGGCTCAAGCCTCAGGACATAAAGTCGCCTTGTTGTAACATATGGAAGTGATCTGATTGAATGTAGAGGTTTAATTTTCTGAGGTCTAGTGTAGGCCTCAGAGAACCATCCTTTTTGGGAATTAGAAAATAAAGAGAGTACACCCCTGTCCCTTGATACTGTAGTGGGACGGGTTCTATAGCTCCTTTTTCCAGAAGAGATTGTACTTCTTGTTTGAGTAGATGTAAATGTTCTGGAGATAGTTTGTGTGCTCGTGGTGGAATGTTTGGAGGGTTGCTTGTAAGCTCCAGGCAGTAAACAGATTGGATAATTTGTAAAAACCCATTTGTCTAATGTGATTTAATTCCAGACTGGGAAAAATTGAGAGAGACGTCCCCCGACAGGTGTGGGATGATCGGGGGAAAGGGGAAACAAGTCACTGCTTGTTTGAGGCTGGGGAAGTACGGGGTGTATTACCTCTTCCTCTTCCTTTGCCATTGTTTCCACGAAATCCACCTCGAAAATGCCCTCTGGGAGAAGGTGACTGACTATTGCCTCTGTATGAGGTAGAGGACCCTTCAGTAGAAATGGAATTTGAGCCTCCCCTATAAAAGGATCGGCAAAATGATCCACGATTGGACGGTGTTTGTAGCGCTCCCATAGATTTGGCTACTTCAGTGTCCTTCTTCACTTTCTCTAATGAAGTGTCCACCGTAGGACCAAATAAATGCTCCTTATCAAAAGGTGCACTTAAAATGGATGTTTGGACTACTAGTTTAAAACCCGACACTCTAAGCCACGCGTGGCGTCTGAGAAGAATGCTGGTGTTAATAGCACGTGAGGCAGAGTCTGCTGCATCTAGAGCACACCCGATTGATGTATTGGAAATAAGTTTCCCTCCCTGAATGAGGTCATGAGCCTTGGATTTATGTTCATCAGGCAGATATTGCATCAGTTGCTCTAGCTCATCATAATGAGCTCTGTCATATCTTGCCAAGAGTGCTTGTGTGTTAGCTATGCGCCAATGATTGGCTGCTTGTGCTGCTACTCTCTTGCCTGAGGCATCTATTAATTTAGATTCCTTGTTTGGAGGCGGAGCATCTCCCGTTGACTGAGAATTTGCCCGTTTCCGAGCATTTTAAACCACTAACGAATCTAGTGGAACCTGACCTCTAATAAAAATTGGGTCTGTAGGAGCCGCCTTGTATTTCTTGTCCACTCTAGGTGCGAGTATCCTAGCACACACTGGATCTTTGAACACCTCATCTGTATGTTTTAACATACCCTTGAGCATGGGTAGTGTATGTGTAGTTTTTTGTGATGCACTTAGTGTCTCAATAGAAAGTCTTCCTCAAGAGGTTCCTTATGGAGTTGCACCCCATGATACTGTGCAACTCTATTAAGCAATTCTGTAAACCCCACATTATCATCTGGAGGAGAAGGCCTAGATGGATATAGATCTGGATCATTGTCATTATTAGGATCCGTGTTATAATCTACCCAAGGGTCTGGAGCATAATCTTGTGGAACATCCCCGTGTGTGTCGTCATCTATATCCCCATCCCCATCATCCTGCTGAAGTGGAGATTGTGGCTGAGGGGAATTTGTGGGTGTTATAAGGTTAGGGTTGATAGGTGGACGAGGTGAGGAAGGGGAAAGAGGTGGAGGAGAAGTATTAGTCCCCATATACTTTCTCTTTAGAGGGATGTGGTAAGATTCCTCAACTTCTGTTTTTGTTTTCTGTGGCAGTTTTGCAGAAAGGGGACCTGTTTTTGGGTTAATAACCAGTTGCTTTTGTTTGGGGTCTGTGTTAGCAGGCGGAACGTCCAAACTAAGCTCCTTGGATGGAAGAGGAACCGACTTTTCCTTTGGAGCCATAATTTTCGATGTCGAAGATTTCGGTGTCGACGTTTTCGGAGCAGAGGATATTTGTGCAGAGGATTTCGCCTCCGATGATTTCGGTTCCGAAGTGTGTTTCAGTGCCGAAGTCTTGTGTTCGTGCCCCGAAGAAGGTCGACTCGATCCCGAGCCGGAAGGCTTTACTATCTGTTTCGGTGCCGAGCCCGAAGGCGGGGCATTGGAAAATTTATCTCCGTGCCGACCTTGGCCCGAAGGCGGAGGAGGGACCGGAGCCTTTTTAAAGGGAACTTTTTGGGGCAGAGGAGTATCTTTACTCACGGTACGCTGACCGGGTGTGAGGTCTTCCTCGATGTCAGAGTCTTCCTCGGACACGTCAACTTGTTGTTCCTCCTCTGCCACGGCTCCATGTGCTTCGAGGATCTCCTGGTCGACATCTTCTCCAAACAGGTCTGGAACAGAGTACTTCTGTTGATACATCTCGTGACGTCGAGCCCGACGGTCACGGAGCATCTTTTTCGATCGGAAGGATCGGCAGGCTTCGCAGTTGTCTTCGTTGTGTTCAGGGGATAAACACAAATTGCACACGTCGAGAAGATCGGTGCGGGGTACTTGGAGTGGCACCCGGGGCAGAATTGAAATGGAGTCCGTTCCATCTACTGCGAATTCGGTCGTGTTTTCCAATCGAAGTTGTGGAATAGATTCGATACGCGAAGGGAAGAATACGCGATCGAGAAACAATACTGTCTAGGGTAGTGGATTGCGCACCGAAGGGAACGGAGCACAGCAATTCACGTCCGAACCCGATGGCGGAAAAAACCAATCTAACAATGGAGTCGATGCCCATGCGCACTATCACCGAAAGGAGGAGTCACCTACCTCGTGACTGGAAAGACTTCTTCGAAGAAAAACAAAGTACAAACGTCCGGGCCCAACACCAGATTGCGATCTATGCATAGCATGTGATCTACAGCTCACATGCCTCAAACATTAAGTTTATATCCTTCTGAGATTGATTTGTGGCAGCAGCGCACATGCATCAAATAGCATGTAGTATGGATGAGGAGTGGCCTTAATTACATTAAAAAGCTCCAACATTCCCAATAAAATTTAGTTTTTTAAATATATTTATTTGTGAATTAAATAAAGTCTTTCATAATTTGTGTATTTGTTTGATGATTGCATGTTCCTTTATTTTTTCGGTATTGTTTTGCGGTTCAAATCATCGAAAAAGCTTAGCCTGGGTTCCCGCCTTCCAATAAAGACTTAGCGGGGGTCCCCGGGTTCCAGTAATAATTAAGTGGGGGTCCACAAAAGTCAAAAGGCTAAGAACTGCTGGGATAGACAGAAGGATCAGGGGCAGCTGATCTAAACAGTTCCCCATTCCTTGTGCTTTCCTTTCTTGCTGTGAACACGCCACAACTCCTCCTTCATTCCAGTAGATACCTGTCAGACTGGTTACAGGAACATCTTTGAGTACGTTAGATATCCGTGTCAGAGACTGCTTCAAATAGTAGGATGTCCCAGTCTCTTGCTGCTTAACTCATACGTCGCCAAGGAATTTTAGCAGGGAGGGCATGTTCAGCCCCATCTATGGGAGCAGGCACATGCAGAAAGCTATTAGAGCCATAAACGTCCTCACAAACAGACATGCTCGTGGCTATGATTTTGTCTTGGGAAAGGCTCTCTTCCAACAGTTCCCCTGTTGAGAATTACTAGAAGGTATCCTGTTACCATTTAAATAGACTGTGAATCTGAGGCTGGGCAGAGAGTGTGGTGTAGTCACCTGCACGCAGGAATTTGGTGTGTATGGTTTCATCACGCAGACAACTAGGAACAAGTGTTGTACACCGAGTGTCTCTACAAAGTGGTCATTACTACCATCAGGTATTTGGAAATAAATAAAGCCAGTTTGAGGGCAGATTGCAGTTCCCTGAATCGTTAATGTGCTAAGCAATATTAAAGTGCCGATACATGAAGTGCTTTGAGTCAGGAGAAATGATAGTACATGTTAAAGAACGTCCTTAGTGATGGAGTCATTTCCCTGTATCTAGTCTATTATATTTTCCAATGTTACCACTCTAAGCGTTTTCCTCTTTTTCTGCCTTGTTTAGCGGTCATAGCTTTGAAATAAGCCTAATTGTGCTGTTCGAATTTAGCAGCAGGAAGGGCACATCATAGGGTGGTTCTCCATCTTGTGCTAAGGTATAGGTTATACAGCCCCCTCTTCCAGACTGTAACCTATTCTTGCAGGACAGATATGAATTCAAGATTCATCATTCTGCACTTGGGAGGGTTGCATTTCACAGCTTGAATTGGTTACAACTGCTAGTTACTTTGTCCAGCAACCCAACTCTTTATAGCAATAGCATACCACTAGTAATGAAAAAAGCACAATCCTCAATTGGCTAGGAGGTCTTGGGTTCATGAGTTTGGAAAGACGTTTGTGACACTCT
Source organism: Calotriton arnoldi (assembly GCA_963921515.1). Taxonomy (NCBI): domain Eukaryota; kingdom Metazoa; phylum Chordata; class Amphibia; order Caudata; family Salamandridae; genus Calotriton; species Calotriton arnoldi. The sequence goes on from CAWUFW010014045.1 coordinate 308,788, forward strand.
ACCCATCACAACATGTCCCTCTTTTACATTTGCCTGGAGTCCCACAGAAAAGTCCACTCTGCGAATGTCAAATTGCCCACTGTGTATGGCCTTTGGGACGTCCCTTGTACTGCTCTTTTCGAGCTGCCTGCCTTCTCTTTGTACAGGAATACTGGGCGCCTTGACAAATATTAGTAGCTGTTCCACCCCACACTTTGTGTGGATTGTTTTCAGAGACTTGTGCTCATGGGGGCCAAACAAGGTGCTCCAGGGAAAGGCATGTTCTGCATAGGAAGTGAACTTTAGGCCTGAACCCGAACACTTGTAACAGTGTATGGTGGTAAGGGAAATCGTCTGTAGAGTTCTCATAGCAAAGTCACAGACAATCAATGCGCTATTAATACAAACTATATTTATTGTTTAACAGAATGCTGCACGTCAATAAGGTATGAGGCAAAGGAAAATCAAGATCCATATCCAGAACCACATTATTTTTTTGTCTTCCACTGAAACCCAGGTCCTCCCCTTCCAAGGTCGGCAACTTCGCCATTAGACTTCATCTTATGACACCTTTCTGTTTGTGACGACGTTGCCTCTACTGCTTTATTTTTGGGAGAAAATTGCCTTTTTCTAATCTGACCTGTTGCTACGTTTGTAAAGGACTACAGAATCATTGCATCGAGCACGTGGAGTGAGATAGAGAGGCAGATATAGATTTTCCTCCATAAGTACTCTATTTTCATATGAGATGATGTCCTAGACATGGTGACATGCTGAATCGGTAGACATGTAAAAGGGGTCTGCAGCTGTGACCATCATGAGGCGCATCATAATTTCACTCTGACTTTGCTGTCGCTGGCTTTTCTGTGGCAAGCGTGAAGAACAGATCCTTGGTTGTCTGTATGAAGTTTGCAAGGGTTGGTCATAGGGGTGAGAGTGCAGATATGGCAGGCTTAATGTGGTTATTCGCTTCATGTTCGGAGTTCAGTGATCCTGGTGTAGGTTAAAGTTAAAGTGCTGCCTTTTATGTGAAAACGGAAGTAAACTACACAGGTGAGGTGGAAGATCCTGTTGATTCTGATGGTGAGCGTTACTTATATTAATCTTTGCAATGTCTTTGCTTATGCACAGCCCTGGCCTTGAAGGTCATAGTATACCGCATAAGTTAGTGCTCGTTTTCATGATATGTTTGTGTTCTTGCTTCTTTTCCCTCTTGGTTTTGCTTCTCTCCACACCTTGGCAGTGTTCTAGAGAAAATGTTTATGTTTAAATTTAAAACTGAGTGTATAGACTTCCAAAAAGACTGCTGTTTCATGTATATTTTAATATTACTCTGGGTTCTCCTACAGCGCGTTCTCCCCCTAAGGTGCTCTCTAAGTGTGTAGTGTAGTCGAGAAGCCTTAGGCTTATCAGAGAGGAGTGTTAGATGTCTGCAAAATACACACAGTCAATAAACAGTACACACAACTCAATAAGGAGATCCACAGCAATTTATAAAACTAACATATCTTTATATACAACTTGCTTCATATCTGCACATGATCAGACAGTTTGGTGAAGCTGAAGAACCAAAACTACAACTGTTACTTGTTCCCAGGATCTTGGCTTTCCCACTACATTTTGATGAGTGAACCAAAAGACTGGGTTCAGTCTTCAAAGACATAATATCCAATGAGCATGTGTTGGGTTCCAATCCAGTTTTATCACACACTTATACAAACTCTAAGCCGAATTCTAAATTTGTCTAATCTTGTAACGATAACCAGAGACAGAAAATGAATGTGTAAGATTACACAACTTAGTCCCATTTTGGGACCAGGATTAAAAACCTTTCCCCCTGGTTCCACAGTTTCCAAAATGCCCACTAGAGTACTGATGTGGGGGTCGTTCTGATAGCGAGATACAAAGAAGCCTGTCCCCGGGGGTATTACACTGTTGGGGGCCAAGCCTAGATTTTAATGCAGCGTTTATTATCAGCATATTTTGTTAAAGTGATAAAGGTGTGGTTAGATGTAATTTTTTCTTTTTTTAAATAAAACTTTCTAGACCCTTCTCTCTTCTATCCCTTCACTATCCTTTTCAATCCAAATAACAGACTAACATGTCCATTGCTCAAATTCATTTCATATTTCCCCTGACGAATTCATAACTAATTATTTTTTGGTTCCGGAGTAGCGTGCTACTCACCTAAAACCTCATCAGTGGTAGCAAGCGCTATATAAATGCAAACCTTTTCCCTCTTCTTTCCCTCCACTATCCTTCTCAATCCAAATAACAGACTAACATATCTACCGCTCAAATTAATTTCACATTTCACTATACTAATTCACCACTAATCCTTTATAGGTTCTGGAGTAGCGTGCTACTCGCCGAAAACGCACTTTGACGCCTCGTCCGGGGTAGTGGCGATATGCAAGGAAAATGCTACTTACCAGTATGCATCTGTTCTTGGCATATAGAGCTGCAGAATATCATACTTTTGCATAGATCGCCATCTGGTGTTGGGCTCGGATGTTTGCACTTTGTTGTTGTCTTGGAAGAAGTCTTTTGTGGTCACGAGATAGGTGACTCCTCCCTTGGACGATAGTGCGCATGGGCATCGACTTCATCCTCAGAATGTTTTTCGCCATGATGGGAAATGATGGAGTTTGTAAGAAACAGAAAAGATGTCCATGTGAATGTATCTAAGTAGGATAGCACTGGAACAGCTAGAGGTTCCGGGGAGGCGGGTGGGCGTATGATATTCTGCAGCTCTACATGCCAAGAACAGATGCATACTGGTAAGTAGCATTTTCCGTTCGAGGCATATGAGCTGCAGAATTCATACTTTTGCATAGACTGTATAGCAGTGCTCTCACCTAGCGGTGGCTACCTGTATCTGTTGCAGTTGTTTGAAAAAGTGTTTTAAGTACAGCCTGGCCCACACTAGCTTGTTGCTTTACTTGCACATCTACACAATAGTGTTTAGTGAAGGTGTGTGGTGTAGACCAAGTTGCTGCTTTGCAGATGTCATCTAGTGGAATATTTCCTAAGAATGCCATAGAAGCCCCTAGTTTGCGTGTGGAATGAGCTCTGGGGGGAATGGTTAGCGTGTGTTTAGCTTTGAGGTAGCATATTTGGATGCACTTTACAATCCATCTTGCAATCCCTGTTTTTGAAATGGGATTGCCCTTGTGAGGTGGGGAGAAAGATACAAAAAGTTGTTTAGTCTTTCTAAAAGGTTTAGTTCTTTCTATATAGTATAGCAATGCTCTTGACGTCTAGTGTGTGAAGAGCGCGTTCTGCCACTGAGTCCGGTTGAGGGAAAAAAACTGGGAGTTCAACCGACTGATTAAGTTGGAAGGCAGAAATTACCTTGGGTAGAAACTTTGGGTTAGGCCTAAGAACCACTTTACTATGATGGATCTGTAAAAATGGTTCTTGTATGGTTAATGCCTGGAGCTCACTAACCCTCCTGAGGGATGGGATAGCTACTAGAAAGGCTACTTTCCAAGTGAGAAATTGTAATTCACATTTGTGTAGAGGTTCAAATGGTGGGCCCATGAGTCTGGTAAGGACAATATTAAGGTTCCAGACTGGGGGGGTGGAAGTCTAGGTGGAATTATTCTTTTTAGTCCTTCCATGAATGCTTTGATAGCAGGAACTCGAAATGGAGACAAGTGTTGTCTATTTTGGAGGTAAGCGGCTACTGCAGCTAGATGTAGGTGTATAGATGTATATGCCAAATTACATTGTTGTAGGTGCAGGAGGTAACAGATGTTTTGAATGGAAGCATCTAGTGGGTTGATGTTGTTATTTGTACAATAAACAACAAATCGTTTCCACTTTGCTGCATAGCATGCTCTTGTGGTAGGACGTCTAGCCTCTTTGATGATGTTCATACAATCTGGTGGGAGATTGAGGTATCCAAACTCTAGGACCTCAGGAGCCAGATCGCAAGATTGAGTTGGTTGGGATCTGGATGTCTTATCTCTCCATGGTTCTGCGTTAGTAGTTTGGGTGAGAGGTGTAGCTTGTGATGTGGAACTACTGATAGTTCCAAAAGGGTTGTGGACCATGGTTGTCGGGCCCATGTTAGAGCAACCAGGATCATTGTGAGGGAATGTTGTTTGAGTTTCCGAACCACTAACGGAATGAGCGGGAGAGGTGGAAAAGCGTAAACAAATTTGTTTGACCAGTTCATCCATAGGGCATTGCCTTTGGACATGGGTGTGGATACCTGGATGCGAAGTTTGGGCATTTTGCGTAGTGGTGTGTGGCGAACAGATCTATGTCTGGATGTCCCCACATTTGAAAGAATGGAAGAAGAACTTGAGGATGAAGTTCCCATTTGTGGACTTGTTGTGTTTGTCAACTGAGCAGATCCGAAATCCGATTGTGTACTCCTGGTAGATGTTCTGCAAGGCGGTATATCTCTTGCGGAATGGCCCATCTCCATATAGCTTTCGCTAAGCGGGAGAGTTGGAGAGAGTGTGTCCCCCCTGCTTTTGGATGTAATACATTGCGGTCATGTTGTCCGTACGTATCAGGACAGCTTTGCCTAGCAGTAAAAGTTGGAAAGATTTCAGTGCTAAAAAGATTGCCAGTAACTCGAGGTGGTTTATGTGGAGTTGTCTCTGTTGAGGGGTCCATAAGCCCTGGACAGTTTGACTTTGTAGATGAGCCCCCCAGCCGGTGAGGGGCGCGTCTGTTGTTAGTACTATCTGTGGAACTGGGTCGAGGAACGGCCGTCCTTTGGAAAGGTTTTGTGTGTTCCACCACTGCAGAGAGTGATGTGCGCGGCCGTCTACCAACACCAGATCTGTTAGCTGTCCTTGAGCCTGGTTCCACTGATGTGCTAAGCATTCTTGCAATGGACGCATTTGGAGTCTTGCATAAGGGACGATGAGAATGCAAGAAGACATCATGCCGATTAGCTGCATAAACACTCGAGCTGGTAATGAGTGTTGAGGGCGAAATTGTAATATTAGCGCCTGCATGGATTGAATCCTGCCTGGATTTGGGTATGCTAGAGCTTTTGAGGTGTCTAGAGTGGCCCCTAGATACTGTTGTATTTTGGATGGCTGAAGGTGAGACTTGGTGAGGTTTATTGTGAAACCCAAGTTGTGAAGTAGAAGGATAGTTTTGTGTGTGTGTTGCACACAACTGTTGTGGGATTTGGCCTTTATGAGCCAGTCATCCTGATAAGGGAACACATGAATGTGCTGCCTTCATAAATGGGCCGCCACCACTGCGAGGCATTTGGTGAAGACTCTGGGTGCCGTGGTTACCCCGAAGGGAAGGACTTTAAACTGATAGTGTTGTCCATCCACTGTGAACCTGAGGTACTTTCTGTGAGAAGGGTGAATAGGAATATGGAAGTAGGCGTCCTTTAGATCCAGGGTGGAGAGGAAGTCGCCTTGTTGAAGTAGTGGGAGCACCTGTTGGAGAGTGACCATGTGGAAATGGTCTGAGTGGATGCAGTAGTTTAGGGGTCTGAGGTCTAATATTGGCCTGAGAGAGCCGTCCTTTTTTGGGATCAGGAAGTAGAGTGAATAAACCCCTGTGCCCTGTTGGGGTAAGGGAACTGGTTCTATTGCGTTTTTGGCTAGTAGAGAGAGAACCTCCTGTTTGAGTAGAGTCAAATGTTGTGTGGACATTGGACGGTGTTTGGGCGGAATGTGTGGTGGAGTGGACGTGAGTTCCAGGCAGTAACCATACTGGATAATTTGTCTCACCCACCTGTCTGTGGTGATGGAATTCCAGACAGGTAGAAACTGTGAAAGGCGTCCCCCGACAGGTGTGGAGTGGTCTGGGGGAAGCGCAGGGAAGTCACTGCTTGGTGGTAGGGGAGTTGCGGGTGTTGTTACCCCGGCCTCTGCCCTGGTTGTTGTTGCCCCTGTAACCTCCTCTAAAGTATCCTCTGGAAAAGGGACCCTGATTGGGGCTTTTGTAAGATGAGGTTGGGTGCTCCGTTGTGTTAGTTTTTGATCCCGCTCTATAAAAGGAGCGGCGAAAGGAGCCCCTAGGAGAGGATAACTGCAAGGCTCCCATAGACTTTGCGGTTTCAGTGTCCTTTTTCATCTTTTCTAAAGATGTGTCCACTGCAGGGTCAAAGAGATGCTCTTGGTCGAAGGGCTGATTAAGGATACTGGTTTGTAGCTCCTGTTTAAAGCCGGATATCCTAAGCCAAGCATGCCTGCGTAACAATACGCTAGTATTGACTGCGCAGGACGCAGTGTCCGCGGCGTCTAAGGCACATTTGATGGACGTGTTGGTGATCAATTTGCCTTCTTGTTCGAGGTCATTGGCCTTTTGCTTGTATTGGTCTGGTAGGTGCTGGATGAGTTTCTCTAGCTCATCGTAGTGAGCCCTATCATACCTTGCCAAGAGAGCTTGTGTATTGGCTATTTTCCAATAATTTGCGGCCTGAGATACCATACGTTTACCTGAGGGATCTAGTAATTTGGATTCCTTATCTGGGGGCGGGGCGTCACCTGAACCTTGGAAATTGGCCCTTTTACGCGCGTTGGCTACCACCAGGGAATCTAAAGGAAGTTGACCTTTAACGTATATGGGGTCACTAGGAGCCGCCTTGTATTTGTCAATTCTTGGGTTAAGAACCCTAGTTCTAGCTGGGTCCTTAAACACCTCTGGTGCGTGTCTAGTGAGTCCTTTTAACATTGGTAGGACGTGTGTGGTTTTTTGAGGCTGAGCAAAAGTCTAAGAGAAAATCCTCCTCTACAGGGTCAGAATGTAGTTTTACCCCGTGGTATGTTGCAGCCCTAGTAATGAGTTGGGCAAAATTGACATTATCGTCTGGTGGGGATGGCTTAGAGGTATAAAGATCTGGGTCTGTTAAGTCGGGATCTGTGTTATAGTCCATCCATGGATCCGGGTCTTGTGGGGGATCCTCATAATCATCTGGTTGCGGAATTATGTTATCGCCTCCGTGTCCATCCCCATTATCACTATCCTCTTGAAAAGTGTGTTGTGGAGAGTGTAGTGGAGAGATAAGTAAATTGGGATTAACAGGTGGAGGAGGAGGTGTAGGGGGTGGAGAGGTGTTAGTGCCCATGTGGATTCTCTTAGCCGGGACCTGTGGATCTAGCAAAGGTCCGGTTTCCTTTTTAGGTTGTTTGGAGAGAATATGACCAGTCTTTGGATGTATATAGATGGTCTTTTGAGTAGGATCGGGGCCAAAAAGTTCTTCGGAGCCGGTGGTCTTCCTCGGTGTCGAAGATTTCTTTGTGCGGGGGCTTAGACTGTTTAGGCACATGGACAGTGTCCGGTTTAGCAGTCTTTTGTGGTTCCGAAGATTTCGGAGAGGATTGCTTCGGTTCCGGAGTGGTTTGCTTCGGAGGTTTGGAAGGTTTTCCCTTGGAGTGTTTCGGCTCCGAGGTTTTCGGTGTCGAAGTTTTCCCCGGTTGCTTCGGCTCCGAGGGTTTGTCCTTGAGCTGTTTCGGTGCCGGAGGGGTTTCCGGTGCCGATGAAGGAAGGCATGGCTTATCGGTAGCCTTGGTTTTCGGTGCCGAAGGTGATTTTTCGGTACCGGAGTGCAGCTGGCTGGAGCCCGAGCCGGAAGGCTTATCTTTGGTTTTCATAGCCGGGCCCGAGGGCGGAGCATCTGAAATGGTTGGCCGGTGTGGACCTGGGCCTTGTGGCGGAGGTGGTACCGGGGCCTTTGGTATGGGCTTGGGTGGGGCAGGGGTCTCGGTACTCACGGCCCGTTGAGCTGGGGTGACTTAGTCTTCGGCGTCGGAGTCATCTGTGGAAACTGAAACCGGTTGCTCCTGTTCTTGTGGTGGAAGGCTGTGGGACCTGGATGGAAAATGTCCGGAATGGAGCCACTTCCTCGGGACATCTCGTGGCATCGAGCCAGACGGTCACGAATGGTCTTTTTAGACTTGAAGGCCAGACAAACCTCACAGGTATCCTCTCGATGTTCGGGAGAGAGGCAGAGATTACACACTGGGTGTAGGTCCGAGTGTGGGAATTTAGCACCACACTGGGGACATTTCTTAAACGGAGTCCATTCCATCGACGTCGGATCGGCGTGGGTGGGCCCGACAGCCCGCGTCGAAAGTTTGTCGAAGTTTTTTCGAGTGTCGAAGATGCGCGTCGAAGAGGGGAAACGCAATCGAGACAATACCGTCGAGTGATGGGTGATTGCGCATGGAAGGGGGTTTCGGTAACGACACCGGCCCGGAGCGCAACAAGTCACATCCGAACCCGATGGAGGAAAAAAAACAATCTGAGGATGGGTCGATGCCCATGCGCACTATCGTCCAAGGGAGGAGTCACCTATCTCGTGACCACAAAAGACTTCTTCCAAGACAACAACAAAGTGCAAACATCCGAGGCCCAACACCAGATGGCAATCTATGCAAAAGTAGGAATTCTGCAGCTCATATGCCTCGAACATGCAATTACAATACAATTCCAAATTTTGTCAGATCACGTGACTTGTGAGCCACCTTTTCCAGATGAAGGAAATACCCCGCATATTTACCTGTGCAGAAATTTAGGAGCGTAAACACAAGGAGACGAAAACAAAGAAAATGCACCAGATATAGAATTGGACTGCAAATGCAACACAGAGAAAACCTGCATGTCGCATAAGCAATGGTGACAGTAACTATTCATGTGGCAGCAGCTTTCTGAAGAAGGGTGTAACATGCTGAAATACCACCTTTGAAGGGAGAGGGTGAGGGGGTAAGGTTCAGGTTACATACTCTACTCTTACTACATACAAGGAGAATCAAAACTGTCCATGTCAGGGCCATCTTAACAGTTACCACATTTAGCTCTACTGTTTTGTGTTCACATCCTGAAGTGTGCGCAACATCTTCCAGTGCAAACAGGGCTATACCAATACGGGTGAGGCTGCAGGCTCTTCTCAGAGTGTCAATATTTGTTTGACTGGCACAGGCTGTTTCCATGTAAAAGCTGCCTTTGAAGTAGATGACAGTTTCAATAAAGGTGTCTTGGAGGTTTACCAAACTTTCAGCACGAATGGTGGTTGCCCTTTGGCCAGTATAGCTTTCTGCACTGAGCCATGACGCCACCTGTGGTGGTCGGTTGGCATCTACCATTTATCCAGAGGCTTTATGCACGAACAAGAGGTTTTCAGCATCAAAGGCATTACAGGTTTCGGTCCTAAGAAGCAGCTCCAGAGGAAGGATATGGATGGCGCTGTCTGGAATTTTGAGCTCTGGGGTTAACTCTGCATCATTGAGGGCTTCATAAAATCACTGCGCAATGCGATTTGAGGGGCAGGTGAATGCTGTGCTCCAACCACGAAGTGGCAGTCTTCTTTAATGGCTCTTTTGAAAGAGTTAAGTTTGATATAAAAGTTGCAGTAATCACTTGCTTCGACATCAGCATCATCCTTGTCACTGGACACAATTAGCAAACCCCTTGCGAAAGCGTTATCCCAGACATACCCTTTGATTGGAGGCTGGCAGCTTTAAGAGTGAACTCTTAGCAAGACTTTTCATGCTGAGTTTACAGACTTCCTAGTTTCAGCCTCTAAAAACATGTATTCTCCAAGTCAATTCAAAACATTGGTAAGATTCCAATTACAAACAAAGTTTCACAGAACCAGTCATCAGTGGCAAAAGGCAACTGCACATCTTGACACCAATCCGTGGTGAGCTTCAACCAGGGTGCCTGCAACTTCAGTATCTTCATTCCCAGTGCTGCCATTGTGACATTAAGGAGAAACATGTATCTGAAAGAAACCTTTGGGATATGCTTCAATTCAGAAAAGGAAATCTGAAAGGAGGCTGAACTGAGCGGCTATGTTTGAATTCAGACAGCCCTTCGAGTCAAGTGCCAAAGGGAGGCTGTTACAATATTTATGAAACAGTTGCCAGGCCAAAAACTGCATGGCAGTTTAATTCAAAGAACACCATCAAGTCATTCATACTGCAAAGTTTGGGTTATCTCCCCCCACCCCCATCACCTCAGCTTTCCAATGCTTGTTGAACAAATTTTACAAGATAAAACTAGTGGCTCCATTAAATCTGCCAATGATCAGTGGCCCCAGACCCTCATCATGGAACCTAACTTCTGTCCTGTGTTCCCTTCTGGCTTCTATGAGGTCAGAATCCCTATACACAGTCGTCGCTTCATACCCCACCAGTTCTTCCTTCCCAGCTCACCTCACACACAGAGAGCATTCAAAATCCGCAGGGGACAGCAGGTCTCTGAGGACCACGTGGCTGAGGTTGGTAGATCCCACAAGTTCTTCCTGATGGGTATCTAAGGGCAGAGAGTTCCAGAGAAAGAGTGAGAATGCAGTTTACCAACGACAAACCCTCCCCCTCATGCAGCTTCATAATCATCACTCTGCAGGGTGGTGTCAAGGTGTAAGGTCTTGGTCTATGCACGCGCTGCTGCACTTTTGATTCATACTATCCTCACACTGGTAAAGACTTTGAATTCCTGTTCTGAAAGATGAACGGGGAGACTTGACAAAAGGAAGGTGCCCTTGAAAGACCTGTACAGCCGGGGTACAACTAGTCACAGGTCCAGCATTCACACAGGGAACCCTAAAAGCCTGCTACAACTGCGGCATTGAGTCATCCCCTATTGGGCATTCAGGATGGTGCTTATAAAACATAAAAAGCCAGAATGGATTGGGTCAAGTCCTCAAGGGCCTCACATTAATTTCTATATACGTGATTTACAGGGAGAAAGTAATGGTTAGTTTGCTGAAAAGGGAGGAGGTGTATTGTTGCAACCTGTCTGTGAATAACTGTTGAATTACTCTAACAAATGGTCAGGTCAGCTGTGGGGGTAAGTCTGCCCCAAAATGTGGTGGATCAGCTGCTTCATCTACAGGGGCTGAGGCACCACCATATGTGCTGGAGGTATCTTCCTGAAGGCCACAATTTAAATGATGCAGACTTTCATGGTAAGGAAAGTATAGTGCCATTAACTCGCTGGGTATGAACACTACCCTAGCACAATAAGTCAATCATATATGTGAGCGATGGCAATGTACTCCCCTTCTACAGTTACATTACCCGTTTGCACATTTGCTAAAGAAAAGTCTACCAGCAGAGACCAGCATTAGCTGATTTTACAACAGATCTGTGCCTCCAAATGGCTCGTGTGATGGTGGATTTGGCCACATTAGTGAAAAGCTTCCACTGCCTGGTGGAGGACAGGTTTTCTGCTGCCGTCGCCTTCGAGAAGGTGGTTAAGGAACTATACGAGTGGACGGATATTCAGCCAGTTAAATAACTCAATCAGGCCCTGTGTATCTAAAATGCTGAGGCAGCTTTTCAGCATCAGCCACCGGCATTGGATCAGAGGCGCTAAAAGTACAGTTGGGCTCAGAAAAGTTCAGCAAGTAGTCCAAGATGTGACTACCTGTTTCCCATCCCCTACCAGACTTTGAGGCACTTGGTTGGAAGGTATCAGTTTCTCAAATAGGTTAGGGTGCTTCTAGGAGTCTAAAGGAAGAGGGGCGGATATGAACATGAAATTGAGCTTGTCAATAATAATATCCTGTAGGCATTATTGTTAAGAGATGTATTATCAGCAGAAGATTCCACTCATTATGCAAGTGTGAAGGCTGCAGATAAATCTGGGGTAATTGCATTTTGATTACTGAGGTTGTAACATTGCAAACATATTTTACAATAATGATATCTGTGGCTGAAAAATGTCAAAGAAAATCACACAGCGTAGAGGGTTGTTGCAGCCCCTTTCTTTACATTGTTCGTTCTGGGGAAAGTAGCACCAGGAGGGAGTGAAGACATCTTGGGTACATTAGTGATCACTTTACTCTTTGTTGCCATATAGCAGTGTCCTCCCATTCACGTTACATTACAGAAACCTTCCAATTAACATTTTATTAAAACATAGTTCCAGCTTAAAATGGTAAAGGCCGCAAGAGAGTTACCGCAATAGGCTGACTGCTGCATGCTACATGTAGGTTTTAAATGTTTGTGACAATGGTTTGGAAGTTTGGGGTCTATAAAAGGTTCAAAGTCTGTGCATTATCAGGCCACAGAGTAGTTTGATCCAGAAATAAATAATGTAGCTTTTTTTGAACTAGGAAAGAAAGATAGACTTGTCAATTCTGGGCATGTCTGTAATGACACTCTGCTAGGCGGCTGACTGAGTGCCACAATGGCAATGTAGCACAGACACATTCCTTGCACGTAATGTGTGCAGACGTCATTGTGCTGATGACTGCGACTCGCGACTCTTTAAATAATGTCGTAAGCTCAAAGGCTTGATTTAGATAGAAAGTAAAGACATCTGGTAACTGGGATGCGTTCTTCTCCGAAGGATACAACGCTTTGTAAAACCCAGCTTTCTCATTACTGTGCCAGTTAGCTGAATTCCCAGGTTTACTCATTTCACAAGGGAGTAATATGGATGTATTGCGTAGTGACGCAAACTACCCAGTCTTCAATGAAGATAGAGTTAACATCACTATGCTAACTCAAACACATTGATGTACATGTACCTGTAGGCCTGATTTCACTTCATTAAAGTGGTCAGGCCCACTATGCGAGTTTGCCATCAATGTGTGATTACAGTAACCTTGGAAGTTGGATCTTTTGAGTTTCCTGAAGATCCTTCAATTGAGCATACATTTTTTATTACAGAGTTCCCCAAAACGTTTGGCATCAACTGCAGGATATCTTAATGCTCAGCCTTCTAAGCCTGCAAAAATCTGTGTGTTGGGAACAGAAACCATTTTTCTGGAAAACTTGTGTTCAGGCAAAGAGCTTGAAACATCTAGTATGACGCACAGTTAGTTTGAAAATGATAGTTTAGAAAACATTTGTTGGGGCAGGGCCTCTGATCAATACAGCTTAACATTCAATGACTTGGCTCTAGCGTTTAAACTGGCTGAGACAGAAGTTTAAAAAAACATAAGCCTGCTTTGACAACATGGCAATTTATGCCAAAGTTAAGGCCAGATCAAAGTTGTTAAAAAAAAAAAGTAACAACGTTTTGTGATAAACATAATTTTAATCGGTTGATTTTGCTTGTTTGACAATTTCTGTTTTCGGGTTACAAGCTTTTTCCTTTGAAAGTGTAGGTGGTTTTCTAACTAAGATTTTGATCTTTCAACCTACATTCATGATTGTACCCTTTCATCCAGGGTGCATACTAGCACATAGTTGGGGTCCACCGTCGCCCCAGGAAACTAATTTTACGCTCGGTGTAAGGAGTATTTCTTCAAGGTTTCTGAGAACCCAGCACTACTTCTTGTGCACAAGACGAGTTGTGAAGGGGCATAAGCATCCTTCAGTCCATTATTGCCACAAACCCATGGTTCAGTGGTACTGAATGCTGCATTGCGCTCCTCCTGCACTTCTGCATTCATACCCATGTGTTCAATTGCCTGTACTCTGATACTGGCATAAGAGAACCCTTGCTTTGGAATAAGGAACCATCCAGTAGGTATATTAGTGGCCTTCTCTCGCCCTCGGTTCTACTTTAATTCAGCTTTGTATACCAGCATTTTCACTTCCTCCACAGGTAGGTGAATGTGGTGTTTCTACAGCGCTTTGGGTATGTGGGATTAGTCTTGGGTCTATAATTTATTTTTATATTATATGGGATGTTTTTTATAGCATGAATTTGGCTTTAGGAGAGAGGAAGTTAAAATGTGTGCAGGATTGTATGGTTACAGTTGGCCTAAGAGGACTTCAGGAGAGCCTATGTTACTTTTTATGTTGCAAGCGCTTGTATTCCGAAGCTTAATAGTGCTGAAAAAAGGTGGCGTTGGTGTGCTAACGGCAACAAAATGTTGAAAACTAGGCCTTGAATTCGCTCATGAGTTGCTGCAATGTGTGGGAAAGTGTCATAGGGGAGGAAGTCCATCCCAGAGAGCTTTGGGGGTAAGACAGATAATGCTATACTTTCCATTACATCTGGGACCTCTGTATTTTCCATCAGCAAGGGAAATGCTTTTTCCAGCAATGCCCAATGCTACTGTCAATCTGTGGTTTTCAACTTAAAACGTGTTGATATTCAGATTTGTTTTGTTGCTAATGGCACTGAAGCTCACCTGTGAGTTTTCAGCCCTGCAAGTATAGAGTATAGAGTGTGGCTTAAATATTTTGAGGAAACATGGAGTTTCTGGCTGGCATGGCCTTGGAAGTCTTTAAAGTGAAAGGCACTGATTGCTTCTTTCCCTTTGTGGGAGTCATTTGTGACTCTTGTAATCTCTGTACTCGGGCCACTTGGCCTCTACACCCCAACCAGTTACCTTTAAATTTACTACTATCTGTACTAAGTCCCGGATTGAAGTTAATGGCATCAGTTTATTAAAAATGATCTTTAACCACATAATCCACTCACAGGTGGATGCCAAATAAGTTTATTGTGTACAACGTTGTTCAAGCAATCGTAATCATTATTAGGGTTTCTAGTTTTCATTTTAAAATGATTGTAATCAATAAAAGTCCATCGAAGGGTATATAAACTTTTTAGCACAAACTGGAAGAAATGAATTTTGATTCGCTTTAACGGCTCTATAATCCTTCAGTGTCAAACAGTGTCACTAAGCACTTTTCTGTGATGAATAACCCCACTGTGGCAGACTCAGTCCATGGTAAGGCACATATATTATATATATATATATATATATATATATATATATATATATATATATAAAACTTTATTCGATTTGATAAACAAATCATAAAAGCATATAAATAACAAATCATTCATAAAATATCTCACAAGGATACATTTCACTAAAACAAGCTGTAAGAGGGTTACCACATACATGATTAAAACCACTTAGACTAGGTATTGCGGGGGAATGACAAAAAATACCACAAGACTTCAGTCCCTCCTCGTGGTTTTTAGCTTTAGAGCAGCTCTTAAAAAGTTGGACACACAAAAAAGTGTAAAAACATCAGACAACAATTTTAAAAACAACAAAGCTATACGTGCCTGCCTAAATCTAACTTTTCTTAACAGGCCCTTCAAAAACATTTTTCTGGGGTAGGCGTAATACGGGCAGAGAAGGACTAAATGAAGGGTATCCTGTGGAGACCTATTGTCGCAGCCACAGGGCCCTCTTCTTCTGAGTTTATAATAAAACCTGCCGGTACCGCCAATAGATGATGAATAAAATTTAATCTAAACGAGTAATTAAAAATCTATCATGTGCACGCGTCATTAATGTTAGATATGGTTCTATACCCTGAGTTGTTTTAACTAAAATATGATCTCTCACTGTGTGTTTAACAAGTTTAGTGGCTTCGCGTTGCGCCGTGGCAAACTTTGAATACAAATCTTTGGTGTCACCCTTATCCTTGGGTCTTATTGTATCCGGTTTGGTAAACAGGTCTGCACGCCCTAATTTGGTAAAGGAATCCCTGGTAAGGCACTTAATATGCCCTTATGGCCATTTGTGAATTCTCTTGACCACCAGGACCTACTTCCACTCCCATTTTGGGAGCATAGCTCAACTCATATGGCTTCAGCTCACTGTTCGTTGCATGCTCCCTAGTAGAAGCCAGCAAGTTCGCAGCTGAACTCCGAGCAGTGTCACGGTGCAAGGCAAACTGCACCTTACTGATGTCACTTCTCTTCAATGAGAGAGGGAAGCAGCCCACTTTCTGAAAGCGAAGGTATCAGGATTCTGGCAAAAAAGATCACTGTGCATATAAAGGTCTTCAGAATTAATGCCCTCGTTGAAAACACCACTCCCAGCACTCCTGTTCATAGGTTTACACTGTGACTATCTGAAAAGCATGTCCGCGGGAGCTGCATCCCTTCATACAAAAGGATCAGGAGTCATAAGAAACATCTTCAGTGTCTATGCACAATGCATATAGCTCCATGCTCTGCTTTTGATAAAACTGTGCTGCTTTTAGTGCATCCGTCAACGAAAAGGTTGAGTTAGTGTACTGTACTAGCAGTAGACGGTACCGCTCAAACATGAAGAGGCAATCACAGCTCTTTCTTTCCTAGTATGTGTTGCAGATCCTGCAAGTTCAGCACCTATCTTGGCCTAAGGACAAGGTAAAACTTTCTTATGCACAGCATTCTACTGGGTGCTAAAAATCTAATGCATCACTGAACTTAGATTGGTGAAATTAATGTAGCAAAGTTGATTTTTATATAAGTAGTTCACTTTTCACTGAGTCATAATTGCTCTGTAAATTGATCCTACCAGGCTCCACCTCCCTTTAGTGGCAATGATTAGGTTTCCCCGCCTCCCACTCTATCCAGACACGATTGGTGATACACCCTTAGGAAGTGCAAAGGTATGTCTACCTGGACTTTGTCAGTGAAATCAAGAGCTAGCCGAGGGGATTTTACCTGCTTTTGTCACTCACATCTCTTGTATGTTGCGTCTTAAAGAATATGAAGTGCCCTAGTGATGCAAATGAGGAAGGTCCACCGATTTCTTAATACTGCTTCTGCCCTGTACATTACCAATCACTTTCTCTTCTATAGCTTGGTACAGTTCTGCTATCTAAAATCAGTTTCATAAATTAGGATGTTGGTCATGTGCAAACTCCTTAAACGATTAATTTGCAGTGTTCCCATTTACAAAGTACTTCACAATGGGTGTCATTACTAACCTTCAGTCTTAAAATGCTTACTTATTCTTTGTTCCCCAGAGTCTTCGCCGCGTTCACGCTCCTTGCGTTTGGTAGGCTCGCCACTCAGGGCTCCTTGCAGTTGTGGATCAGGCTGGCAGAACAAGAGCAGAACCTAGACATCACTACACACAACCTTTACTGTCATGCGCAACAGCTTGTGCCAAATGTTTAAATACAGAGCTACCGAACTGCCCACTTTAATTATAGTAGACAGGACAACACAGCCAAAAGCACAAACCATCAGATCAGACAAATGGCTGACACCTAACAACATGGTTAAAACCAATGCGTCTCCCCTAAGCATACAACCACGTACCAAACTGCACATCCACATGGCTGACCAACGCCAAGACTGCTGATGCACTCACCCACCCATACACTTGTAAGACACACTTCACTGGTGTGCATACATATACATACACATACACAAAGCGGATATAAACAGAATATCGAAACAAGCCTCTGACACACAAAACACGGTAACACACGTTTATGCAAATAGTTGATAATGAATGTTGTCAGACTGCAGTGACACATTGAAAATATGAAATGAGTTTCATTCCAATTACAAATTTAGCTACAACACAAACACACATACAATATTGGCAATCAGACACACAATCTGGCAGTGATAGATTCAAAGATATGCCACACATTGTGTGCTGCAGCAAAATGCAAGACACACACACTGACACAGCACCAGTACCTTGCTGTCCAGAGGACCATTTGCATCTTCCACCAAAGTGGCACTTAATGGCACAATCAATGCTTTTGTCTCTGGACTCCAATGGTCAAGGTACTGTGTGAGCAACAGGAGAAGAGCTTCAGCAGCTTCCGGAAGCGGTGACACATCAGGGTGGAGAAGCTGAGATCCAGGGAAAAAGAACAAGGTGCAAAGTTCAGACAACCGTAGTCATACAAATGCAACTGAATGTCCAAGGTCTTAGTCAGCAACAGTGAAAATATATGCAAAATCAGTCCTCACTTATGACAAAGGGACCTACTCAGTACACTTAAGCCAGCTCTTCTGTATATGAATTCCACCTGCAAACACATGCCATTCACACAAATTCTGGTACTCAAACCCACAATAGATAGTGCAAACGAATAGGGATTGGTTCCGAAGCGCAGCAACTCCTCCTTTCCACCACTAGACCCTAAGTAAGACCTACAAAGACACGTAAACTGCTACTCAAAATCTAGGTCTACTTGTAACATCAATGTAACTGGGCTTAGCCAGTAGATATGTGCAATGTGGAGGGTCAATAAATCAATCAATTGGTATTTTTAAAGCGCTGCTAATCACCCATGAGGGTATCCAGGCGCTGGGTTAATGGGTTCAATTTAACATCGTGGGTCTTTTCCTGAATTCCTCCAGTGAGGGTGATGTCTGGAGGTGGAGGGGAAGGCCGTTCCAGAACTTGGCAGCGAGGTAAGAGAAGGACTGGCCTCCGCTGTGTCTTCGGTGGATGCGTGCTGTCTGTGTGAGGGCAAGGGTGGAGGAGTGAAGGTCTCTGCATGATTGGTGGAGGGTCAGACGGTGGTTGATGTAAGCTGGTCCTAGGTTGTGGAGGACTTTGTAGGCGTGTGTCGGTATCTTGAATTGGCATCTTTTCTGGACAGGGAGCCAGTGGAGGCTCCTAAGGTGTGGGATGATGTGGGTCCATTTGGGAAGGTTAGGATGAGACTGGCCGCCGAGTTCTGTATCGTCTGGAGTCTCCTCATGAGTTCGGTGGTGGTTCCTGCATACAGTTTGTTGCCGTAGTCCATCCGGTTTGTGATAAGGGCTTGAGTGGCAGTTTTCCTCTTGCAGATGGGGAGACATCTGAAGATTCTTCGGAGCATTCGGAGAGTGTGGAAGCAGGAGGAGGAGACTGCATTGATCTGTCATTTCATGGCGAGTTTACTGTCCAGGATGATGCGGAGGTAGCGGGCGTGGTCTGTCGGTGTGAGAGTGGGTCTGAGTTTGCCAGACCAGCAGGTGTCCTTCCAAGGGGAGGTATTGTTTCCCAAGATCAGCGCTTCAGTCTTGTCAGTGTTGAGCTTCAGACAGTTGGTATTCATCCAATCAGCGACATTCTTCATGCAGTTTTGGAAGTTGGTCTTCGTGGTGGTGGGGTCTGCTGAGAGCGAGAGGATGAGATCGGTGGCGTCGGCGTAGGATATGATTTTGAGATTGTGGGTTCTGACTATGTCAGCTAGAGCTGTCATGTAGGTGTTGAAGAGGGTGGGGCTGAGGGATGACGCAGAAGGTACTCTTGGGTTCCAAGGCAAAGGGAGGTGGGCGGATTCTCGGAGTTCATCACGTGAGGAACGATGTGATCTATCTGAAGGCGTCTCCCTGGATCCCGATGTGGTGCAGTCTCTTGAGTGCATGGTGAGCTACGGTGTTGAACACCGCAGAGAGGTTGAGGAGGATCAGGGCCGCCGATTCTCGTCTGTCAAGGAGGGTGCGGATGTACTCAGTGGCAGCGATCAGGCAGTCTCGGTGCTGTGGTTGGTGCAAAAACCGCATTGGGAGGCGTCAAGAAGGTGGTTTCCTTCCAGTTGTTCGGTGAGCTACTGGTTGATGGCCTTCTCAAGGACTTTGGCGGGTAACGGGAGCAGCGAGATGAAGCCGGAGATTTGGAGTTCGCTGGGGGTCAGCAGAGGGTTTTTTGAGGAGAGTTCTGACTTCTGCGTGTTTCCATGCGCCGGGAAAGGTGGCAGTGAAGATGGATGCATTGAGGATGGTGGTGAGTTGGCAGCTGATATCCTTGCTTCCTAGGTTGAAGAGGTAGTTGGGGTATGGGTCTGTGGGTGCTCTAGAGTGGGTGGAATTCATGATAGGAATTAATGATAGCTGTGGTGTTCTCTGTGGTGTAGTGAGCTGTTCCCATGCAGTGAGGGGCTGGTCGGGGAAGGCTGTGGAGGTTGGTGGGTTGGGGCTTGAAGTTCCTGTAGATGGTGGATATCTTGTTGTGGAAATGGTTCGCTAGAGCGGCGCAGAGTTCCTGTTAGGGAGGGATCATGTTGTTGGTGCCCATTGGCCAGAAGAACTACCTGACAATGCTGAAGAGTTCCTTGGAGTGGTTGGTGCTTGCTTCGATGAGATTTGCTAAAGCATCTTTTTTACCAATAGTCGTTAGTGGCATTTGATGAGGGCTGACTTGAAGGCTGGTCAATCTGTGGTCTCTCTGCTGGTGCGCCATCTTCTCTCCAGTTGTTTGAAGCTGTGTTTCATTGTCCTGAGTTCTGGTGTGTACCTGCTGGCTTGTTTGGTGGATCTGCGGGTCTTGGCTGGTTTGATGTGGGTGACTAGGTCGTCAGCGTTAGTGATCAAGGTAGTGAAGTTCTGGACTGCTTGTTCCAGGTTGGTTGTAGCGTCGGGTTGGGTGGTGTTGAGGGCGTCCATTTACTGGGCCTGTGTCACTTTGCTCCACTTGCAGAAGGATGCGTTGGTGGGGCTGGTGGCGGTGCGCGGTGATCCTGTGATGGTGAAGTGGATGATGGAGTGGTCGGTTCAGGTCAGTTCTGTGGCATGGCTATATTTGACTCTGTTGCTGGCTGTGAAAATCGGGTCCAGTGTGTGTTATGCTCTGTGTGTGGGGTCTGTGACCAGCTGGGTGAGGCCGATGTTGCCCAATCGCTCCTGGAGGTTGGCAGAGTTTGTGTATGTGGGGTCATCCAAGTGGAAGTTGAGGTCTACGAGGAAGATGTAGTGCTTGGACTCAATGGCTAGTCGGGCGATGAAGTCAGTGATGGCGTCGCAGAAGCCGGTGCGGTCCTGAGGGTCTGAAGGCAAGCGTGCCTCTGACTGTCAGTCTGTTGTCTGTGTGGAGTTGGAAGTTGAGGTGTTCCATGATCGGTGTGGTGTCATCTTAAGTGGCGGTGCCGCGGATTGTTTCTTTGTGGATGATGGCGATGCCTCCTCCGTGTTTGTTGGTGCGGTCCCAAAATGTCATCTTGTAGCAGTTGGGCGTTGCGGTTGGGATGTCGAGGGCGGAGGATGGGTTGAGCCAGGTCTTCGTGATGAAGATCATGTCGGGGACGAGGGTGGAGATGGTGTCCCAGACTTCGGTGGCGTATTTGCAGAGAGATTGGGCATTGAGCAGGAGGCATCGGAGTGGTTCAAGCTTATTGGCAATAGCTCCATTTTCTTTGGTATGTGACTAACATCAAAGTTTTCAGGGGCTTTACTGTCCAAGGTCTTAATCAGCAACACCTGCTTAAAGACAGCTCTGTATAAAGTGTGACATCACCACAGTATCAACCTTGAAATGTTTACAATGAACCTAGTACCTCTGTGTGGTTTCCATATCATTCTAATATGATAGACTCAAAAAAGTTCATTTGTTTAAATTGTACTTAATTGTAGTCGATAGAACGCCTAGCAACTTTATTGATTGATTATGCAACTGGAATACTTTTATTCCACAGTGTGGA
This sequence comes from Calotriton arnoldi, assembly GCA_963921515.1. Classification (NCBI taxonomy): domain Eukaryota; kingdom Metazoa; phylum Chordata; class Amphibia; order Caudata; family Salamandridae; genus Calotriton; species Calotriton arnoldi. Next base: position 329,775 of record CAWUFW010014045.1, read on the forward strand.
ACAAACTACACATTTCTGTAATATCATGATAAAAACAAAAAATATATTTAAAAAAAAGACTGCCTAAAGTGTGTTGTTAACGTGCAACATTAAAACATCTGTGCAACTTCAGAGAGAAAGCTATAGTCTAACAGCACGTATTTGTAAGCCACCTAGGAAATAGGTCTTATACACACAGTTCCAGCCCTTCGTATCTAACATATGCCAGACACAAGCAATGTTACTGCTGTCGTGGACCACCTGACACCTGTATCTCCCACACTTCAGTTTATCTGTTGTGGTCTCCTACAGTCCACAAGGAAATTCTTGGACTGTGGTCAGTGACCTGCTCTCTCCCCAGTAGCTCCACCGTTGTGCCTCCACCACCGCTGATCTGGTAGGGTTCGAGTCTGCCCCTGTGGCCTCCTGCCTCGCTGTGCCCATTTTTTCTTCCTGTGTCACCCTCGTTTAATCTGCCATCCTTCTTGCTTAAATTGAATTGTTTTGTTTGGTCATCCTTCTTGTTTTAAATTGTATTGTTTTGCTACTGTTAATTTCTGTCACTGTTTTTCGCGCGTTCTCCCCCCGCTGCTCCCCGCGGCCCCTCACCCCAGCCGCTCACGCTCCCACCTGAGCTTTCCCTCCCTCCTCCCCTATTTAATGGCAGCCCCTGCACGGCCGCGCCTAAGGCAAGCCCGTCGGCGACCCGACCGCGACCAGCGCCAGGGACCCTGGATCTCCAACCATCCACTGCTACAACTCAGCCACCCTCCTCACACTCAACCCCGGGAGGAACAACAACGGTCAGCTGTCCACGCCAAGCACCACCCACGGACAGTTCTCCTGCCGTCACTGCCGCCAGACCTTCAACACCATCAGCACACCCACAGCCACCACCCCTGCACCGAAAGCCAACACCCCCGAAACCCTGAGGTACATCCTCCTCAACGTGCGCTCCCTGCACAGACACGCCGTTGAGATCTGGGACCTCCTCGACACCCTCTCACCAGACGTCGCCTTCTTCACAGAAACCTGGATCAATGCCTCCTCCGCCCCCAACATCGCCACCACCATCCCCGACGGGTACAAGATCCAGAGGAAAGACCGCCCCGGGGGAGGATTCGCCATTGCACACAAGAGCACCCTCCGACTCTCTACCTCCACCACAAATGACTCCCTCTCCACCACTGAACCACACTTCGCAGCACCCTCGCTTACAGACCCCCCCGGAATTCACGCCTTGTTCGACACGACCATCGCCGACCTCATCGCACCCCACACCATCGCCGCCATGGACTACATACTCATCGGAGACCTGAACTTCCAGCTCGACAACCCCAGCGACCCCAACTCCACCACCCTCCTGGACAACCTCGCCAACATCGGCCTGAAACAGCTCATCACCACGCCCACCCACAAGGCAGGACACACCCTCGACCCCATCTTGCAGGAGGTAACAGCATCCACTTCAGCCACACCATGCAACCCCCCTGGACGGACCACCACTGCGTACACTTCAACGTCGACAAACCCACTGCCCCCAAATCCACACCGCTCCCTCCACGAAGGAACAGGAGCAAATCACTGAGGAGCAGCTCAACACCACCCTCAACCGCGACGCCCCCACCACCTCGACCAACGCAAACCTCGCAGCCAAAGAACTCCACAGATGGATCTCCAACTGCACAGATGAGCTCGCACCCCTAAGCAACCCAGACAGACAACGCTCCAGGAAGGCCACCTGGTTCACCACCGAACTCCAAGAATCCAGACGCACCTGCAGACGTCTCGAGAAGAACTGGAGAAACAGCAAAACGCCAGAAGATTGCACCACCTACAAGAACGCCATGACGGAATACCACCAACACATCAGATCCACCAAAAGGACCTTCATCCAAAACAAGATCCTCGCCAACTCCAAAGAACTCTTCAGCGTCATCCAGGAATTTATCAAGCTCCCCAGTGAAACCACGGACATCACCCACTCCCAGGACCTCTGCGACAAGCTTGGATCCTACTTCCATCTGAAAATCAAGGGCCTCTACGACCACTCCAACGACCAGACACCCGACTCCACAACCACCTCCCTCTCCAGCAACGCCAGCCTACCATCTCCTACTGGACCCCAGTCACCACCGAAGACACCACCTCAACCATGAAAGACATCCACTGAGGGGCCCCCACAGACCCCTGCCAGCCGCACATCTACCACAGACCTGCCACCTCCATCGCTCCAGAACTACACCATCAACACCACCTTCAAGACCGGCACCTTTCCCTGCGACTGGAAACACGCAGAAGTCAGACACCTGCGCAAGAAGCCATCAGCACACCCTACGGACCTCAAGAACTACCGACCCATCTCCCTCCTCCCCTTCGCGGCCAAAGTCACAGAGAAGATCGTCAATGCCCAGCTAACAAGATTCATCAAAGAAAACTCCATCCTCGACCCATCCCAATCCGGATTCCGCAGCAACCACAGCACCGAGCCCGCTCTACTCGCCGCCACTGACGACATCCGCACCCTCCTCGACCAAGGACACACCGCGGCCCTGATCCTACTCGACCTCTCTGCAGCATTCAACACCGTCTCCCACCGCACACTCACCACCAGACTCCACAACGCCGGCATACAGGGAACCGCCCTAGACTGGATACGCTCCTGCCTAACCGGCAGAACCCAAAGAATCAGACTGCCACCCTTCCTCTCCGAACCCACGGAAATCAACTGCGGAGTACCCCAAGGATCGTCGCTCAGCCCCACGCTCTTCAACATCTACATGGCCCCCCCTCGCCGCCAACGCCAGATAGCACGGACTCAGCATAGTATCCTACGCAGACGACACCCAGCTCATCCTCTCCCTCACCAAGGACCCCATCACCACCAGACTCAACTTCCAGGAAGGAATGAAGGACGTCGCATCCTGGATGAGCAGCAGCTGCCTGAAGCTCAACTCGGAGAAGACAGATGTCCTCGTCCTTGGACCCTTGTCCTCTGCATGGGACAACACCTGGTGGCCCACCGCCCTCGGCAGCCCTCCCATCCCCACGGACCACGCCCGAAACCTCAGCGTCGTACTAGACTCTTCCCTCTCCATGGCCCAACAGGTCAACGCCGTCACCTCCAGCCGCTTCAACACCTTCAGATAGACCTTCAAATAGATCCCCCCCAAATAAAGGAAGACAGTCACCCACGCACTCATAACCAGCAGACTGGACTACGGAAACGCCCTATACGCCGGGATCAACAAGTCTCTACTCCACAAACTCCAGACCGTACAGAACACCGCAGCCAGACTCGTCCTCAGCATCCCTCAACACGAACACATCACCCAACACCTGCGTAACCTCCACTGGCTCCCCGTTGAGAAGAGAGTTACTTTCAAGATACTCTCCCACGCCTACAAATGCCTCCACAACACCAGACCCCAATACCTCAACGAAAGAATCTCCTTCCACGTACCCAAGAGAAACCTCCGATCCGCCGCCCTCGCCGAAACCCCGCGCATCCACAGAGCCAGAACAGGTGGAAGAACCTTCTCCTACATTGCGGCCAAGACCTGGAACGAGCTCCCGATCGACATAAGACGTGCCCCCTCCCTGAACAACTTCAGGAAGACACTCAAGACCTGGTTCTTCGGCTGAACAGAGCTGTTTGACCCAAAAACTTCAAACTGTCCAAAACGCAGCCACCCGAAATAGAACAGGCCTGTCGAGAAGGGTCGTAGTCTCCGCAGTGCTGCGTGAACTGCACTGGCTACTGTAAAAAAAAAAAAAAAAAAAGGATATTGTTCAAAGTTCTTATCATGCATAGCAGCTTTTACTGCCAAGGGCTTTCATACTTGATAAAGCGAATTTCCCACTATAGCCCTTCCAGAGTTTTGAGGTCTGCTTCATCTTTACTTGTTCAGAGTCCCAAATCTCGTTTGGTAAGAGCTGGTGGTCCCTCCTTCTCCGTTCTAGCGGGCAGGGCATGGAATAAACTCCTGCTTTATTTGCGAGCCTTGAACTGTGAGAGACAGTTCAGGAGGGAATTAAAACACATTTCTTCGGGTTAAACCTATAGGTTTCTGCTGGCTGACTCTCCGAGCAACGCCAGGATACTCCCTGGAGTAGCCGTGCGTTTGATAAATTGCTTTATTTATTAAACCTTACAGACAGGATTGCTATATAAATTAGAACGTGTCACAGTTCACATTCCTCAACCATCTGTTATCAGTACAGGTCACCACAACCCTTAGCGCCAATAAAGGATCTGGTGGCACTACATGATCCAGGCAGGTGTGTAAGGAGAGCGTGGTGCAAAAAGGAACAGAGAGCACAGGTACTAGTGTGGAGAAAGGGAAGCTTTGTAGAAATCAGCGACTTTGAGATGCCTTCTTCAGATACAGAGGACAAATGAGGAGAAATAGTTGAGGGTGAGGTAGCAGATATTAGAAAACAGGGCCAGGAAAAACCAAGTCACATAAATGAAGCAGGAGAAAACCCATAGATGTGTGACAGATACAGGGGTAAATTGTGGATTTAGAATAGAAATAGGGAAATGGGGCAAGTAGAGCAGGTAAATATGACACAGCCCTGAAGAAATCACACGTGGGACGGGGAGTGAATGTGGGGGGAAAAAAGAAAGAAAATTAAATAAATCAGACAAAGAATACGGAATGGTGAAATGAAAAGGGGCGATGAATTACAAAACCAGGATTGTGGCTGTGACAATCAAACATGCGAGACGAGGTAGGAAAAAAAAAAAAACAATTCACAAGTGCAGATAAAACTATCCATGAAAATGAGAGAAGGGGAAGACAGAAGAAATGAGAAATGACAACTTCGAGATGTGAGTGGGTCAGGTGAAGAGGAAAATGAAATGTAGAAAAGGAAGTATTGAAAAATTGAACATGTGGAACAAGGCATGAAAAATCGATCAAAAGGAAGGGGCAGGAGTAATCAAATACAAAAATTGCACCAGCAACAGACAAAGAAGGCCAATTTTAAACAGGAAATCAAACAAGAGACTGGCAAAATGGCAGGAAACAAGCAAAAGCGACGAGGCAAGGGGAATTTGAAATGTAATAAGGGAGGGTAAAGTTGGGTACAAAAACTGGGGAAATCAGAAAAAGAAAGCCTCAAGAATCAGACAAGTGAGAAAGGAGCTTAATTTGGACACAAGTATAGGGATGCCTCTAACATCTTTCCCTGTGTTGATCCCAGGAGAATGTTACCCTGTCCTTATGCCTGGAAAATGTTACCTTCTTGACTTCTTTCTGAGCAGCAAAAAAGTTGTGGTTGAGCGTCAAACAGTGCTGGAAATGGCGCAGGGCTTCCATCCTCTGCCCCATCAGAACCAGGACCTCGCCTTTCTTGCAGAAACCCTGAAAAGTACAAAGCATAAGTGCCAACGTCATTGGGCAGCAAAGACACACATACAAGTTAACAGTACCGTTTGTGTATCTGCAGTGCCTCCCCCATTCAGGTCTCCCCAATGTTTCCTTGCGTCCATGTCTCCCAAAGTCAAATCCCCATGTTTTTCCTTCAGTGTCCTGGTCTATTCAATGTCTCAGTCTGTCATTGGTCACAATCATGCCTGGAGAAGTGCCGTCAGGTGGTTTCCCATGATATTTAGTGTAGCCAGGTTGGGCAGCATTGTGTAGGGCGGGTGCATTTAGACATGGCATGATAATTCACCACCACATGCAGTCGGGCACAGATTGGTAGGGCACTGTCTTGTAGTCTGCTAGGCCAGTTAAACCATTAAGTGGAGTGGGGTGGAGACAGATGGTACCACCAAGTAGAGTGGGGTGACGTTACCAGCAATAAGAACCAATCCCATTGGAGTCTGGCAGAGAACTAAATACTCCAAATGCTACCAGGAAAGGCAAGCCCACAAACAGGAAGAGACTCCGGAGTGGCAAAAGGGAGATAACAAATGCACTCACAACAAACTCACAAAATAGCAAACTGAGCCATAAAAAGAAGCAGAAAACAAGGGATATCTGCTGTGATAAACAAGAGGTGAGAAACCGTACTAGCCCCACCTGCAAGCACAATGCAAGGGACTTACCAGAAAAAACAAGTTAGTTAACTTTAAGAGTAGTTTTGCAACTTAATTCTTTTATAGATTGGCATGCAGTGCAGAATTCAGCCACCTACTGGGTGTGCTCAAAAGAGAATCAAGTGACATCAACGTGTCTCGAATGGATCACTGTGTCAATGAGAAACTCACAATTCCTCTTACCATAAATGTCATCTTGAGACTTTCGCCTCAACTGAGAGGTAGGGTGAGTTGGATATCACTCTATAACTGGAGCCAGCTGCAAAACTAGTGTTACATGTAAGCAACTTGTTTCTTTTGCACCAGTTGTTATAAAATATAAAATAAAAAAAATAAAAAGGAGGTATGATGGAATCATCCTGGGCCACCTTCACCAACCTACTTTAACAAATCAAGGTGCTGGCTGACTAGCGGCCTCTGTAGATCTCAGTGACAGAACGAGGGGTGCACACTACATCCACCAAGTGTATGGCCGGTCTGTTTGTTGATTGCTGCCTATTAGTGTGGACTTCAATAGGATAATTAGAGCACCACCTCACAGGAGCACCGAAGAGAGAACAGTTAGAGCATAAGTATGCCATGGGCTTAGGGTGACCACCTGTCCACTATTTACACGGACAGTCTGTAATTTTGGATGGCAGTCAGTGGTCTGTTATTCAGTGCATTTTGGTCGGCATTTGTCCGTAATTTTGAAGATGTATTTAGTAACTAAAGCCAGTTTGGGGTACTGTTAGAAATGGGGTTCTCTAGTTGGCAATGGTTTGCACCATTGTCCAAGTAGGTACCCTTCTTCCTAGTCAGGGTAATGGGGATACACTCCTAAAATAACCCCTGCTCACCCCCTTGGTAGCTTGGCACGAGCAGACAGGCTTATCTCAGAGGCATTTGTGCACACATACAGTAATACAGTGAAAACACTACAAATGGACACCACACCAGTTTAGAAAAATATGTAATCTTTATCTAAACCAAACAAGACCAAAACGACAAAAATCCACAATACAGTTATCAAAATATGACTTTTAAAAGGTAGAAAAATTTCTGTCCATAGCAAACTATAGATGAGACACTTTCAACACAAAGTACCTTGGATGCGTCAAAATCATAAACAAAAACAGCTGCAGGGAAAGTGATTCGTCGGTTCCTTACTCCAGGGGAGGTGATGCGTTGGTTCCTTACTGCCACGCAGGGGAAGCGATGCGTCGGTTCCTTACTGAAGGGGAGGTGATGCGTCAGTTTCTCACTGTGCGGGAGGTGATGCGTCCGTTTCTTACTGCGGCCCCAGCGTTTATGTCGACTTGGCGCCCCGGTGCGATGCGCGAGGATCAGGGATGCATCGGGTCTCGATGCAGCGGCAGCAACGGCCACGGTCCCACAATGCGTTGGTTCTTGCAGCCACCTAGCAGGGCCTGCGTCAGAATCGGTGCGGTGATCTCGGACTTCGGTGCACTCGATGCGGCATGCAGCGATTTCTCCAGCCGCGGGCAGGCGCTGCGTCGGTTTCTTCGGCAATGCGTCGGAACCAGGTGCAGATGCGTCGCGCTTCTCGTTGTTGCGTTACTTTTCGAGCTCCAAACAGCAGGAACAACCTCCAGAGGCCCAGAACAGCAACAGGCACCTCTGGGCAGGTATGAACTCTCAGCAAGGGAGTTCAGGGGGGCTCGGGGTGAAGTCTTTGTTACCCTGAGACTTCAAAACAAGAGGCAAGCTCTACTTCAAGCCCTTGGAGATCTTCCTCAAGCAGGGGGCACAGCACACAGCAAAGTCCTTGCCCTTTCCTTGGCAGAAACAGCCACTGCAGGCCAACCCCAGCCAGCACACATCAAAGGGGCAGTACGTCTCCTCAGTTTCTCCAGCTCTTCTCCTTGGCAAAGGTTCCTCTTGAATTCCAGAAGTAATCTGAAAGTCTTGGGTCTGGGCCCCACTTTTTATAGTACAAAATATTTTGTTCTCTGGAGGCAGAGAGTGTCTTTGCCCAGCCAGAACCAGTTCCGTCCTCTCTGGTGCAGCTGCCCGGCAGGAGGTGGAGACAGCATTGTCCAAGGCAGACCAGGCCCATTCCGGTGTGAAAGAAATCTCCTCCCTCTACTCTGAATGCAGCCCAGGTCTGTTCAGCCCAGCCCTGACTCACCCTGGAAAGGCAGGACACACCTCACCCTCCCCCCCCACACCTCCACCCCCAAGTGGCTGTCTGAACAGACTGCACATCACAGGCCCCTGCCACTCCAAAATCAGACAGTCATTACACAAACCTAGCAGAGGCACACTGGATGGCTAAGCAAGAAAATAACTACTTTCTAAAAGTGGTATTTTCAAACCAAGAATACAAAAATCATCCTTCCTAAAAGATGCACCTTTATATTCTGAGTTCAGGCATACTAAACTTCATTTTCCTATCTTGTCCCAATGGGAAGTTATATTTATAAGATGTTATAATTAAACTCCCATTCTATCCTATGTGACAGATAGCCTTTCCATAGTGAAAAACGAAATTGGCAGTATTTCACTATCAGGACATGCCACACACATCAGGGCATGTCCTACCTTTCACAGACACTGCAGTGGCAGGTCTGAGTAACATTTACAGGCTGCTCATGTGGGTGGCACAATCAATGCTGCAGGCCCACTAGCAGCATTTGGTTTACAGGCCCTGGGCGCACACAGTGCACTGTACTAGGGACTTAACAGTAAACCAAATAAGCCAATTATGGAAACACCAATCCATGACAACAATTTACAGAGGGAGCACTTGCACTTTGGCACTGACCAGTAGTGGCAAAGTGTCCAAAGCATCTAGACCACCAAAAACGAAGTCCAACACACAGTAAAAACACAGGAGGCAAAGGTAAAAATACAGGGGAAACCCATGCCAATGATGCCAGGTCTAACAGGTACTTAGAAAGAAAGCAGCAACATGTGAAAACTACGGTGCCAGGTTTGTTTTGGTGGACTGCTTGTCTCGGATGGCGAGCTGCAGAAAATCTATTTAGGTGAGAACTTGATGGCAGCAGCATGAACCTGTTGTTGATCCGGAGCAGCGAGGTCAGGTTGCACTGAAGAGTCTCTCTGTTCAACTGTGCCTGCCACCTTGCCTGTATGTATGTTCTTCGGTAAGTGACGGGCCTTTTTGTGAGGGGGGAAAAACCAGCAAATTTATGTGGAAGGCATAATGAGCCAAGGAATATGTGAAATCAAGTTAACAAAAGATTCTGCATGTACTTGATGATTCAAATCAGGCAAAAAACAGTAAAATACTCTTTCAGATGGGGAGTGGCCCATCGTCTGCACAAGATGGCGGCTCCTCCTTGAGATTCCCCAAACCCTCTACACCACGCTGTTCCAAGGACTACCCGACTGCCCCAGATTGCAGGGCTGCATGTGGTTCTGGTCTTCCTGATCCCAGAGATGGCTCCAAATGAGTGAGCGTATTCCTCTGACACAAGCTTTTGCCCCCTGGCTTGCAGCTTTCCTGACCGTGCAACACAGAAGACAAGATGACAGCGCCACGCTGAGTCGGAACGGATCTTTGCTGTGTATGTGACCTTCCGGGGTGCACGGTTTGCCATCGGAATGGGGGTGGATGGCCTGGAGGGACGCATTGGTGCCTGCAGGAGACGCACAGCTCCCCCAGAGATGAGGTGGCATTGCGCTGAAATTTTGTCCCAGGCTTTTGAATCCAGAGGGCAGGCCGAGTGGGCCACGCTGAAGGAGCAAACTATCACCGCCAGGTACCTTGGTCCCTTGGGCATTTCCCATCACCGCAGCTCCCGAAGGGCTACACCATTGTTCACTAGGAGCACTGGGTCCGAGGCCAAGCGACTCACATTGTACCAACCAGTCTCTCCTCGGCCGCCCCACCCCTCTTTACAAGATAACTATCACCTTGCACATGGTATGTGGGACTGGGGCCTGCACATGTACAGGCTCATAGCGTCTTGGTGGCCTACCGTACTAAGCACAATTGCTGGGCTTGTGAGCAATGCTTTTTACACCTATATAATGGCTAGTGACATCTGTGCATCCAGGCCATGACCAGTTTTGCTCCAATTTGGGTTATTGTCGGCGACACTTATCAGCTTGCTACGTAACTATGTTCCCGATACCACAGCTCTTGGGAAGTAATTAGCGCTCACGGCCTTGAAACGACGGCTGTGATATCAAACTTTCTTTGGTCCAACCTGTTGGGAGTGTGTAGTATCTTCCTGTTGTGGTAATAATGTTCCCCGTTACCTGGTTCCTAGCTGCTAAGTTACATTTTTGTTCTGGAAAAACATTTTCTTATGCCTCAAAGTCAAAGTCAAAGTCAACCTGACTCTGCCCGCTTACATTTCAATGTCTATTTCCTTGGGCTAGTGATTGTCTGACATTGTCTCCATGTTTTTTTTTATAATGCTAATAGAAATTCTATGTTTGTGGTGCATAATTAAGTGATATGCTTAGTATGCTGTACTTGAAAGTGATACTTATTTGTTTTGAGTGACATGTTTGAGTTGTATGCCGGCATTTCTCACATTTATCTCTTTTGGTTGGCTGGTATTGGATCTTTTGTAAGCCCATTTCTATATGTTGGGTGGGTATATCGACCCTTACAGGAGGGTGGTCACACTGTTTTTTGTGTGTTTTTGGCTTGTTTTTTTGCAAAGCATGTATCCCTTTCTTAAGGGATGGGAAGGGGTTTTAGTCCCGATTCCACATTGTAGCCTCTATTCCCTTACATGAGGGGTGGTTTAAGGGTTGTCGCTCCCTTTTTCACAGTTCATGGGTGGTAGTCCCATTTAACGCAATGTTGTCATGTTCCTTATGTGTGTAAGTCAATATGTGCTTCACGTTGGTCATTGTAATGTGCAAGTCACCTTGTGCTTCACACTTTGTTTGTTGTAGTGGGTGTTAGTCCCATCTACGCAGTTTGTAATGGGTGTTAGTCCCATCTACTTAGTTTGCATTATGGGTCATTGTCCCATTCTTGCACTCCACAGTTTCCTGATGTTGTAATGGGTTGAGTCCCATCTACACAGTTTACGTTATGGGTTACAGTCCCAATTTTGCATTAATGGTCCCTTACATGAGGGGTGGCAAGTTGGGTTATAGTCCCTTCTCCACATTTTACATGGTTTTGTTCCTTACATGAGGAGTATATACATGGGTGTAGTCCACCCATAGTGTTAGAGTTCTGGGGGTGCGTTTCTCCCATGTTTCTCTTCACAGTGTTTCACGTGTCTGGTCATGTGGTGTTATCTTACTTTGTGTCAGTGAGCTGTACGCTCTCAGAACTTTCTTTTTGTTTTAATATTAAAGGAGGGGGATGGTGATAGTTCGTGTGTATCTTTCCATTCTTCTTTCCTCCTTTGTTTAGTCCATGTTCCCTCTCGTGGTGTGGTTTTTACCATTCATCCCTGGGTTATGGACTATTGACTTCATTTGTACATTGTTGTGTATAGTTGTTTTCATTTTAGCATGGTTTAATTAATTTTCAATTTTAAGGGGAGAAGAGAATGTAGTATCTTCCTGTTGTGGTTATAATGTTCCCTGTTACCTGGTTCCTAGCTGCTCAGCCAGTATAAGTGTTCCGTATGGAATGTTGGTGTGATGGACATGAGTGGAATGCTTGGGTGCCTGGTGTGAGTGTGGACAGTTGAAGATGGGCTGAGCAGCAGGCAGGCTGCTCCTGGCGGGGCTGTTACCATAGATCTTATGGACTTAATAAATATCCTTCAAAGACACTACTTGGCTACGTCTACTATGTCACCTCTACGCATGGGACTATACTACTACAGAGTGTTAACCCATACCCTGACATTAAGAGTGCTATCAAAATGGTGGATACGCAGGACCACAAGGAAAAAGAAGGGAAGGAAGAGAAAGGCAATCTTAAAAGATCAAAACTGGAAGCCCGTTCCCTGACTCCCCAATAAAAGAAAAGGCAGGACAATTCCACTACACTCGAAGCTATTCTAAAAAAAAGTAAAACTATGTACACAATATAGCTCTAAAACGAATACTGATCTCTTACAAGTTGAAGTTTTGGAGATCAGGAAGAAGGTTAAAGACCTCCGCCTCAGGATGTCAAATGCAGAGGGCAGGATTGGGTTGGCTGAATTCTGCATCTTTGCACAACACACATCTAACCAAAATCCGATACTGTGATAACCAAGCTCAAACGTGAAATCAGCTAATTGAAGGATTGAAACAGACAGAGCAACTTGAGAATTTTCGGCCTCCCCGAGGACTCTGAGGATAAAGCTCCATGAGAGATTATGGTCCTTGAAAGCTGGCTCCTGTCAGTCCTCTGCATCTCGTTTGAAAGAGACTTTGAACTGGAGTGTGCAAACCAGATACCCATAAATTAACCCAAGAATTCTATATCTTCTAGAGTGCTCATCTTCAAACCACTTAGACATGAACATACTGAACTTATCCAGGAGCGCATGAGGAAAATCAAGTATTTTCAATGGCGAGGCTCTAGGATCTCTATTTCTCAAGATTTCGCTAGAGATCCTGTCATCAGGAGGAAGGGTTTCTTAGCACTTAGGAAAACTCTTGCAGAAAGAGTGATCCAACACTCCTTTGTCGGTCCATCTAAGTTCAGGATCGTCTTTAAAGGTCCAACCAACATCTTCTCGGAACAGACAGAGCTAGAAACTTTCCTTGATAACACCTTCAAATCTCGTATGTATCACATTAATGATAAGCCTGGTTGGCATTGATAACGTGATAGTGATGAAGGTGCTTCTTCACCATTATCCTCTAGCTTGGACTTTGGGCTTTGGCAATATGATGATTGTTCTGTCACAAGGCTCATTCTCATTCCTTAGAATGTTTCAAAGTCGTGACTTCTAGTACTCTTCATCGCCCAACTACACTAATACCTTGTGAAGCAAAGGTGTCTATTTGGGTTGGCAATTTAGACCAGTTCTCACTACTAAAGTTGTTTACATGTCTTTTGATGCCAGTCCGGATTGTGTGGGAGAGACAGTTCGTTATGCAAGGTATACTAGCTGATACATTCAGTTGCTGTATTCTATCTGTTAATGTTATCTTGGAATTTGGGGTGTCGTGGCTAGTTAGCCAGCCCTTATAGTTCGAATGAATGACGGTGAAGATGAGCCTGGTTGACATCAATAATGAGGTGCTTCTTCACTTCTATTTTCTAACTCGGACTTGAGACCTGGCAATATGACGTTTATCCTATTCCAGTGTACGTTCTCATGTTTTAAAGTCTTGTCGTATAGTAATCTCAATTGCCCAGCTAAACTAAAACCCTTGTGAAGCAAAGATGACCATGGGGGTTGGCAAATGGGATCACTTCTAACTGCTAAAGTTATTAACATGTCATCTGTTGCAGGCCAGATTGCACGGGTGAAACTGTTTGTTAAGCAAGATATACTAGCTGATGCATTCAATTGTTGTATTCCATCTCATTAATAATATTGTTAATGCTATTTTGGAATTTAGGATGCTGTGGGTAGTCAGACAGTTTCTATAGTATCTGTCGGGTGGAGTGCTTTATTGGGGACCGCTGAGTTACATTTGTGCATTCTTGCTCAGCTAGACCGGCATCCTAGATCAATAGGTTCCACCAACGATCACTATATATTTTAACCATTTCCTATGGAGGTTGCCTAGTGTTCTACAGTTTTAATATGGTAATTAACCCAAGTCTACATGCCTTACCCTGTGATGAAGGCCGACCCGGGGAAGAGTGCACTGATCCTTGTATGCTGGAATATACGATCCGCTGACAGTATGTACAATTGTTCCTTTCTCCAAGCTTTACTGGTAGATCTCTGGGCCCCTACAACCTACTGTTCTGAGTTTGGAGTTCAATCAACCCTCAGTGTGTACCGCCCTGATGGATGTATGAAGGTGTTGGTCCTTCAGAGACCGAAGGGTTATTTCAGTGCTGTACCCGCACTAGGCAGTTAGTGTCACGCATACTCGTTTACTTAGAAGGTCAGGGTATTGACAGGAATCAATAACCCATTTATTCACTTGTACTCAAATAAATTTGGTTGTCTAATTACCTCTGTTCCGCATATATTGCTGCGGAGGGCTCCCACTCCCCATACGTGTGAGCCCCACTACTCAGATCACCTTATCTCACCTCCTTGAGGCTCTTCTGGATTTTAGGCAGACTACTGTATTTTAGTTTCTTAAGTTTGTTCTCTCCTCCCTCTCACTCTATTACTTCTCTTAGTGTTTTCTTCCTAAGAGCCAAGTATCTCTCTCTGTTGCACTCTGTTTTCCAGTTGATAGGTAGGTTCGACCAAACCTTTCTCCAAACAGTACAGGCATTGCAATTAGTCAGACCGTTTTATTTCCGCATCATTCCACTATGAAGCTTAAACTCCTTATTTGCCCTGGTCAAAGTGAATAGGTTGCAATTGGCACACGGAGCAGGACCTCGAGGAGGAGGTACATTTCATAAGGTCTGCTGAGTATTGGTGTTTCTTTCCAGATCTGGAGTGAACCAGTCGATTCCTCAGACTGCGGTTTCTTTTTGAACGAATACTTGGGGGTAGGAAGGCACCACCTCCTGCATCTAAACATATGATAGTTCTGTCTGTTGATCATCTGAATCCTTGAGACCAGAGGATCTTATGTTGCGACGATGTGATGGCATACTTTTTGTCCCGGATACAGGGAGTGCCCATTAAAAGGCTCAATGCAACACCTGTAAGCATGTTCATGAAGGCGTTGTTCTGGATCATTGGTGTAGGATGTGAATGTGGACCCATCACTGCAATTTCTGCGGAACCATAAAAATAAGTCCATGCGTAAACTATCTGCCGAGTGCTAGGGAATGGAGCAACTTGCAATGAAGATGACATGTTTTCAGTCAGCTTCTGGTGTACTGCTATTATCAATGTTACTCCCACTGTTCTAATACCCAGATCAAGAAAAGCCACCCTGAGTAACTAATGGACCAGATGTATTTGCCTACCTTGTACATTTAGCCACTACAAAAATTATTGAAATGCATCATGGGAAGCATGCCAAGTACATAGAACAGTGTCTGATAAACCACATGGCACGTTTGACCCTATACAGGTTTAAAGGATGGAATACAATGTTTTCTTCAAACACACTATTGTATATTCTGGTCATACTGGGCGCAAGTGTTGGCCTCATAGATGTTCCAGAAACCCGAACAAAAGGGTTTTCTTCAAATGAGAAATTATTTCTGCTTAAGACAATTCAGTACATTGGAGTACAATCGACTGTGGGGTATCATAAAACCATTCAGTATTTTCAAATGCTCTCTTTGCAGCTTGCAGTGTAGCCATCTGGGGGATGTTAGTGTACAGTTTCCTGATGTCCAGTGTCACCAGGAAGTTTTTGTTTTTTTCGGGAGTTTTATATTGCGCGAACTCGACCCGAAGGTATCAGAGCGCTTTACATGAGCACCAGTTGCGTTACAAACAACACATTCATTTTTGTTAGGTACGGGGAGATTAAGTGATTGGCCCAGAATCACAGGATGTTGAGCGTCCCTGCCGAGACTTGAGCCACGGTTCCCCAGCTTCGCGGTCGACCGCTCTGGCCGTCTGCTGGGGTCAAAAGCTAGCTGTCACACAACAGTAAGTATATGACAGCTGTCCTTAGTGTCAGATGTCTGTTGTACCACACATTTCCTCAGGGGAAAAAAATCTACAAATTTGGATAGGGATTCCAATATCACACAATACCAGAGATATGAGCTGTTCTAGTGGCGGAGAAAAGCCTTTAAGGATTTAGGATAGTATGTAGAAAGCCATTATGGGTGATTATCCGTTACCAAAAAGAATGCTTATTTCTGTGTGATCCATTTCGCTGAAAGTGTGCTACCACCATCTCATCACCCAAGAAGCAAAGAGCCTCACGTCTGTACTCTGAAATGTCCTTTACATCAATAGCCCCACCATTATCCACTGGCTTGATTGCTATGGTTTTGTTACTCTGCAAGCTTGTGATGGCCATGCGTTCTTCTGTTTTTTTGTATTTTCTTGAGTATGCATTATTTGGGTCTTAAGGGTGGAGATCTGGCCGAGTATGAACGTCTCAAAAGCAGTATGGAATTCCATTCTGAAAAGCAATAAAGTGTGCTTCGGGATTGGAACAAAACGGAGTCATCAGTAAACAACATTATATTATACTGGTATGTGTGTCTACCCTACCACTGCCTTGTGCTGTCTGATTAATCACACAATAAGGCCTTGTCAATGCAGGTATTCACTATGAATGCCAAGGTTTATTATTTGTAGCAAGAACATTTGTTCTGCCTTCTAGGGCCTTGCAGGCAAACAATGAACAACCCATCGTACAATTTTAGAGTTTTACCCTGATGCGATGACGCAAAGCCATAAAGAGATAGTCAGCAATGAAAGTCCATACAAGCACATAAAATTACCTTTCAACTAGCGACTTGCAAAAAAAAATGGGGAGTTTCCCTGTTTACCAAGGAGGAGAAATATTATCTACGGTAAAACCTAGGAGTCGTCGTCAAGGTTATACTGTTTAACTGTATTAATACAAAGGGTTCCTTAATGGTGAACGTTTGCATCTCTCCACCATCCTTCATGGTATTATGCAACTAAGAATGTCATGTTAAATGATAAGGCTTTCAAAGCATACTCACTCATGACTAGTCAAAAATGTAGGTGACATAAATCGAATAAGCAAACGCCCGAGTGGACCGCTACATACAACTTTGAAATGTATTACCAATGTCCTACAAATTCAAGCCCCCATGATGCCAAAGTCGTCTTGTACATTAAAGACAAAGATAACATTACACTTGTGTTTGTAAATCTCACGTTCACACCTTGAGACATCTTGGCACTGACTTACCGGTGTTTATTGTTACCCAACTCAATGGTACACATTTTTATCAACCTCAGAAGGATGAAAGGCTGAGTAGACCTGCCGGGATATAAATCGGTCTGTGGCCATGAAGTCAAACACAGGTTTCCTAAGTGGATGCATTAGTCCACTGAGCCACCAGACCCAGCTAAAAGAAAGCGAAATAGAGAGAAGTGAAATAGAGAAAAAGTTCACTTTCAGAGGGGATCTTGGGAAGGTGGAGGCCCTGGACAAATGCCAGCTTTAACCATGCCTTAAAGCATCTGTGTGTAGAGGGACCGGTCTCTTGAAGCCCTATAGAAAACCATGCAATGCCGGTATTCTGGGCAAAGAAATACCGGAGGACTCTTCAAATAAGGAATTAAGGC
This sequence comes from Calotriton arnoldi, assembly GCA_963921515.1. Lineage (NCBI taxonomy): Eukaryota > Metazoa > Chordata > Amphibia > Caudata > Salamandridae > Calotriton > Calotriton arnoldi. The sequence continues at coordinate 347,010 of CAWUFW010014045.1, forward strand.
AGCTAAATGTACCCTTTCAGAGGGGTAACTCTAGTTTGCATCTACCAAGTGCATGACATACATAATGTATCCGGTATAGGAGTTTCGAGAGGCGTCTTGTGGCATCTTAAACACCAAGCTACAAATCCTATCCATTATGCATTGTATAACTTATTTTAGGCCATTTGTCTTCCCTAATAACATCCATACATTACTATAGCAGGACTAAAACTTCAGAACGGAGTCTATAGAGGAGTCACTTGTCTCTGGCTCATGATGGGCGACCGTGTTGGGGTCGGTAATTTTCAAAGTGCATCCATCGTCTGCAGTATTGAACAAACAATCCGTGTTACATGCTTCCTACCACAGTTGTGTGTGATGCGTCAATACTATTCCTTATCAAACACTGCATCATATGGCAAAACAACATATTTAGATCGTTCATGAAAGAAGATCGCGGGATGGTGTCAGCTTGAAACTGTTTGTCCAGGAGATAATGAGGTTGTAGGAAGAGCATCAGTCTCTCAATAACCATCTTCTTTGGAATAAGAAAATATATGGAGAAAGCTCTTTGACCAGTTGTTTCTTGATGCAATTACTCTTCTGCTCCCGTTGCCAGCAGTGGCTCTCTTTCCTCCATCAGAAGATGTAGTAGTGTTCCCTGGTCTTTTTGTTTTGACCCAGGATTATTTGATTTAGAGGTCAACTCTTACTCTTTCCAGACAGTTTAGAAACATTTCTGTCAATGGGGCGATATCATACTGCGACACGTTTTCTCCCTCTTTGACACTAGTGTCACAGGTACCTGTGTAAAATCTTCTCCATTCTTTTATTCCTTTCTTCGTCTCACCTTATTTTGCATTACAGGAGATCGTAAAGCGTTTAAAGCATCTTCAAATTATTGGTTGCTTCTTTTGCAAATTTTCAATGTAACATTTTTCAGCTCTTCAAGCCCATGGTGTCTTTTCAGCATTGAAATCCAACATGCGCCCAGGTAGCAGCTTCAGGACCAATATCTGTGAGTCTTGAAGTCTATGTCCACTCAGGGCAATAAAAGTGTCTGTGCCTCAAGGTTGTTGACATCAATAGGACAATGCATACAAAAATAGTTTGTTTTCTGTCTGTTTTGAAGATCCTCCCATCTGACCTTCTTCACTTGTGTACGAGCTAATGGCGTCTTGGCACAAGCAATGGGATTAATATTTCTTGGTAGGTTCAAAATATCTGAAGAACATTTTCATGCAATTCCAGAGACTAGTACTAAAAGGCTTCACGTTCATTGCTTAAAATGATATGTTTAGGAGTTTATGGAAAGGGTTCTTCTTCGATCTCCAAGTGTTCAGCACCACAGCAGGTAGCATTTCACTGAATCTGAAACAAAGCCTAGAGCTAGACACATTGGCTGCCTCCGTATCATGGAATGGGTGTCTACCTCCAGTTGCAAGAACTTCTGTATAATATGAGTGCAGGCTTGACACTGGTGGTCCTCGTGGTTCAAGAGCCGACAGATTCTAGATGCAAATCTATCCAACAGAACTGACTGACATTTAAAGGAAAATGTAACGGATGCTTATTCCTTATTTTTTTCCACTTAATTGTGGACTAAATGGAAATATTGGATTTTGTATTATTTATTCTTATTCGATCTGTACAGGCGATTGCCTACGTCCAAAGCTAGTTAGTTCCATTTCCAGTCCCCAACATGCCACTTGCACTCCTGAACAGAATGTAGAGAAAACAATCTGAAGATGATGTCTAAACTGTGGTCTATTGCAAGTTTCAAGTGAATATCACAATGAGTCACTCGAGACACTAAGGTCAGCACCAACTAGTAATAAAAAAGATAAGAAGATTCCGAATTTGATCACTACATACTGCAATCATGCACTGTATGTTAAATTATAATAGCTTTATGTTGTAGAGGGAAAAAAAAAGATTTGATCAACGAAGTGTGTGGAAAGGAGACCTTGTAGGACTAGATCTTAGACTCAAACTGCACCCACAGAGCAAAGCTATCCACAGAAAAAGGAGGAATTTAGAATAGCAGGTGTGATGAATCGGATTCAGATGACAAACTACTAAACACCTGCTGGTAAGAGACAACATATTTCCTTTTAAAAGGTTGCATAGATTCAGCTCACATTACCTGCTGGATAGCTTTACCAAATGCTTTGTCGCAAAAGTAGAGCAGTCTGTTGCACTATGGCAAGGTTTACAAAACCTGGCTGCTTATTTTAACACATACACAAATACTATTTGTGAATGTAAAATATCTGTGCAGTAAACAATGTTCATAGCCTACCCTACAACATGCACAGAGCACACTAGCTGGGACTGTCTGTATATCACAACCTCTCTAATTCTGTGTTCGTTCTATGGGCCTATATAGTTTTGTAAAGCGTTCTGGGGCATTTGTGTTGATAAGTCAACGGCACAACAGCAAGAAACGTGTGGAAAGACTAATTAATGGAAAGGGTGCATTTTCTAAGCAGATTGTTCGTGGGTTAAAGTGCTAGTACAGCGTCAGCACATTAAAGCCAGATATGTAAGATACGAAAGCCTCCTTGTCTTCGTTAAAGTCCTATCTTTGTTTCAATGAGAAATGAAGGTCGGACGGCAAGGAAGTCTTCATTACAGTCCTTCTTTCATTTCTAAGACAAATAAATTAACTCCTATAATAAAACTTAAGTTTCAGTTCACATATAAACAAAAAGAGAATTTTGAAAGAAGGGATCCTTTTTCAGAAGAGAACTCCTTTCTCTCTATGAGTAAGTAAGTATGGTAAGGGGGCCTTTGTTTAGAACGACCTCTATGCCATACTCTTAAAAAAAAAACACACAAATAATAAAACACCCAACTCTCGTAGCACGAAATGCACAGGAAACACCCTAGCAATCAATAACATCAGGTGAGAAAGATATTATCCTCGTGGCTGAGCCAAGAGATGCATTTGACAAAGTCTCAACCCAATGCCAAAATGTGGCTGGTCAAAAACAACAGTGGTTAAAAGATGCAGTCCCAAAGTCCACTTTAACCCCATCGATGCTCATGACGGAACCCAGCCGTCATGAGCCACGGGTGGCCTGTGCGCATGACGGCTGGGTTCCGTCACGACCACGCCCGCGATTGGAATGTCCAGCACCGGGCTGGAATTCCTGCCGCAGGCAAGGTGTTAAGAGACATTGGACCCGTTTGCCATCTGCGTTGGCAACACCAAGACCTAATAAACCACAGTGGTGGTGATTCCTTACCAAACATCCGTACATTAAAGCAAACTCAGAGCAGGTGGGAACACAGAACATCGAGACTGACAAATGAAGAGAGAGGAGATGTGAGAGACCGTGGTGGCTCCTCCGCTAAGGCGTGTCGCCCTACAGCTTTTCAGCAGTGCAAAAAAGGAAAAATAAAATGATAAAAAGACGATGTTATTATATTCTGTGCTGAAGCACGATTTGGGGCGGGGCTCGACTGTCGTCACAGCCAGCAAGGGGGGGGGGTGGGGTGGGAGGAAATAAGTGCACTTAAGTGGGCATGACGGTTTGGCCGGCCGTCTTGGGCCGGGCAAATAGTCATGCACACTTAGCATGTTCTCTACCAGGCTGTAATAGACAGCCTGGGTGGACAACATTGCACAGGCTCCCAGTCATCGTCTGAGTGCCGAACCACGGCACTCAGACCAATCACAACACTGCATTGCAGCATTGTGAATGGTTTAGGGGAGCCTGTGTGCTTCCTGACTCCGGACCAGAAGAGAAGGACAGAGACGATGATGACGGAGGAGAGTCGATGGCCTTACAAAGGTAAGTGGGGTTTCACTTATTTATTTACACCCCCCTGCTCCGCCACCCTCGTTCAGTACCAGCAGCCACTGGTGAGAGAGGTAATCCCACCTGCTACCAAAGGCCAAGCTAAGCCCGCAGTACCAGGAAGGAACAGAGGGCTTTTGTTTGGTATGCAAGGACTGTCCTTCACTGAACCTACCTTGCTTGCATCAGAACCAACTATAATTTATACAATGAAGACATTTATTATTATGAGTACAAGCCTAAACTGTAGAAAACACCTAGAGAAAACCAGTCCTCCTCGCCACAAGGAGTATACATCAAAAAACATTTACAAACTTTGCCAAATAAACAGAAAAAAAGCAACACACTGGCAACGTGTTAACAAGCATGACAAACTCATCCAAGCAAAACTCCTACAAGAAGACCTCAACTGCTACCAATCAAGCAGACGCAGAACAAATACCTTACTCAACGGGGCAGGCAAAGAGAGATGGTGGGCAACATCAACAGGAAAACATGGCAAAAACAACTTAGAAATCATATATACAACTTTATCTTCCTGATTGACACACATTGAAAATGCTGTCCACTAAAATCTATTTGCTGCTTCAGTAGTCATACAAACAAAAAAAAATGTTACGCGTTTTAAACAAAGGATATTGAACTTTTTAAAACAAAATACAGTTGGCGCAGACTAAAGGGAGGATAACTAAATATTCAAAACTGAATGTGCACCTTCCAGACTCTGAACAAACAAAACACATCAAGGGCACAAGGAGACACAAGATTTGTTTTCTGTATGGACTTGGACGAGGGTGGTGGGGCGGGGAATACACCCAATCTGGTCCCTGGGGATAAACATTAAGTGACAGCAGGCTGGGATAGGCTGAAACATTTGTAGCACAGTATGGGTCTATGTGCAACTCCACAGGTATGTGGGTAAGTCAAACAATATGACCCACATGTTAGCAGGACACAGCTACACAAGTACCTTGTCAGCTTAATAGGGGCTGGCGGTCGTCTGAGAGAAGTTTGCGGCTTAACATTTGCAAAGCTTCACCAACTGCAATTTAATTTGATGGTAAATGGATGCTCTCCACACATCACCAGAGAATTCAGAAATTGCAATTAAGAGTTCTGAGTGAGGATCTGCTTAGGGTGGTGAATTATTTGCTAAATAGTTGATTTGTATATGTAATGGGACGGAATTCTCCTCCCTTTAAAAATAAAAACCAAGCATTAGCAAAGCCAATCGGTCTCAGCAATGCGAGAGCTATCGGCTTGTCAATGTCAATATGTTTCAGCATTGCATGGCCAGATGTTAAGTGTTCCCCAGGCAGATGCAGCACCCAAGCGCCCGCAGCGGATGCCCCATTACTCCTTTGTGTAACTATGGGTATGCATGAACAAGGCATCCCAAATTAAATTTACCATTTGATAGAGAGCAAAAAACATTAAAGGAAATTGACACATTTCATATTGTAAGTGCTGCCAAAATTACCTAGTAAAATCATGATACTTATTTTGTTCACCTCTCAAGAACAGAAGGAACTATCTTCCTTAGTGCAATTCATACTTGTGACTTGCATGTTACACACACATGCCTCCTGAAGGCACTCAACCCACTGAGCTATCCGGCTGGCTAGAAGTATCATGGCCAACAATCATCAAAATGCAGAGATCATTGCATGAGTAGATTCAAATTCGGGAATCCTTTATTAAATCTCTCACCTCTTCCTACTACATGGTGTTTTGTGGGTCACTTGTTGTGTCTATCTGGTTTGACATAAACATGGTATAGTCTGACCGTACCTCCCTTCCAGTCAGTGAATTGGATTTACAAAGACCACCTAGATGTCATTGCCATTGCAAGAAAGGGGTAAGTCAGCTTATTAGGCCACTCTACTGGTAACACTGGTTCACGTGGCCGGATCCTGGCAGGGCTGACTCGGCCTTTGGATGTTCTGAGGTTGATCACATTAATCCTGTTAATTTATGTAATAGTAACAAATTCTTGCAGTACTTAGATATGTCAGCCTTAAAGCGTTATGTAATAGTATTCTATTATTTTTTTCCACTGTTATTATGGTTCACAAGGGGCTTAGAGACCGTGCACGTGCAAAGTGCCTCTTTGGTGCCCCTGGTAGGTTGTAGTTTTCAAAATTGAGTAATGTGAATTTACTTGGGTTCTGGCATCAACATTTACCAAACCTAAATCTCAAAGGTGGGGTGCCATCTGTTGAAAATACCTTTGTTTATTTTATCTTGCAATAAGCCTTTTACAGATCATTTGCTTTTACCCTGCAATTCTGCAACACAACAAACCATGTCCTTGCTTATGTACTGTGCGCTGTATTCTAAACAAAAAAACGCTTACTATACAGATGAACTCCAGCACCTAAGAGTTCAGTTGGTGGCATGTGACGCTTTACAATGACCCTTCATTGAATTGAAAGAAGGCCTTCCAGCAGCCTTTTTTATTAGCAACCAGTGAGCCCGTTATGACTTGTTCCTATTTTGAGTAACTATCTCAGGGGTGGGGAGGGGGTTGAGAATGAGTGAGTGAAGGGCAGCTGAAACAAAAGTGGTCATGTGACCTTGCTAGGCAATGAAGACCATGGAGGGAATTCCTGATGTACTGTGCGCTGTATTATAAACCACAAAAAGCTTACTTTACAGATGCACTCCAGTGCCTAGGAGTGCAGTTGGTGGCATAAGGTGCTTTACAATGACCTTCAAGTGAATTGAAACAAGTCCTTCCCGCATCCTGTTTCATTAGTAGCCAGCGAGCCCGTTATGACATGTTCTTGTTTTTGTAACTATCTCAGGGGTGGGGAGGGGAGTGAGAATGAGAGATTCAAGTGCAGCTTAAACGAAGCGGTCACGTGGCCTTGCAAGGAAATGGAGACCATAAAGGGGATTGCGGACTTTCACGCTCTCTCCCCGCGAATGCTCTCCTGGTAATTGAAAAACAAGCTGTGGCTTGAAAAATAAGATAACATGATTTACAGGCCTGTTCCATTACACTCTGAGAAACACAGGACAAGCCGTCACGGGAGGGAGCAAGCGGAGGAGGGTGATTTGGGGACGGGATAAGAAAAAATGCTGTGTGGGACAGCAATTTCACGACGGTTGGAGAAGAAGAGGGCAAGCAGACACTGGGGCGCGGGCTGGAGAAAGCGACAGCGGGAGGAGGGTGACTGGGGGATGGGACAAGAAACAAAATAACATGATTTATAGGCCTCTTTACAGAAATGGCACGGCGCTCGGAGCGAGTGAAAACACGACAGCTTCTGAGGTGGGCTCTTAAACAAAGAAAAAAGAAATTCCTAAAATGGTCATTAAATGGGAGGAGTGGATGGATAGTAATAATTGGTCCCTGCTCTCAGGGAGAGCTAAACACAGGAAGAGGCACGACCCATGCATGATATGGACAAATGGGGAGAAAGATTAGGAAAGCGACGATGGAGCCAGCAAATTGGAAGCCTATGGTCAGGCTGAAACCCACAAAGTATATACAGCATGTCTCTTTCGAAACCGCGCATATGCTGTCTAGAGCTGAGACCTAAATACCTACACTAGATTCGCTATTTCCATCTAACTACAGGCCCTTAGAGTAGTACCTAGTAGGGTATGTTACACATCGTGTTTACCAGATTAGACCACCATGCGCCTGGCTGTTCCAGCTACCGGGACAGTTGACTTTGGAGGAATTCTTTTTCTGTTTGGGCTACTAAAAAACAGTAAACCTGAGAAATAAACTTGTGTAATAAATCAATCTCAAATTTTGGAAGGCCTTAAAACCTTGCTATATCCATACCATGCTAGCAGTCATAATACTTTTTTATGTATTAGAAGCACCAAGAAGCCTCTGGGTGACCAGTAAATCCAATAAATCCTAATAACAAAGCGTTTACCAACACCCAGACAATTGCAATTAAACCACATGTAGTGCCTAGGTACAGGTTATACATAATCTCAAGGTTGGCTGGACTTAACAAAAAGGCCCAAACCTATGGGCAACTGAGAAAATCAGTTTGTGTGTGATCGAACTTCAGGGGTGCATTATGAATTTGAGATCCCTTCAGCCTTTGGATGCCTTGTATAGAACTTCCAGGCAGAGCCATTCTACAATGCAACCATTTGCAGTTTCATTTGTGCACACAATCAGCTCCCATGACCATATCACTCACAATACCAACCTGATTCATTGGAGCTCCAAAGGTCTTTGTGTACGAGATCATGCAACAGAACTGCAAATTATCCCAATAAAGTAGAAATGGAACATGTGTGACACGAGTTCACAAAGACCCTCCTCACTCTGATGACCACCACCTCCTTATCAGCCTAGACTAGGTAATTATCAGGTCACACTAGACCACAACACCAACCTCGCCGCTGCCATAATTAATCAAGCACACAATTTGTATCTTTCCAGACATTCGAAACCTAGAAAAGCATCAAAATATCTCCCAGGAAACATCCTTCTATGGGCCTACACTTTTGAAGTTCGGGCTGGACTGTTCCCATGAGGCACAGGGTCAGACTGATTTGCATATGGCCATGTCTGAACTGGGGTGGTGGAGTGAGCTAAAGAATGATGATGGATTAAACCCAGATCAGTTGACTGGGGGTGAGTGTTTGATTTGCTCAAGCGCTCCGTCCATCATCCCCTTTGGTATCGCTTTGTTCGCCCTAAGTTGGCAGGGTATGCCCAGACGTGGGTCCCTTGCTCACTTTGCCACTGGATTCAAGCTAGCCTGGCTGATGACGGCTGATTAGCCAGAAACCGGTCTCAGGATGCTTGTTTCCGGTCCAGGGAAGACATGGCTTGGCAGTTCAGGCTGGACGGTTCCCATGAGGCACAGGGTCAGACTGATTTGCATATGGCCATGTCTGAACTGGGGTGGTGGAGTGAGCTAAAGAATGATGATGGATTAAACCCAGATCAGTTGACTGGGGGGTGAGTGTTTGATTTGCTCAAGCGCTCCGTCCATCATCCCCTTTGGTATCACTTTACACTTTTGAAGACACACATACTAGACAAAGTTAAAGGGTTTCTACTGAAGATAGGGCTTAAGTGGCTATGTAAGAAACCGCACCGCACAATCCCCTCCCCTACCACACATGCTATGCTACAAGACCTATAAACCTCAAATAATAATCAAAATTCCATCCTCCCATCAGAAACTCAAGATAAAATATCATCTTCGACACACATCATCAAGTTCCATTTCACCAGAACAGGCAAACTGAGGTCATACTTTGCAACACGCAAGAGCACAGAACCCCTGACTCACACACACAAGTCAAATGACAAACACAGAAGCTTCAGACATAGTAGTAAGACTTGTTTTTTTCAAAGCACACCCCAAACATTAAGATCCGCAGACCTGATACTGTCGGTCTCCTCTTCAAAGTGCGTAAAACTAGGTCCTGCCTTGTGTCGTGTGATATAAATATATCAGGGATGCATAAACAGAATACCTAGAGCTATACAAAATCCCTGCACTTTATTACAGACGTGTGTTGTTTCTGCTCTCTGGGCTGTAAACGACCTCAGGTATTTGTCAAAACTCCATGCCACATACAAGTGCCTCTAAAATACAGATTCATCACCTCAGGGTTGTCTGGTTCCATTCTGCACACCATGTCCAAGTCCTCCAAAGCCTGCTGATACTGCGATAAAGACGTGTAAACCTCAGCACGCGTCAACCTGAGAGAAATATCCTGTGGTGCTGTGGAGACAAAAAGAAGAGTCATTGAACTTCGAGAAGACACTAACTGGTCAAAACTCAATCACTGTCGACCAAGGCAGAAGCACTTGACAATCGCAAATACAGTACAGACACAAAACCATAGAATGTGGCTTGTTCATAGTGAAATCAAGTCTGTAAATGAAAACTAAGGAGACCTTATACACATTAATAAGGAGCACCAAAAATAATATAAGTGCAGGCTGGCACTTGGCAGACCTCAACGAGAGATAGAGATATAAAAAAAATATATTGGGGTGGGAGAGAGATGGAAGAAAAGCATAAAAAGACCATGTCTCTATAGAGGTAGTAGGGAAACCTCATAAAAAGACTGAAGAAACCTCATGAATACAGAGGCGCCATGAAGCTCTTGTGCGCTGGAGCACGGAGATCTCATTTGTAAAGGAGCACTGAGCAGCTACAATGTGTGAATACATGCACACAGGGTACACCTTGTACATATACACACAGGATTCCTGTGCAGAGGTACCCTGAGGAGGGTGGGAGTATTGAGGCATTCAGGAAACACTGTGTGTACACTGCAGCACAGAGAAGAGTGTATACATATAGAAGCATACAGGAGGATTGCCTCAAACGAGTACATGGAAACAATGAGACCGACCTTTCAGAAGATCTCATTCTGAGAAGACCATTTATATGTGGTAGAGGAGCATTAAGAAAAACATGGGTGCTTAAGTACCTCTTGAAGCATAGCAGTGTTTTTTAATGCATCCATATATTCTATTGCAATGCTGAAGATTAGGCAGAACCACTGCCAGCTGCAAAGGTAGTAAGTACAGCATTTGCAAGAATTGTAGGTATTTTTACAGTCTGACTTGACAGCGCAGCTGTTGCCAAATGTGAGAGCATTACTAGGGAGGGTCTTTCACTGCACCCACATGTTGGGAGCCAGGAGTACAAGTTTTGATTGGGCGGAAGTTGTGTGCTTCCACACAAAAAAGTGCTTTCCCTCCACACAAGTGTGATCATTTTGTTTGCTTATCCAGCGGCATAAGCTTCATCTTTCATGGGTACACAAATGACACTGGAATGCGATTTTAAAATGTTTTAGATAACTAGATAATTTAGGTTTTCTTTCTCTGGCAGCAGCACAGCTGGAGGAGGGCAATCATTAACCTACATGGACTTGTAAGTCTGGCTTGACAGTGCAGCCCATCATTTGACCTTTTAACTTGCAACAATATTATTATACAGCTCTTTCCTTCCGCACAAACACATATCTATTCACATGCTATTTACTTGTAGTGCTTTACATTACAATATTTCTTTAACGCCAGACATGTTGGCATTGCCAATGTTTGTTAAACAAGCTGAATCCACCAGTAGAAAAGAAACACCCAACTAAATAAAGAATGGAGTAGGTGAAGTGTCCATAGATAGCTATTGAAACAGAAGCATCTGAGTAAACACTCCAAACACAGCAATGAGAAGTGGGGTAGGAGATAGGGTGAGAGTATGGTGATTGAGGGTCATTTGAAGGTGGTCAGTGTGATGTAAGATCCTAGTTCAAGTAAGAAATTTAGTGTTTATGTTTTTTCCTGTAGTTTTAGGCAGTTGGCACCAGGCTGGTGGCACCAGTACTCTTTTCTGGGGACCAGCAGTTAATTTGCATCATCAAGCTTTGATCGAGAGCAAGAGAGACAAAGGCAGAAACAGGAGAAGGAGGAAGAGAACGGTAGGAAAACAGTGACGGGGATAAAAACGAATCTGCAAGAGAAATAAAGAGGCAAAAAGTGAAGGGTGGTGGAAGAGAGGCATAGTGGCAGTACCAGTCTCCTAAGCAAAGCAGTGGCCCCCTGCATTTAGGGTTTTTTGTTTTTTAAGCAAATTCAGTACCAGGGAAAGCATTTGAGCAATGGGTCTAAACTTTGAAGAGGTGCGTAGGATTTCAATGTTGGTGTAGTGGTGGTTTGTTTGTGCTCAAAATGTGGTGCCTTCGTATTTAAAGGGAATTAGTATGTGCAAGGTAATGGCTAGTGAGACCATGTATGGATCTGAATATTAGAACGTGCATGTTGTTGGGGTCCTGTGCTGCTGTGGGAGCCAACTTCAGTAAACGCAGTAACCGTAGATGGTGGTGGCTGTGGGAAGCTTGAACACGGTGTGAGTGGCAATAAGGAAGACAAATCCTGGAAGGTGGAAGAAGCAGTGGGAAAGACTAAACTAAAAAAAAAAAAAAAAAAAGTTGCATTAGTCCAGTTGACTGAAAATTTGCGCATTACGCAGTCTTTGCAAAGTAGAAAACGATGTTGAGGCAGAATTAAAGGATGCAAGTGGTTGAGGTAACGGAGGACTGAACTGCACTCTGGTGGCCTAGAGGCAGTCCGTCACACAAACTCAGGGCGAGCCTGCAAAGGAGGGGAGTGATCCAGATAATCATCCAAGATGTGGTATGAGAAACTGAAAAAGAAAATGTCTCACGGGGACTTAGTGAATCAAGAAAAGAGGAAGCTGAGCATAGAATCTAGGAGACATCTACTGGTTTTGAAACAAATACTGCAGGAGAGAGTTGGAGGCTGGTGGCTCGGAGTGGATAATGTTGGCTACTTTAGATAAGATGTTTATGATTGGCTGGAAGGAGGTGGAGGGTGGGAGGGTTCTGGCAGAAAAACTGGGTGATGATGTTTTTATTCTTTCTAACTTATGACAGGTATGAGAAATAGAAATCATTTCTGTAATCAACTGTACACAGTCACCATTTACGGCAGCTGCGTCTGTAACATTGACCGGCTTCTGGCAATAAGCCATTGTTTGATTTTCTGTATATACCTGTATGTCACACAAAGCCAATAAACGTTGAAATGCAGCCAGAGAGATGAAACACATTAACTGTGCATTAAAAAACAGGCACACAAGTACCTGCATTCGAGTGGAGGAGGGATTCGCCTTACAGATCCCTTTTCTTGTGAGTTACGGTGTGAAAAAATACCACTTTGCAAAAAAGTTTGATTACAAGGATTGAAAGCTTGGATCATTACTTAATCAACGGTGTAAACGTAGATCGTTTTATGGGTGGGACATTGCCACTGGTCTCCTTGCTGCTTACACTTTACTCCAGTGCTGTCCAGCCACTTCCAATGATGCTCATGCACATTTCCTCATTCAACCATTTATTCACCAACAACCAATGTTTTTTTTAAATTTTCAATACATATGAATGCAATCGACAAGCTGTATAACAATGCAACCTCTCCACAGAAAATCCTCCTCTGTTCTTCCATCAGACAGCAAAGGCAAAGAACATATCAAGAAGTCGTTAAATCAAATAGGGCACAACGTAGAAAGGCCAGGCTAGGAGATAGAAGAGCAACCAGGATCAGAATCTCTGAAGTACGGAAGCAGATGGCACCCGTCCCCGCTCAGCAAGTTTTGAGATGTCTCAGAGAATGCGCACACCGGGACACCGGAATACGGATCCTGCTCGTGACGTCCCAGTGTCACCCAAACCCCGCCGGTGCCTAGGTCCTTTCTGAAGAAATAAACGTAGCGGCGCAAGCGCCTGGCGGGGATACCTGTAATTAGGACTCACTTGACAAATTAAAAAGAACCATGCTAACCCACGCCTATTCCAGATAGAAAAAAAATACATGTGTGATTTGAAAGACCAAATATGTGAGTGAAGATATCCTAACCTCTAAACCTCTTTATGAAAGGGTGGTGATGGTTAGCCTGAGGTGACTGCACAGTGTGGACACTGGGTATCGCGTTCTACTGAGCTGACGGAGGCTTCTATTGCAAATGTGACCAGAACTGGCAAAGGGTGGAGTTTGTATGGCAGTGGGAATGATTTCAACTCTAGCTGGAACTGGGCCCCTGGTTACATGCTTTAGTTTCTCGTGCACTAATAGCGAGCGGTCCTCCATCGTAGGATCCTTCATAGAGTCACATGAATTTGAAGGATTCCTAACCTCCAAGCTGTAAATTGTTAGTGAAAGATTAACACACAGATTCCAAAAGCTCCCTGAGACGATGTAAATGATCGAAATGCGAGATACATGAATGAGGTAAAGCAGAGGTATTAAAATAGCTCGGTAAATACTGCAACTTTTCCACCCCAGGCCTGTCTTTTCTGGCTACTTGGGTAGATGAGAGCAGGGCCCCTGCCCAAAAGGTTATCTTCAGATTCCACCAATCAGGAGTCATGCGGGTCCCCACAGACGGATTTATTTATTTCATTCTTTTGTGCAGATACATGAAAACGTATTTTCAGAATTGCTGCAAGGGACTGACTACATTATACAGGCATTTCAACCTATAAAGGTGTTTCTAGAATGTTTCTCCTGTATGGTGCAGGGTCCTCCACAGGCTCTGATGAGGAGTGTTTGAAGAACCCCTAGTCGAATCTTAATTTTAATCTAGGATTGTGATCCTCTTGTCTAAACTACACAACACCAAAGACCTCGGGTTACAGAATGCAAGATTGATAGATTAGTGAAATTTGCATGAGACCCACATATAAAACTCATCTAGTGCAAATTCCATGAGAGTGATATAGTTTTAAAGGAGCGTACAATATGTTATGAGGTTCTGTGTAACACGGACCACGTTCAAAAGGACAACAGCTCACGGAACTTGAATAATTGTAAGCTGGTGTCATACAGAAATAAAAGTCAAACGCAGGTGAACTGGCTTTGAAATGTCAACTACGGTCCATGGGGGGGGGGGGGGGGGAGCGCGCGCGCGCGCACACACACACACACACACACACACACACACACACACACACACACACACACACGTGTGACTCAGAAAGATAAACGAGAAGCAGCCTGGTTATAGGATGCCGTGGGCAGCCTGCTGCTACCAATCAGGAAGCAGGTTGAGGCAGGCAGGCCTTGTATAACAATTATGTAATGATCTGAAATGACATTAAAACACGCACCACCATTACAGTCGTTTCCAAGAATCCATATATTCGCTCAATTCCAAGAAGGGCCCCAAGTCCCCAGAGAAGCCTCCACCCCTCCCACCCACCTCCCGGAGGAGAATAGGCTAACACCCCTGGCCTCCACCCACGACAACCCAGAGAGTAGCACAGGCGGCCAGACCACCACCTGCACCCACATGGAGCACTGGTCAGACTCCACACACTCTCCTTGTGAGCCGCATAGTCGAGAGCACCAGAGAGGAGCAAAAGTCTGAATGTCTCAGCTCATACGAGCACATGACACACACTCCCGGTAGTAGCACAGAAGATTCCCCTCACCCAATCCTCCGCCTCTAGGAAACCACAGGTAAGAACCCTGATAAGGAGGTAAATCAGACCGCAAGAAGAAACACTGGTCAGACTCCCTATCAGCGCCACGGGTCAGAAAGGAGAACAGGCCCGGAATAGATAACCGTCACCCCTTGCCTCAAGAAATGAAAACAGATGCAAATATAAAGTGCTAATACGGAAACAGATGCGAACCCCATTCCCCAACCGGGGCGCAGCCACACCTGCAACCGTTGCAAATGTCAGATCTCTCCTTCCCTCCCACTCACAACAAACAGTCTCACAGGTCAGACCCAGGATCATATTGCATCTGAAACAGCTTCAATCTTAAAATCCTAATTGCTGTCTATCACAATGCAAACACACAACCCGTGAACTTTAGAATGACAGGCGCAAACATTCATGTATACCATACTTCCTGGTTTGAGCTTAAAAAACAAAAAAAAAACAGGCTGAGGTTTCCGAGAAACTCCATCAAACTAGTCTCACCACTGTTAGAGCCCAGTGACCCACGCTGTGGATCAACGCGCAGCCCATCACCTGCAAGGTAAGAACACAACCAGGGCATGTAAAGGCAGCCCCGGAGGGGGATTAAGGGTATTCTAATCTAAGCCATTACCTTTTCCCCAAAAGGGCAAGTTAGGATTTCTACTAAGGGCGTCTTCAACAGAAAACTTCAATTGAAATCCCAATGCATCCAAAAAAGGCAAAGAACCACCAGTAAAACACACAAATGGGATTGAAGGTTGAGCTTTCGATCAAGAGCAGGGCACAGAATGCAGGGTCATCAAACGAAGTGCACAGGTGGCACAGTGTTGCAGGGTTAAGGACTATGCATGGCAAGTGTTCCACAAACTTAATACTATACAATCCTTGCATCCAACCATTTTGCTAATGAAATAAAAGCATGTCAGGAGTGAGGGCTCACCCGGATTTGTTTTTCTGCAATTCTTGACCTCGACTTATAATAGCCAAACGCAATAAAAGCACAAGCACCAAGATGCAAAGAAAACACGTACCAGTAAAGCCAATAGGTCTAGGCTGTTTTAAGTGAATGCGTGGTAATGGCTGCATGTTAGATTGAGTCTTCACTTGCTGAGCTATGCCATCAGCTACGAGCTCTGGAGAAAATATGACTTGGCCACAGACCTCTTCACCCCACACAAAATGTCTCTCTAAAAAGGGTGCAACTGCACAGGTCACAAAAATCACAGAATGACAATCCGAGGAAGGTGCTGTAACAGTACTGTCGAGAGCTTCCAAAATCCCTAGCTTCAACAAGCCAAAGTGGGGATGAATAATGACAAGTGAGTGTATGGAGAGCCGAATTAATTGGTGAATGACTTCTTGGATGGAATGAATGAGCGAGTGATTCCTACATTGGATAAATAAAAGTGTAGATGAGGGCATGCATGGCTGAAATAATGACAATACCTGGACAGATAACTGGGTGAGCAAATGCATGGATAGAAAGAAGCAGTTCTTAATTTGAAAAAAAAATAAGTACCAGTGCCCTCATCAGGGAGGCCACTGCAGTTTGTACCACACATTGCTGCTGCCAATGACACCACAAACACAAGTAATTACTATCACACTCCTAGACGTGAGACAATTCAGACTATTCCAGGCCCCCAAAGCTGTAAGAATGGCTTGGGCGGCTAGTAATAGTCCATTTTTGTAATAAACAACTGTTGTCGTGCTAATCTGTAAATTAGATAAACAGCGCCTCATTGCGACAGCCTGTAATAAGTACCAGTGTTGACAATCAAATGGTGGTGTCGAGCACCGGAAACCACCGGTTCAAATTAAGCATTGGCTAGCAGTGATAAATTAGCAAATGAGTGTATAGATGGTAACCAGTGTCCTTTGTTTACCATTTGAAATAGCACAATCTCGTTGGTTCTTCGCAGCATATTTTTGCAAGGCAGATGTCGGATAACATCACTATGTACATCATTTAATGAAGTAAATGGAGGCCTGGAAAATCTATGTATTTAGAAAAGCCTAGTTTATTGGTCTATGTTTGAAGATGGAGGAATTGTGACAAAAAAGGGTGCACTGACCAGTAGAAGAAAAGGGTTAAGTGGAAATGTATACTATACATCAGCAGTTCTTAACCTTTTGACTTCTGTGGAGCCCCACTGAATCTGGACTCTGGGGATCCCCACTGAGCTATAATTGGAAGCCGGGGCCCCACAGCCTCAGCAATTTCTATGACTTGAACCTCAAAACAATATACAAAAATATAGAAACGAGCATACATCAAACAAATGCTCAAAGATGGAAATATTTTGTTTAATTCACAGTCAAATATAGAAATAATTTTCAATTTTGTGTCACTATTTGTATAAACTTTTTAATTTTAACTTATTAATTTTAATTTTGTAAAACATTCACAGACCCTCTAAGTAGGCTTCGCTGACCCACATTGGTCCTCAGACGAACAGGTCGACAATCACTGCTATACATAAAAGACCCCTAAATTATGTTATACAATGAGAGTTACATAGGTACAGGTATTCAGGTGTATAGTGCAATCTGCTTGTAAAAAAGGGCATCAACGTTTCAACCCTATCAGGATGGTCAGAAGAAGCTACTTACGAAGGTAACTATTCTATGCCAAATGGGACATGGAGCTTCTTTTTCAAGGCAAACACCCAGTGAATGTGTGCATCTCAAATACAGCCTACGGTGGCAAGATGCTACGGTGCCATGAAGATCCCAAACTCTGCTAGCATCAGGAGCAACAAAGTCAAAAGTTCAGGCCGAAGGAGGGTGGGCCGTCTACAATACCCAGTTAGGCCCGCTAAACAAAAATACCCTAATCTGAGGTTGCGGAGCGTTGCGTGGGTTCGGGTCGAGGATGCCCCTTGCAGCAGAAGCGATGCGCCGGTTCCAAGCTGGGATGAGGCTGCAGTGCGAGATCCTGATGCGTCGATGTCGAGGATACTGTCAACAGGGCTTGTGACGGGAAGACAGGTGTCAAGGAGGAGTTGTGCAGGCGATGCGTCGGCTCCGATGAACGGGAAAGCTACGATGCAGAGTTTCTGCATCATTCACAAGGATGCCGTCAATGGAGATGCAAGGACCTTGCGCCAGGAAGAGCACTGCACAGTAGTGGTTCCCAAGGTAATGCTTCGAGTACAGGCCAAGTCGCAGCAGCGAAGCGTCAGTACCAATTCAAGCAGTAGCAGCGATGCTCTGGTTTTGATCTGTGCAGCGGCTACAATGCTCTGGTTCTGCTGGAGCAAACACCTTAGGCACACTTCTAATGGTCAAGGACTGGGGTGGCACCCCTTGGCTAGGCAGACTAACAGACTGCAGAGTCCAGGTGCAGAAGCAGTGTGGTTCGAAGTCTTTAATGTCCTTGAAGCTTCACATCAGGAGGCTAGCCAGCTAGCCCTTGGAGTCACTCTGGGTTCAAGTGATGCAGGTCCAGTCCTTCTCACCAAGGCAGAAGAACAGCAAGCATCAGGGCAGCACAACAAGGCAGAATCCAGCAAAGCAGCAGTTCTTTCAGCAGCACAGCAGTCCTTCCTGGCACAGTAGCTACAGGTCCAAAAGCATACTGAAGTGGTGGTGTCAGAGGTCCACTACATATATACAGCTGTGACTTTGACATTGGGGAGACTCCAAAGACATGCCTCTGAAGTGCACAGAGGTCCTCCCTTCCTGCCCTGCCTCCAGACTCACTACAGGCGGGTATGCAGCCCTTTGTGTGGGGACAGGACACAGCCTACTCAGGTGTAAGTAAGGCTTTTTCCAACACCTCCCTCCCATCCTGCCAGGATGGACCATCAAGTCACACCTAAGCTCCCATTGTGTGCGGATGTCTAGGGGGAATACATAAAGCCCAACTGTCACCCACCCCAGACACGTGGTCAGAGACAGGCAGCAGGCACCAAGTAGCAAAAGTAAGAAAATGCCAACTTTCTAAAAAAAGGCATTTTCAAAATTGCAATTTAAAATCTGACTTCACTACAAGTTAGGATTTTAAATTGTTATTCCAGATAAACCAAACTTGAAAAGTCAAGGTCTTCAAATTGGGAATTACACTTATAAAATAAACGGTAATACTAATGTTATCCAATAAAAGAGATAGGCCTTGCAGTAGTGAAAAACGAGTTTGAGAGTTTTTCACTACAAGAACATGTACAACGTAAAAGTGCATGTCCTGCCTTTTACATACATTTCACCCTACCCTCTAGGTTGTCCCGGGCCTACCATAAGGGTTTCTTATATGTATTAAAAGGGAAGATTTGAACCTGGCAAGAGATTTTTTTTGCCAGGTCGAAAAGGCAGTGTAAACTGCACACAGAGTCTGCAATGGTAGGTGTGAGACATACTTAGAGAGCTACTTAAATGGGTGGCACAAGCAGAGCTGCAGGCCCACCAGTAGAATTTAATTTACAGGCCCTCAGCATACGTAGTGCACTTTACTAGGGACTTATAAATAAATTAAATATGCCAATTGGGTAGGTGCCAATGTTACCATGTTTAGAGGAGACAGCACATGCACTTTAGCACTGGTTAGGGTGGTAAAATGCTCAGAGTCCTAAGGCTAGCAAAAACGAGATCAGAAAAAGTAGAGGAGGAAGCCAAAACGTTTGGGGGTGACCCTGCAGAGAGGGCCATTTTCCAACAGTCAACGTGTGCTTATGTGAAGAAAATGCGAACTTTGCTGCAAGCCTAATGAATTTGCAATGGCATCCCTGACACTAATGCACAGTGACATGGTGTGTATTCAAAGCCTACCTCAGAGATTACTGTGATACACAGCTCATAAATAAACTCTTGCACTAGGGATTTCATAGCAACAACAACAACAACAGAAATTAAGCAAAGCCCTCCAAAAGTCACATTAAAATCCATGATTTGTAGGAACTGTTTTCATTGCAAGGTTGACAATGAGCAGAGTACCCTGGCGTTTATTCTACCCATTTAACAGCCGAGAAAAACACATTTGAGTGACAATGTCCATCATGAAGAAGTGACTTTAGCTCAGGCCCAGCATATAGCAGGAATGGGCATCGGCATGGGACCTGTAGGAGAAGTTTTAAAAAAGGGACTTCAAAGAAAGGGTCTTTAAACTTAAGTAATTTAACGGCACTTCCCCTCCTGCAAATACAATGAAAGAGTGTGGAAACAGAGAAGGGACAATCATCTTCACATACACCTCCCTTCTTCTAATACCTCAAGGCATTACCCTGTCTGAGCAGGGGCGTATTTTCACGGGCAGTGTTTGGGGTGCTACACCCCTGAATATATGTATTATCTAGTAAACAGTTGGGTACAGGTGCTTTCAGTCAGGTATGGTGAGGTGTCTTTCGATTTAACCTAGAGTTTTTACATGAACACACACACACACACTCACTCACTCTCTCGGTTTTGAAGTTCTGAAAAAATGTTGGTAATTTTACAAAATATTTTGTTTTAAGTATCGCTAACAATCCGAACTGCTCTCCCTTTCCACTGCTTCTTAAGCCCCCCTCATGTCCGGTTTCTCAGATAATGTATTTTCGATGATATGCCAGCGTGACTGTTGGGAAATGTGAAGCTCACCCCCCTGCCCCCAAATCTTACTGGCCAAGCTAAGCCCCTGTGTCCGAGTGGTTATACAAGCGTATTGCTTCAATACATCTGACCAGAGTTGTGATCATGGATATGGCAATAATTAAATGAGCACTCGACCAGCGTGTTCCCCAAGCTGCTTCCACACGACCAGATTAGGACCAGGCAAGGACTCGACAGCTCGCTGATGAGCTGGGCAGTTCTCCAGCTGCCAGTACAAGGCACAACTGTGTTCCCTGGAACGATGGGAAGCGAAATGGTAGTGGCGACAGAGAAACTCTTGTCCGCCACAGTGCTTGCCTTGATCCTTTCTGAATCATACGACGATGTAACGCGGAAAATTGAGACTGACAATGGAGGCAAAGCCAATAGTTGAAGATGGCTGACCTATTGCTCACTATATGCATGCTGACCTGTGGACTGAACAAAACGATGACTGAAACTCCAACAAGCCAGTGGCTGCAGGACGTTAGCTCAAAGTCCTTCTCTATGTAATATTATATATTCAATGTATTTTTGATACAGAAGTCTGGAGTGGAGCTAAAGCCATCTCTAATCCAGACCGTTAAAACAAAAATGATGAGCTACGGACACTAAACAATCCATGCAAAAGAAAATAAACACATCCACTTTGAAATGGAAAGGTTAGGAACGCAGGTAGCTTTCTCCTACCCCGAACGCAGAACCTGCACAACTGGAACGGTTACTTGCACTGGTTATGTCAGTATCCCCAGCTGCGCTTGTGCCAAGGCAGATATCCAGGGGGTCCAGCTGCACTGGAGACGCCTTTTGCTGAAACTATGATTGAAGGTTGACCTTCGAGTGAACATGGTCATTTGGCAAAGCTCCCGTCCATCAAGAGATCCCAAATGGCCGAGGACTCATTGATGATCTACCAGCAAACTGTTTTGCTCATACCACTGGTCTAAGTTCCCCACAGATCATTTAGCACACTATGGCAGTGGTTCTTAACCTTTTCTCTACTGTGGCCCCCCACTGATTCACTACTTGAACACGGGGACCTCTACTGACTCATTTTTTGAATATAGGGTTGCCCGCTGAGCCATTACTGGAACCTGGGGACCCCAGCCTAAGCATTTTCGATTATTTGAATCGCAAACGAATACACAAAAAATACAGAAACAAGCATTCATTAAACAAATACAAAAATGATGAAATATTTTTCTTGATTCACAGATATTTAAAAAAATAATAATAATGATTTTAATGGGAAGGTTGGAGCTTTTCTAAATCCAATTGGGAGCACTCATTCTCTATACTACATTCTGTTTGAGCCACTTGCTTGCTACCACAAATCAATGAGAATATTAACTTAATTTTTAGCCTCCAGTTTCAAATACCTTCACATTTACAGAACGTTTTAAAAATTTCTATCTTACATTTCGCATCTTTATTTATATACACTTCATTAATCTGTTAATATAGCAGTCGTGGACCCCTTAAGTAGGCTTTGCAGACCCCCCCCCCAGGGGTCCCCGGACCACAGGTTAAGAACCACTGTGCTATGGAATAAGTATAGGTATTAGTTAGAAGTGGAAGACTTTGAGATGGTGCACTGGGGATAATGCGGCACCAGATACAATTGACTCGATTCTCTAAAAGCGGCTATGGGAAGTGCTTTGAACTCAGGGCGTTACTAGTAGTGCTGTTTCGAGACATTATTATCTGGGTGTAATCAAGCAAGTGGGGTGCTACCACAGCTCCTAAAACTGGTACGAAATCACAGAAAGAGCTGTCTGTTACTGTGGCCCAGTCACTTTATGATAAATTACAAGATTTTGCTATTTCAAGGGGGAAAAGCATTGACGTCTTTGCTATTTATAAAAGTGCATTGTGTTTCTCGGGATTGTCGGTATTGAGATCCTAAGACTGGACTGGACCGTTCAAGTTTCCTTTGAAGCAGATATTTTATATGAAGATGTAATGCAATTGGTGATTCAAGTTAAACTTTGGCTACAATTTGTTCGATCGAGGTAAGATCACTGAAAGGTCATTGGCTGATCTGCCCATGCCTTATATTCATGGAATGATAGGTCTTAATAGTGGTTGTTTAAACCTAGGATTCATTTTACCCACTGGTTAGCTACTAAAGACTCCACGTTTCTGTGCATATCGTTCACATTGTCATCTTCTGAGCTTCGAGTATTCTTTGATGGGAAAAACTCAGTGAGCAAGAAATCCATGTTCTACGCATTATTTTGCCTCACAAATCTGACGATCTGGCAACACCTTCTGAAGTATCTAAGGAAGTAAGAAACCTCAAAATTATCATGAACTCCAAACTATCAATGAATACCCAAATAGACAAACTAGCAAGATCCAGCTTCATTACTATAAAAACTCTACGACGCATCTTCCCTCACCTCGGATTTTCACACATTATCTCTCTTGTTCTGTCTAAACTCCATTACGCCAATATCATCTACCACGTATCATCTTTAACAACTATGAAAAGACTACAACAGATTCAGAACTCTGCTGCAAGACTACTCTTACATATAAAGTCACAAGCCCATATCTTCCCAATCTTGAAGGCCCTATATTGGTTACCGGTTGCCAGAAGATCCACATTGAAGTTGCTTTGAATCACCCACAAAGCGATACATGGAACAGGACCGCTCTTCATCAGGAATAAAAATCACCAAATACATTCAAAGGAACCTCCACTCTAGATTGGCACATCGTCTCAAAATCCCACCATACAAGAAAAAAACCGTAGGTGGTATATCCTTCTCTGTTTAAGCAGCCAAACTATGGAACTCTTTACCCCCAAACATAAGATCCACGGACAACTACCTTATCTTCAGAAGACTACTCAAGAGTTGACTCTTATCCACATAACCACCATACTCTCACATAAATATACAACCTATCCCTTTGTATATGAGCATTCATTTGGACTATATGTGTGTACTTACATAAGTGTATTCCTTTGTATAAACGTGTATAATTATTAGGTTTATAAATATATATTCATTAGTTCTGCTTAACAAAATGTACATATTACTTAGGTTTATATTATTCTAGGTTTAACATGTATATAGGTCACTGTATAAATAAGTACATTTTTATCATAAATATTTATCTATAATTACGTCACTATTCAATTACAAAAATATATATATAAAAACAAATAAATTAGTTTAAGTATAGCACCACTTGAAAGTCTGAGTTTATTAAATACAACTTAAATCTACATATATTATATATCCTTATACATATATATCTTCCAAGTACTTATGTATCTTTATATTTATTACTTTACTTCTAATACAGCATCTCCAATACACTACTCTATACCTCTCTCAATACATCCTCTACTTCCACTTTGACTCATCCCAAACCCCATTCTACTACTTTGATCCCCAAAATAACCCTCCCTTTCTAGACTCTTCCCCTCTACCCCTCCTCGCATCATCTCAAACCTATTTTGCTATTCATATCTCCCAAATAAGCCTTTCTAAACCTTTCCCTCAGACTCTTCCCCCCTCCATCTCCCCATTCCTCATCCAAAACCTCCTCCTAATGCTATTATCTCCAAAAAACACTTTCTATACCCTTTCCTCTTCTATCCCTCCACTATCCTTTCCAATCCAACTAACAGACTCACATGTCCACCGCTCAAATTAATTTCATATTTCTCTATACTAATTCCCCACTAATCCGGTTTGGGTTCTTGAGTAGCATGCTACCATCCCAAAAAGTGCTTTGGCGCCTCATCAGGGGTAGTAAGCGCTATATAAATGCAAATCCTTCCCTCTTCTATCCCTTCACTATCCTTTTTTAATCCAAATAAACTCACATGTCTACTGCTCAAATGAAATTTCATATCTCCCTATACTAATTCACCACTAATCCTCTTTGGGCTCCAGAGTAGCATGCTACTCACCGAAAAGCACTTGGACGCCTTGTCAGGGGTAGTAAGTGCTGTATAAATGCAATTACAACGAAATCCCAGAGAACCTCATTGATTATGGAAAGGTTTTCCCATTGCCTCCCAAAACTGCAGGTTCCAGGGAGGATCGTTTCTCAAGCCGTCTGTTTTCGTTACTTGGGCCAGCCGCCACATGACACTAGGAAAGTCTTAACTGGCACTCCTTCGAGACCTTGCTTGCGGTGCATCACATGACCCAGGGGCCCCTGCAGGCTTCTTTCTCTCCAAGAGCCTTCCTCTCTCCTTCATGGCTCTTCATCTACTGCTGCCCAATGGCAGCTTCAGGATCGGGTGCCTCTAGGTCCCTTTCAAGTTGTTTTCGTTCCAGATATATTATCTTCATACAGTTTGAGGCACAGTCTGCTGTTTAAATTGGTACGGTAGTTTTATTTTTTCATCAAAGCTTGGGCTGAGACCGTATTCTGATGGATCTACACTTTCTTGCAGAGAAAGAATTTTGGCTTCACAGTGAATCATATTGTGTGTGCCCCTCGACCAACTTGTGACCTGTTTTTGCGTTTAACACCAGGTGGAACCAGGTCGCCAGCATTAAACTGAGGAACGTCACCTTGAAACGCCCTAGTCTGGTAAAGAGGTTTCCTCATCCAGTCTATTTCTAAACCAGTTCTCTCTGGAATAGTAGCTGTGTTTTTAGCTTTTAGTACCTACAACATAGTGCCCCCCACGAAAAGTCTTACCGCCTCCAGCCAGTCTCAATTAACATCTGAAGAAGTTTGATCACTACACCTCAACCACTGGAACACCTGTCCATGCAGCTGAAAATGTGTCCACTTATGGTGGACTAAAATAAACCATAACGAGCCGGGTTTCCAAAAACAGAAAAAAAGAGAGCATACAAGACTTCTTGTTTAAGCTCCCAGGGCACATCCCTGTCAACATGATACTACAACCTCCTCCAATACAGAAAACAACTGAGAAATGAATCTTCAAAGAATGATATGTTTAGACATTATGAAATTATCCCCCACTTGAATATTGTGCAGGGCCCCCCAATCGCACTCTGAGCCTGTACAGCACTCTATTGCTCCAAGTTAGATGAGCGCTATCTAAATGCATTTCCTCTGTAGCTTCGTTTTAGCTCCTTCAATGTTGTGACCCTTCTCTTAAGCAAGGTCTGTATTTTTAAGCAGTTCACACAAAAGTCATTTCACATCTCTTCTTCCAACTATCTGAGAGCCCTTCATGCCAACTAGTGGTGGTCTTCAATCGTCACTCTTTTGCGGAGTCTTGCAGCACTGGCGGTAATGCTCAGTTGAAGTAATGCTCCGGCAGTTAGGTGCATCTCTAGTTTTCCCTTCCTTGTTTGGTAACAAATGTGTGTACAATGCTTTCTTGTGAGTCAATTTTCACAGTGGTGCAGCATTAAATTGCATGCATGACTGTGATGCAGTCTTGATTTTTAGTTTAAAGTTTGCTAGGACTAATGGACATTCATCGCTATGCAGCATGCAGATACTGCTTCCCCAGTGCTCCGCTACTGGGCTCCGTATTAGGGTGAACATGGATATATTCTTTGTGTAAGTGCCAAAGGTAAATCCCTTCTGAGCAATTCAGACCAGTTGCCACGTTGGCCAAAGAAATTAGGCTTGGATTATTTCGAATCTGGAAGACGCACATAAGAGAATTGGTAGGAATTGCATGACAAAAAAAACCTGAAAGCGTTCCTTGGCTGGCAAATATTGACATACAGCTCTAGTGCCTCGCCTTCTCTTTTGTACGAAACACCTTCTGTAGGATTCAGGATATATGTGGCACCTCCCTTCTCCCCTCTTCATGCAGTGTCTTCAATGCCTCCAGTGTCCTGGCTGGGTGTAGTGCTCTGGTTGTCTATAGTGTGGATGTCCTGATCACATACATTTTGAGGGATGCTACTCCACGCTATTTAACTGTATGCCACTAAACGGCACTCCACTTCACACCACTCCACTGTATGCCACTACCTTGTACCTTACTCCATTCTACGCCATGCCACTGTATGCCATTCCACTGTACCTTAATCCACTCTACGCCACTCCAATGTACCTCACTCCATTCTACTGTATGCTATTCCACCGTACACCACTCCACTGTATCCTATCCCACTCCACTGTATGCCACTCAACTCTATGCTATGCCACTCCACTGTACGCCACTCCACGCTATTCCACTGTATGCATCTCCACAACACATCCCCTGTACGCCACTCCACTGTACACCACTCCACTGTATGCTATTTCAGTGTTGTCTATTGTACACTATTCCACTGTATGCTACTACATTCTACGCCACTCCCCTGTACGCCACTCCACAGTATGCTATTACACTGTATTCTACTCTATGCCACTCCACTCTATGCCACTCCACTCTATGCCACTCCACTGTACGCCCCTCCATTCTATGATGCTCCGCTGTACGCTATTACACACAAGTCCCCTCTACTCTACGGCACTACACTTCACCACTCCACTGTACGCGACTCCACTCTACAACACATTTGTACGCTACTACACTATGTCACTTTACTGTACACCACTCTACCCTGAGCCACTACACTCTATGCTATTCCACTGTACGCCCCTCCACTGTACGCAACTACACTGTACGCTACTACACTGTAGGCTATTACAATCTAGCCCTCTCCACGGCACTACTCTTCACCACTCCACTGTACGCTCTTCCCCTGTACGCAACACTTCACTGTACGCTATTCCAATATACGTCACTCTACTGTACACTCTATGCCACTCCACACCACTAACTGTATACAACCACACTCTACGCCACTACACTCTATGATAGCCTACTCTACAGCACTTCACTGTACGCTATTCCACGTACATCACTCTACACCAATCTACACCACTACTCTACGCCACTACATGCTATCCGACTGTATGCCACTGTACGCCCCTCCACTCTGCACTACTCTTGGCCACTCGATGCCACTCCAGTGTAAACTCCTCTATTGTACACTATTCCACTGTATGCTACTACAATCTATGCCACTCCATGCTATTCCACTGTACGCCGCTCCACTCTGCGCCACTACAAGCTACGCCACTTTAGTGTATGCTACTCTATTGTACACTACTCCACTGTATGCTACTACATTCTACGCCACTCCAAGCCACTCTACTGTACCCTACTTCACTCTACCCCATATGACTACGCCACTCTACTGTACACCACTGTACTCTACACCACTCTATGCCACTCCAAGCCACTACATAAAAAGAAGAATATTTTTTTTAATAACATTCAATTTTTAAAAAAACAAGGGTTAAAGTTTAGTTATATTTAGGAACATGTTATTATTCTTTCTATAGAAACAAAATTAAAACTACACAAAAATTGGAAACTATAAAGTTATATTTTCGATTTTAAGTTCACGCATCGCCTTCAAATTAGTATAACTCGAGAACCTCTGTACATAGTGTCAATTAGTTAAGCACACTGTACATGAACTATAACTCGCCCTGTTAACACGCACACTGTACTAATAAAATATGTAGTTGGCGATGTGATGAGTGTTATGATTTAGCGTAGTATAAGTGATGTAACGTGAAAGCGTATAAGCTGTGCATGGAGAAGGCTTGAGTTTTATTTCATGTACTGTGTGGTTAGCAAGTTGACAACACAAAGTATGTGCTCGAGGTATACTAATTTGAAGGTGGTGCGTAAATTAGAAATTGAAGGTATTACTACAAGTTTATAATTTCTAATCTTTATGTAGTTTAAGTTTGTTTGCATAGAAAGAAAAAAGAACATTTTCCTAACTATAACTAAGCTTTAACCTTTGTTTTTGTTATTATTTATATATTGTATATCAAAAATCAAAACAATACTCTTTCAGGCTTAGAGTGCCGAATAAATGATAAAAGAAAAATAATGGAAGAAAGGAACTCTGGGTAGTCCCCAGGTTTATGAGGAGAGCACCTCCTACAACACCAGCAACACTCTGAATCTTCTCATCTCAAATGTCTGTTTTTCTAGCAAAGTTTTTAAGCATAGGATTAGCGCAGTATCATCCATGCCGAGCTAGAAAGGACAAAGTATTTTGCCATTTTTACAGCAAAGTAGCTAGTGCATTCTATGCCAAGCTGAAAAATTACAATATACATATAAAAATGTTAGTAAAATCAACAGGCCGTGACTAACGCCGGACCTAATAAGGTGCAGAAGCTGCACAGATTTCACACTAAATATAAAAAAGTACAGTTCTACTGAAAACTGGCATTCTTTCACCAATTTAAAAACATTTAGATATTCGCCAAAAATGTAAAGAATTGTTAATTCAATTAATACACAGCATAAGGTCTGGTGAAAGATACACTAGCTTGGTTGTGTTCTCCAGCACCATAAACCAGTTGGTCTCAAGGATAATGGGTGCAGAGCCAAGCCAGAGTGTGTGCACCTTGGCAATCTGCTATTGCCGCCTACACAAGACTATGTAACTCAAGGAGCCCAGCTTACGTAATTCCCACATTGACAATCCATGTTTTGGAGACGTCCTAGGCCTATTGTGCTCTGCCATCCCAGCATGCACCGCTCAGTCACACACTGTATGCCTGTCAGGGGACCATAGTCCCAGGCGATCTGTGTCGTACTCAGAAATTGCCCATGCCCAGGAATCTGCTAAAATCCACAGTTCGTAATTAGGGAGAGGCCCGATGTACCATTAAAAGGCACGCGCTGCTCTAGGCAAAATCCAATACAGTAATAATAATAAATATCGTGAGAACACATCACTTGCTATACCTCCCTGTACTTCAGCAGCGCTTGGCATTTACAAATATTTACATTTTGCTGTGTGCAAGAAAAAAAATCTTTTTTTCCCCAATACCCTGCAAGATTGTCACATAAATCCTCTCACTTTGAAGACAGAGCCTGAATTTTGACCCTGGTTATTAAAAGCACAGCAAATGTGACAAGATAACAAAATTAAAAAGCCTGTTTTCAGAAAACGAGGACTGGTGGAAGAATACAAGGAGTGATGGTGAACAAGCATTGCTCTAGGTGAGGGAGGAAAACATGCTGGACAGCCTAAACCAAATAAAGCCAACAAACAGAAAACCTGAAAAGTTGAGTTAAAAACCACAAAGCCAATGGCAAGCAATGTGCGGAATGTATTCCCAGGGAAGCTTTCAGAATGCCCACAAGAAATCTTTACGCAACCAGACAGCTGCCCTGTCTGGTAAGCTTCGACCTAAAAACGGGTATGAAGTGGAAGAATACGGGGTACATAACTTGGACGGTAGATGTTCTTCAGTTCCACGAAACATCATGCTTACAGAAGATAGGCGCATAAGCCAATTAATGAATAAATGGCATACTTCATTAATGGAGTGTACATCAGTCATCTTAAAGCGCTTCTCCTTCATTGAGGGGTAAATCGCATTTTACACTAGTCCACTGTCTTACCCATCTCCACGGCTCTCTGTGCAGCTCTCAGCGTCTCGGGGTAGTCCCGGGTCTTCAGCAGCTCGCGCAGGTCGGCCTTCAGTCGCGCTACCTTGAAGCCGGCATCTAGGCACTTGTCGAGCAGGCCGCCCAGCAACACATTGCACCTCACGCTGCCCCGATGGCGCAGCCGTTCACGGCAGCATGGGCAGCGAGAGAGCCCTTCGTAGCCCCCCAGGCACATTTTGCAGAAGGAGTGTCCGCAAGACAGCGTCACTGGGTCCCAGAGGACGCCCCGACATGAGGGGCAGCGGAGGAGGTCCATGGCAGGACGTGCCCTGGCAACGCGAGGAACGTCACAAGGGTCAGAGCCGCCTCAGTGGCATCGGAGCCCGCTATCAGTCGAGGCACAGGGCACTGTGCCACCTAACGAAGAGCACGGCTGTCCTAGGGAGGCACCGCTGCCCAGTGACATCAGGGGGGTCAACTACTGTGTTAACGTGTCCCTCCACTCAACTCTAGAAAAGGAAGACCAGTCTCTAGGCGCGCTTTCCACGACTTCGATTCCACTCACTAACTCAATCATCCACCCTACCGCCAACTTTACTTGCAGTTTCTTAAAGACTGTAGTCATCCCTCCCAATGCGTCCAGGAGAGAACAAAGAGCTGTAGGCATCTGCCCTGCCGGCTCCAGGCCCTTTCAACGCGGCCTTACACACCAGTGACAGCGAAGATGGTCCAAGCTGGACACCCGGTCTCCTCCATGCGCTCACCCGGAAGGACGGATTAGGGACCGCAGGGTCCAACGAGGGGAATACTCTAAGAAGGTGGCATCATTCATGTTGCTGCATCGTGAGCGAAAGGTGGGGAGGGGGGATATTTACAGATCAGCCGCCACCAGGGTAAAGGTGGGTGGGGCGTCTGGCGTGGGACAGGGGCGATGGAGCAGGGGACCCCGGTTCCAGAGACTCAGGCAAGCCTGATGTGGCCGGTTGGGGATTCCCTCACCAACGTATTCCCTCCAATCCCAGACCCTCCTCTGCCTCCGATTGAAATCCTTCCACCGCCCCTCCTACCTCGGCACAGACCCCCGTGCCCACCATGAAGGTCTAGAGTGGGGCTCCGGTTGGGTTTTGAGGAATGAGACTGGAGCCTGGATTGCCTCTCGCACCCGCTGCCCTCAGGAAGACTCGAGAGTTAAGCTCCAGGGAGAGCTTCCTGTTCCAGCCGATGGACGGATTTCACTCTCACTCTCACTCACACATCAGTGTCCGGCACCCACTGATCTCTGCCCCCCGTAAAGCCCAGACACAGGTGCTCCTCAGCACCCCTCCTTGGTGTGCATTGCATACACCATTACATAAACTGCACCCATGTGATGTTAAGGGGCGGGCTCCCATTGGCAGCAGCCGAAGCCCCGCCCTCTCCTGTTGTGAAACAAGACACAACAGTCCGTGGTTTCATAAGCTGCAGAGGGGGCATGTAACCCCCTCCCTTTCTTAGGTAACCTGGCAGAGTTTATGTCAGTTCTTCTTACTTCATTGCAATATTATTACCTCTTGGATAGAAAGGAAGTGCCCGATGGTAAACAACCGCCTGCAAACACGTAATCCTGCTGGCAAAAGAGCTCTTTTTTTGACTCATGCCTTGTTTTTAATAGCTGAATATTTGTCTTTTTTGTGTTTTTTTTATTCCAGCAAACAGACCACAAGAAAAGACCGACCCCCTAGAATGGGGTTGGGGGTGGGGGGACGGGTTTCTCTGGTGGCTGTCAGCACACGTCTGCTGGATAAGGAGGGGCCATTACATAAACGAGTTATTTGAAGAATCGGCAGGTTCACTTCTGCCCCGGTTCTTCGCAGAATTACCACGGAGTTATGTGATTGGTTTAGCCTAATTAACAGCGCAATACAAACAGACAGATTCGCTTCGACCTACCAAGGGCTTTCACGTCATAGATGACAAGTTCAGCCACTGTGGCTATTTAGGAGCAGCGTGATGCACTCTGGGTCTTGTAGTATAGCTTTGAGCATTGTGAACAAGGCCTTAAAATCTGTTGGCTTGGTGAACAAGATAAGACTGGCTGAAGGTTTCTCCCATGACATTGGAACACTTGGCTGCTTTGAGCAAGTGTAGGGTGTGTGGTAAAAGAAAACAAGCATTGGCATAGCCAATAGGTCTCGCTTTTGGGACCTTCTAAGTATTTAGTTATGCAGCATAATATCCTTGGTGCAACAACATTAACTTTTGCATGGTTAAACACTTATAAGGTCCCAAGGGCGAGACCTATTGGCTATGCCAATGCTTGTTATTTATTGCTGGCGGGCCGGAGGGAGGGCGGTGTAGGAGAAAACACTGAGGGAAGGAGGACGAGTGTGGGGCAACACATACAAAGGCAAGTCTGTGAAAAAAAGTGCTATGATGCAGCTAGCACTGGCCGTGTCATATATTCTTTGTATTGTAGGGCAGGAGGCAACATGGAGATGGTGGCAGAGGCAACGAGGAGGGAGGGGAGGCAACTTGGAGTGGGAAGAAGTACACAAGGAAGACACCTGAAAAACTTGCACTCTTGTAGAGTAACTAAACCAAAATTAAAAAAAGTAGCGAGAGGGGTCAAGCAATCGCACGGACAGCAGGAGAGGGCTTGATTGGGCACGGAACAAGGCAAACAAGTGCACAGGTGGGGGCAACCAACAACAGGTACAGCATGAGGCAAACACTAACATGGACAGCGGTTGGGGTAAGCAACAACATGGACAGAAAAAGAAGGCAACAAACAACACAGAAAACGGGTGAGAGCAAGCAATAACAGCAGGTGGAGGGCGAGAGGGGCAAAAAAACATTATGGAGAGCAGGTAAAGGCAAACAGCAACATGGACAGGGGGTGGAGACAAGCAACAACACAGACAGAAAGATGGGGCAAGAAACAACATGCATGGGGTAAGAAAGACTATAAGCACATGAGGGAGCCAACTCTCAAACACATAAACTTTCAAGGAGTGCCTCCAAAACACGAGCAGTGGAATGACACACGTTCTTTGGCCATGCTCCAAAATGCGAACTCTGACCTCGCTCAGCATCTGTGATGACTCATTGCCCCTCACTCATCGCCATTGGGTCATTCCAGACCTATCAGGAGCCCGGTCTAGTTCACAATCATGGTGCAGTGTATTGATGTCAAAGTTGCAGTTATGTGAACAAAAGACGCCTTTCATTAACAACTAAACAAAAGAGGAATGGGCGTCAATTGAGGGTCACTAGGGGTAGCAGCTGCTACTCCTGAATGGATGGTTGCTACTCTCCTCAAGTAGCTTGTGACCCCTGCCGGCAAGCCTGGCACATTCTAGGTGGATGTGTGTTTATGCACAGGGGAGAAGCATGTTCCCTGCTATTTACTGCTGTATGATGAGTGCTGAGGTTTGTGTCACCTAGAGTGTTTTTGAAATTCTTCCTGGACTGCCCCTGCAGTAGTTTGATTGTCTGAAACTATATGCATTTATTTACAGTGTTTTATCATCGCTGTTGCCATATTGTCTTTTATTTGTGTTGTTGTGGTTGGTGATAATAGTTCGTACAGCACTATATGTCGGCTGGAGTGCGCATGTGCTCAAAGTCCTCGGCTCAAGCTCTACAGACAGTTGTTGCTGCTGGCAGTGATCAAAGGTCAGCGGAAGTCAGATTTAAGGAGGGTGAGGGCAGCTGGTTGAGTTTAGCATGAGTGCAACATGAAAAGGAAGATGTATAAATATGACAGAGATGAAAGAAAGAGAAGACAGATCACCACAAAAGGAGGGCCTCCTGGTGGAGAGGCAGACCCACCGAAGCGTTGAACAGAAAAGAAAATGGCAATAAATGAGGAAAAACCCGCAGGACAAACTTGAGAAAGAGAGGACGTAAAGACGTAGGAGCAAACGAAGAAGCTAGAAACGACAACAGGAGAAAAGAGCGAAAGTAGAGGAAGAAAAACCACATGAGGGAGAGACAGGGAGGTCATCAGAAGACGTGGCAGGGAAGGATGTGGGCAGCAATAGGAGAGCGGGAATCAAAGGTCAGAGAAAGAGAAGAGATAGAGCAACACTTCGAGGGAGAGACCGCGCACGTGAAGAGGAGGAAAAACGTGTAGGATGAGAGCAGAACAATATGGGAGAGACATAAAAGTTGAGAGAAAGAAGAGAGAGGGAAAGACTGGAAACGAAGTAGAAACACAGGTGAGAGAAAGAGAGAAAAGCCGGAAATAAGAGAGGGAGAACATCAAATAGAGTGTGAAAAGTGAATGGAAGCAAGAAACCGAGAGTGAGCTCAGCGAGCAGGAAGAGTGACAGAGGAGACAAGCATTGGCCGCGCGGCCGTGAAAGTGAAAGTGATCGCAATCAAGCGCGGCGAGCGATGCGCTTAGTGAGCATGACGAGGAAAGCCATATGGCGCCTCTGCTCGTGAGCGCGCGCCCGCGCGCGTAACAGCAAGCTCTAGGCCACAGTGGTAGCATTTTCTGAAGCCCTTACTAAAAGTCTCGCCAGAGCAACGCATGCGCTGGCTCAGGCAAGACCTAAAAACGCCCTAAATTAAGAGCTGTAACACATTAAATGTTGCCCAGAAACGGTAGCGACTGAGGAACCTTGAAAGTGGTTGCTCACAAACAGTCCAGCCATTTTGCACTGAGTGAATAAGGCAGGCTGTCCACCCCCTGCGATACCACACCCCAGAAAAGAAAAAGAAATTGTGCCTAATGGTCCACCTGGTGCAAAATTCAGGGGCGTAGTTTCTTTTTTGGGTGGGAGTGGGGGGGGGCTGGGGGGCGCTGTGTGTCCACCCCCCCACCACCCCCAAAATAAATGCATTCTTGGCTTGGCAGTTGGGTCTGGGGGACCCGAGGCAGGTCTGCTAGGTCTGTGTTGGTTTTTATCATTGTTCTGATTTCGCTAAAAGTTTTACAACTTGTTCGTTTTTGGATCAGGAGTGTATATATATATATATATATATATATATATATATTTCAACAACAAGGCATGCCTTTCCCATACCCAAATGGAAAGCACTCACAGGAGTAATTTTTAGCAAAGGTGCTTTATTGTGCAGACCCCAGGGGGGTCTGCACAATAAAGCACTTTTGCTAAAAATTACTCCCGTGAGTGCTTTCCATTTGGGTATGGGAAAGGCATGCCTTGTTGTTGAATTAATGCAAAAAGAAGAAAGATGCAAAAAGAACAATTGATGGACAGAATGCAGAACAATGTCGTACATTCACCCCAGTACAGAGATCTGGGCCTAAATCCATCGTTTTTTTGCTCACCATGCCATTCCAGTTTGGACCCAGCCATATGCAAATCAGTCTTGACCCTGCGCCCTATGGGAACAGTCCAGCCCGAACTGCCAAGCCAGGTCCTCCCTGGACTGGAAACAAGCATCCTAGGACCGGTTTCGGGCTTTCAGCCCTCATCAGCCAGGATAGCTTGACTCCAGTGGCATGGAGAGCACGGGACCCACGTCTTGTTGTTGAATTATACGCAGCTCACCACCGCAGGAGTGAGCACCCAGGACAAGTAGGAGCGGCGGCGGTGGTTTCCGGTTTCTAAAAAAAAAATATATATATATATATATATATTCACTTAAAAAACCATAGGTTTTAGGGACAGTTATAGTTAGTTGGACATTTCACTCGTACAAAACCATAGAAATTCCCCTGTTATAGTTAGTTCACGTAACTATATCTCGCGCCCCGCAATGCACTGCTGATGACGTCACATATTACATCACTCATGACATGGTCAGTGACATCACTGATGACATCACTGAAGAATGTGCTAGTATTTGTATGAGTAAGTGAGTTGGTGTGTGTATAACTGTATAGGTGAGTAAATGGGTGTGTGCTTAATTTTTGCATGACTGACTAGGTGTGTGAGTACCTCTATGGATGAGTGGCGGTGTGTGAGTGTTTATATAGGTGTATGAGTGCATATAATAGTCCTGTACTGAGTGACTATAAGTATGAGTGACTGTACGGGTGAGTGAGTAGATGTGTCTGTTTTGACCTAAGAATCAGTGAGTGTGTATATAGTAATTGGTGTTGGAGTGTCTATGGTTTTGACAATGGCAGTCTGTAATTTACAGTGGGTGTATCAAAAGTTATATTAGGGTGTGAAAAGATGCATCAAATTATCACATGGATGATGTCATCAGGGATGTCATCATTGATGTCATTTGAGATGTCATCAGTGATGTCACTGACCATGTCATGAGTGATGTAATATGTGACGTCATCAGCAGTGCATCGCGGGGGCGCGAGTTATAGTTACGTGAACTAACTATAACGGGGGAATTTCTATGGTTTTGTACGAGTGAAATGTCCAACTAACTATAACTGTCCCTAAAACCTATGGTTTTTAAGTGAATTTCAAAGGTTTTTTAAATGCTAATTTCTAACTATAACGTGTCTGAAACCTATGGTTTTTTCAGTGAATTTCAAAGGTTTTTAAATGCTAATTTCTAACTATAACGTGCCTGAAACCTATGGTTTTTAAGTGAATTTCAAAGGTTTTTGAAATGCTAATTTCTAACAATAACATGCCCCGCCCCTCCCTTCACCACTGTGCAAACACGCCCCGTGGCGCGTTTTAAGTTGGGGGATTAAGTTCCCTTGAATCATGAGGGTCCCTGGGGTCCAACTAGCCCACCCTGTACCTCCTGTATGCGCCAGGAGCTGCGTTGCAGAGAGGTGTTCAGAGGCCACGCCCCTTTTACACCTCTCTGCAACGCAGCTCTGTGGCGCTTTCTGGACGTACCTGGTGGGCTAGTTGGCCCCAGGGACCCTCAGGATTGAAGGGATTTAAATCCCAATCTTAAAACGCGCCACGGAGCCTGTTTGCACACATGTCACCTGAAGCCCCGCCCCTCCCTTCACCACTGTGCAAACGCGCCCCGTGGCGCGTTTTAAGTTGGGGATTAAGTCCCCTTGAATCCTGAGGGTCCCTGGGGACCAACTAGCCCACCATGTACCTCCAAAAGCGCCACAGAGCTGCGTTGCAGAGAGGTGTAAAAGGGGCGTGGCCTCTGAACACCTCTCTGCAACGCAGCTCCCTGGCGCATACTGGAGGTTCCTGGTGGGCTAGTTGGCCCCAGGGACCCCCAGTATTCAAGGGGAATTACTTCCCTTCTTACAACGCGCCAGGGGCGCGTTGCAGAGTGCTGCAAGGAGGGGGCGGACTCCGGCACGATGCAGTTTTTTTTTTTTTGCTTTCTTTTTTTTTATGGGAGGGGGCTGCGTGGCCCCCTTCCTCGTCCACTTTTGTCCCCGGGGACCCCATCCCCCGGGGCCTGAGGCTGTTCTTTTATTTATTTATTTCTTTTTTTAAACGGAAGGGGGCCGCGTGGCCCCCTTCCCTGGGCTTGTATTTGCCCGGGGACCCCATCCCCGGGCATGCCCTCTTTTAAAAAAATATATATATTTGGAGGGGGCTGCGTGGCCCCCTCCTCAGGCCATTAAATGCCCCGGGACCCCATCCCCGGGGCCGGCCTTTGCGTCCTTTTTTTTCTTTTTCTAAAAGTCCTTTTTTGGGAGGGGGCTGCGTGGCCCCCTCCCGTGCCACTAATGGCTCCGGGACCCCATCCCCCGGGGCCTGGCCACACGTTGGGGACCGTGGGGGTCCCCAATCCCCGCACGGTCCCGCCGGCTCCCGCGTCCTGCGGGAGCCGGCATTGCTTTCCATAAGGGGAGCTGCTGACATGCAGCTCCCTTATGGAAAGCAATCTGCTTTGCTTCATTGAAGCGAGAGCAGGTTTCCCTGCTCTCGCTTCAATGAAGCAAAGCAAGTTTGCAATGGCAGGACGGGGCCGCGAGGCTCCCGTCCTGCCATTGCAAACAGCAGTGTCCCGGGGTAGGCACCCCGGGACACTGCAGGAGCCGGCCCTGGGGGTGGCGGTCCCCAGGGCCATCAATGGCTCCAGGAGGGGGGCCGTGCGGCCCCCTCCCATGTCTTTAAAGCCCCGGGAGGTGGTGATCCCCGGGCCTCGGGGGTCCGTTACGGACCCCCGCATTTACATTATTAGTGCCCCGGGAGGTGGCGGTCCCGGGGCATGTGGGGGCTCGAGCCCCCACACAGGAAATGTTTTTAAAGAAAAAGAAGCCCCGGGAGGTGGTGGTCTACGGGGCTGCGGGAGGGCCGAGTGCCCTCCCGCACCATTTTAAATTGAAAGCCCCGGGGGTGGCGGTCCTCGGGGCTTGGGGGGCCCTTAGAGGCCCCCCCAGCATTATTTAAATAAACCCCACATGCCCCCGGGACTTGGGCCACCCAAGGGCAAAATAACATCGAAGCGCGGGAGACCGCGCTTCGATTTTTTTTTTTTATCGGCGGGATCCGCGCACCCTAAGCGCATCTTGCCGATTTTTAAAAAAAAATGCTTTTTCTGCCCAGGGGTCCTTGTGGGACCCCTGAGCAGACCTAGGGGTCAGGGTGTTTCTACCCTGCCCCCTTTGTGCGTTTTGCGCACTTGTTTCTGTCCCTCGGTTCTACCGAGGACAAAATGGCTGCCAACACTTCCTGATTTGGAGTGTTGACAGCCAATTAGCATGCAGCTCGTGATCGGGAGGGTGCGCGAATCCGACGCGGCCATAGATATATATGTGATTTTCATTTTGATTTTCACAGGAACTACTGAACGGATTTACACCATTTAACAAAAAGGGTTCTTTCTGAACCAAGAACTACCTCTTTGCCAAATTTGGTGTAATTCTGTTCAGCAGTTCGAGCTGTAGCCGTGGCTAAAGTTTCCTATGGGAAAATGAATGGGGAAAACACGTTTTGGGACCCCCCTTTTTTCTCGGCCCCTGCTTGACGAATCACCCCGAAACTTTCAGGGTAGGAGCGGACCGGAGCGGGCCATAAAGTTTGAAAATTTTGCGTTGATTCGTCAACCGACGCAAGAGTTATTTCAAATAGAATGTTGTGGATTTCCTATGGAAAATAGGTCCTAACTATAACTATCTACTGGCGACCGCCAGTAGATAATATATATATATATATATATATATCGCTGCTCCTCAAATTTCCACCTCCTTCGTGCACTCTCAAACGGGTGCTTTCTCGCGGGCGGTGTACCCATAACTATACCAGCTCCTAATTCCACATTCCATTAGAACGTAAAGGAAAGCACTCTCGGGGGCGAGTCCAACATATTTATTTCCACGGACTCACAGCAACCAGACGCGTTTCGGCAGTCGCCTTTTCGATGGTAACCAGGCGCGCCAGAAACGGCCTTCTTTTATGTCAATTACAAACATCACATCAGCATTAGTGAACACTAAGAATGGACAAACATTTTCATTTTCATTGTCATTTTTCGCCGCCATCTTTCAATGTGCAAAAATCGTTCTTCACAATAAAATTAGATAGTAGCTGATCTAGTATATACATAAATCCATATATACAAAAATCCATATATACAAATATTTAAATACACTTATTCGGACTCAACACAGTTAAATACTGTTCTCAAATTGATTACGCCCACCAATGGGCTTCCTGATTCTACACATCCTGCCCACAAATGGGCCTGCATGATATTACATGGACTTAAGATCAGTTCGCTAAATAACGACTATCAACACATTGCCAATTCATTCAAAATTCTGACCTTTCTCAGTTAAAACCTTCAACTTAAGCAAGATATAACAAACATGTAATGGTCCCTCTACATAGTTACATTTCAAACGCATTATACATTTATAAATTTCATAATCCGGTATCAAAACAGACCTCACTCATTATTTTCCCATAGCCATGGGATTATCCAGCTACTCGCCTAAGTGCACTGAAAGCTCCTCATTACAATTCAAACCATCGGGAGCCTTTGTTTGGAGATCTATTATGTATCTGGATTCCAGCCTTCTCAGACTAGTAACCCTGTCTCCACCCCTTGGATTTAATGGAACATGATCTAAGGCAAAGAATGTTAAAAGATTCCTGTCACTGTTATGTTTGGATTTAAAATGCCGGGCTACCGGGTATGACAAATCCCCATTTTTAATCGCCCTTGTATGCTCCAAAATGCGTATTTTCGTTTGGTGTATGGTACTACCAATGTACCTGAGTCCACAAGGGCAATTCAAACAGTACACTGTGTATGGTGTGCTGCATGTGATAAATTTCTTAATGGATTTTGGTTTCTGTACTCCCGGTATATGGTATTTCAAAACCTTTTTACTACCTACACAAGCTTTACATTTGCCACAGGGATAAAATCCCTGCAGCTCCTTATCAAACAGCTTAGGTGTTTCTCTTCTCATATAGCTGCTTGTAAGAGAATCACGAAGGGCCCTAGCTTTCCGAAAGGTCATTAATGGTCGTGCTGGAATATCCATTCCAATTACGGGATCCATTTTGAGCAGATTCAATTTCTACGCAAAATGGTTCGCAATTTATCAGATTCACTTGAAAATGTAGTGATCATCCGAAAGCCACACACATTAATTCTCTTGGGTTTCTCTTCTAATAGCTTACTTCTGGGGACAGAATTAACTTTCTTTAATGCTCCCATCAATACCTGCTCACCATAACCACGTGCTCTAAATCTGTCCAAACATTCACTGGAGTGTTTCTCAAAATCAACCTCCCTGGTATTATTCCTTTTTATGCGCAACAGTTCCCCATAGGGGATACTGTTAATCAGTTTCTGTGGATGCGCACTGCGGGCATGTAAGATCGAATTTCCCGCAGTCGGTTTTCGATACAATTTCGTGCCAATTCGGTTTTCAATCACACAAACCTCTAGATCTAAAAAGTTTACCGACCCATCACTGATATCAGCATTGAACTTTAAGCTCAGGTGATTGTTATTAAGCACCTGAACATACTCTAGTGCTGATTCCTTTGACCCCCTCCATACCAGGAAGAGGTCGTCTATATATCTGTACCAGGCAATTACCCTATCTGTCCAGATACGGTTAGTATCCGACCAGGCCACCTGCTCCTCCCACCAGCCCACGAATAAATTCGCGTAGCTGGGGGCGAAGCAGGTGCCCATGTCCGTCCCAGATACTGGCTTATAATACTGTTCCTGGTACAGAAAGATGTTATTATTCAAACAAAATTCTAAAAGTTCAATTAACATATCACTATGTTCACAATATTTGATGGGTCGATTTTTAAGAAAATAGCATACTGCTTGTAAACCTTGGTGGTGTGCTATGCAGGTATATAGACTCGTGATATCCATCACTATCATTTGATCTCCCTCCTGCCATGTAATAGTTGTAATACGTTGCAAGAAATCTTTTGTATCTTTGATATATGATCTCAATCCCACCACAAAACCAGATAAGAATTGATCTATATACATTGACACATGTTCTAAAAGACTGCCCTGGGACGAGACAATCGGCCTCCCCGGTGGTACTAATGCGTCCTTATGTACTTTGGGCAAATGATAAAAACAAGGTGTTACAGGGTTCAAACGCCTCAAGAATAAATACTCTTCAGTTTCTATCTTGCCTTTCTCATACCACTTTTTAATAACGCATGGCAGTTTGCGATACTCATATTGTACACATTCTTTCCCACTTTTTCATAGAATGCCAAGTCTGAAAGTTGACGTAAAGCCTCCTTATTATAGGCATCAAAAGTTTGCAGCACTACATTTCCGCCTTTATCTGAAGGCTTACAGATAATAGACGTATCTTTTTAATACACTCCATAGCCAAGTACTGCTCGTGGGTTAGATTGCGTTTCTTTGTCCAAACATGATCACTTTTTCGTAGGTTCATTAGCTCCTTTATAACAGTGTCTGAGAAGGTATCAATTATATCACTGGGCATTTGCGGTAAAAAGTTGAAGCCGGTTTAAAACAGGTAACCACATTCTGTTGTTCAATACCCAGGATCCCCACTCGATCATCAGCCATGTCCGGGCCTGCAATTTCATTACCCAGATCATCCAGGGCCTGTAATACTGGTAAATCATGTCCGACCAAAATGTCGGTTTCTAATGGATGTGCACCAATTCCCTTCGTCTGTTGCTTTTTGGTCTCAATTTAAAATACTTATGAAGCTTGAGTTTTCTTATGAACCTAAACAGATCAATTCTCGTTTGCGTATATTCAAGTTTTTCTGTGGACAAAAAGTGAAGCCTAACTTTAATACATCTTCTTCACATTGCGTTAATTTCCTTGGGCTTAGATTAATGATGGTGAGATTCTCTTGTGCTTTCTGACTTATCGGCGTCTGTTGAATTTCTTTTTGCTTCTTGTGACTGGAGGCGATCTGCGCCCTTTGCGCCATTGCCCCCTCGCCTTGTCGGTCGCCGCTTTTTGGCTCTGGGGTTTCCCCTGATGCCCCTCTGCCAAGATTGACGGATAACTCGAAATTCGTCGTGAAAAAATGCTGATTTGCTCCCAGCCGTGCCCGAAGATACACTCTCATCTTCAGACTGCTCCGGAGTTGTCACCTCGGATTCAGAGGTGTCAGGGTGACTTATTGCTTGTGGCACAGATTTTTCCTGGAGAGCCCTCCGTGGTGCATCAAATCTCTTAGCAAAAGTCAATACCCTTCCTGACGCGTAATCGCGTTCATCACGCTCGAATTTCTCTTGTTTTCGTTGCCTGATTTTTCCTTCATATGTTTTCAAACGTTTGAACATTTGCATTCTCAGTTCATCTTCTTTACTTTTATCGTCATTTTTCCCAATTTCAATTTCAAGATCTTTGATAGCTTTACGAGCTTTCTCATGGTCACTCCATGCAAATTTGATAAGAATGATAAGCATTCCTCTGCAGGAACTGGCAGTATGCTCCGACCATTCCTCCAATAATTGGGGATCCGGATTCTCGTAGGCAGGTATGGTATATATGCGAAGACCCCTCGGCACCCTTTCTACTTCTACGTAGTGTTGCAGGGACGTGCCCTCCCACCATTTACGAATCTCTCGCTCGTGTAATCTTTCCAAAGCTATGAACTGGGTATGCAAAGTAGTAGGACCACGTTCTTCTCCTTGGGTTCTCCATCGGCGTATATTACACCAGCAGCATTCTGGTATTAGCAGTTTCTTTATTCTACCCCAGTGGGTATCATAGTTGCTAGTCAGTTCATTATTGCGTAATTAAAATCCCTCCGTGGGTTGGTGACAGTTAAAAAGACTGAGGAGGCTGTATCATCATGGAACACTCACATTTGAGTAAAATCCATCCAAACACCGCCCCTTGGGGTTTCCAAATGCCGTTGGTCCGCTGCGAAGCGGCGGGTCGTTCTCGCGGCTCGGACACAGCCGCTAATAATCCAACAAAAAAGGTTGCCCACATTGAGAACGTCCACATGGAAATTTAAAGCCTCTTTCAGCGAGGTCAACAGCCCGCTCAGTATTCAGCCATCAACCACATTTCAATGGCTCAACGCGTTTCGAAATCTCTTTCTTGATCACGAGCCTCACTAGAACAAACACTGAAACTGCTAATACCAGAATGCTGCTGGTGTAATATACGCCGATGAAGGCGGGGGAACGGGCCCACAAGGGCGTGACTCTTCATTAATAAAAGCAGATGTACTTACCCAGTTGCTGTGTTTGTTCTAGTGAGGCTCGTGATCAAGAAAGAGATTTCGAAACGCGTTGAGCCATTGAAATGTGGTTGACGGCTGAATACTGAGCGGGCTGTTGACCTCGCTGAAAGAGGCTTTAAATTTCCATGTGGACGTTCTCAATGTGGGCAACCTTTTTTGTTGGATATATATATGTTAAAAGAATGGGCAACGAATAACCTGGAGGCTTCCATGAATATGGTATCGATACTTATTAAATATGCTGAAATAGACAGAATGGACATTTTAAAGGAAATTGAGACAATTAATCAGCAATTGGATGTTTCTGATCAACAGGAATTGATCAAAAAGAGCAGAGAAGAAATTAAAGCGCGCCTTATCAAACATGAAGAAGTGATAAAAACACGAAAAATATTTAAATTTGCTCAGGACAAAAGGGACTATGAGACCGGTAGGGTCTTTACGTTCTCTAAAAAATTTGATACAGTAAAGAGGCAAGCATTAGTCCCAAAGCATTCAGACAGCTCTGCATCCAAGCCTATTCATACAGCTGTATCAGATACGGATTTAAGTTCGTTGGCCAGCAGTACTGACTCAGAGACGGATGTTGCTTCTATTCAGCAGGCACAATTACCCACTAACTTTACTCCCTCTGAAGAGTTGGGGTTTATAATAGAGGACCGACGCCACACATTACGACCGAGACCACCCCAAAAGAAAACCGGCGCAGGCGCAACAAATGTCGTAAACAGAGGCGCAAATGCAGGAGGGAGCAACAGAGGCAAGAGAGGGAGAGGGAAACAGTGGCTCCCTCAATAACTGATTCATCATGCACTGTTAACACTGTAATCAACCTCACTGAGATCGAACTGAATAAAGCTGAAATACAATTGTTATCATTAGGTTTGTCCTTCTGTCCAAAGAATGGGTTCAATTATGTGCAATCACGTATCGACGTATTCAAATTCATACGAAAATTGAAATTAAAAAAGCATTTCAAGTTGAATATGGCCCAGGATACGGCAGCAACAATTATTGCCTCTAATCTACCTAGTAGATCTCTTCAAGTTTCCGATATTGCTACTCTTAGATCTATGCATGCATTGGCTGAAAACATTGATGATATTAATTTGAATACGCAAGATGAATTGCATGAATCGGGAATTGTTAGCATTGGTGCAGGTAGTAGTCCTTTTCGCCCCCCTTCTTCTTTTATTCCTCTTATGGCAAAAGATGCAATAGATACTTTCAGTGACGTCGTAATTGAGGATTTAAAAAGACTTAATCAGAATGTGAAGCGCCAACAAAATCGGAGAAACTATTCTGAAATACAATATTCCAAACTTATGAAAAAAATTAAAGACAATGGAAATATTATTGTCAATAAAGCAGATAAAGGAGGGAACATTGTTCTTTGGCCTCGGGATGCTTATGTGGAAGAAGCAGAACGACACTTGAATGATCAGTTGTGCTACAGAAAAGCCTCATTTCAGGAATTAAAATCTATTAGAGATTTAGTATTGAAGGAGTTAGCAC
Source organism: Calotriton arnoldi (assembly GCA_963921515.1). NCBI lineage: Eukaryota > Metazoa > Chordata > Amphibia > Caudata > Salamandridae > Calotriton > Calotriton arnoldi. The sequence continues at coordinate 391,747 of CAWUFW010014045.1, forward strand.
GTTGGAAAAGAGACGGGATGTTAAGCAAACATGAATATGATTTTCTTAGAAATGATTACCCATAACCCCGACCCTTTATTTTATTCCAAAAATCCACAAAAAGTGACTCCAATACCTGGAAGACCAATCATTTCCGCACAGAGAAGTCTCTTTGAAGCCATGTCCAAGTATGTGGACTTTTATCTACACGAGTATGTGGAAAATCTCCCTCGTTTATCAAAGATACTGGCCATTTCCTCACAAAACTGCAAGAAGTTACATGGAATGATGATTATTATTTTATAGTGATGGACATCTGTTCTCTTTACACCAGCATATACCACACTGACGGTTTAAATGCTGTAAAGTATTTTCTAGCCAAAAGAAACCATCAATTTTTGAGACACAATGATATGTTGTTGAAAATGATCGAAATGTGTTTATTGAATAATTTCTTTTTGTTTAGCAAGGAATTACATCAGCAACTACGTGGGGTGGCTATGGGGGCATGCTTCTCTCCAAGCTACGCGTGTTTACACGTGGGCTGGTGGGAGGAGCATGTCCTCAGACATACCCATAAGGAAATATTTGCCACTCATGTAGTACAGTGGTGGCGATTTATTGATGACGTTTGTGTAGTTTGGCGAGGCACAAAAGAATCTGCATTAGACTTTGTTAACACCATCAATATTAACAATTTAAATCTTGAGTTTACAGCCACTATCAGTAATGAGAGAGTTGAGTTCCTTGATGTGGAGTTATATATTAATGACAAGAATATCCAGACAAAACTCCACAGGGAAAGCACAGCAGGGAACTCAACATTGCTTGCAAACAGCTGCCACCCAAGACACTTAATAAAAAGTATTCCGTATGGAGAATTTTTAAGAATTAAAAGAATTTGTAATTCAGATACAGATTTGAAGCAGTGTCAAGCAGAATCATTACAGAGATTCCAATCACGAGGATACAAAACTAAAGATTTACAAATAGCACTATTGAGAGCCAACAGTATTAGTAGTGAGATGGTAGTTACCAACAGAAATCCAAAAACCCTGTCTTCTATAGCTGTAAGAAAGGGTAATAAACACAAAAAGACGAGGTGGTTAGATTAATAACTACATATAGCCGCCATGAAAAGCAAGTTAGAAGTATTATCAACAAAAATTGGCCAATACTCAAAACTGATATTACCCTTTCACCAATTTTACCTGAGACTCCAGCCATTACTTTCAGGAGGGCACCCTCTATGAGGGATGCATTAATTAAAACTAGCCCGGAGGTATTAACTCCTAGAAACTGGCTCTCGAATAGGACTGGGTTTTTAAGTGCAGTTCCTGTAGAGCGTGTAAGTTTGGGGTAAACAAACTAGAATACACTGACGCTTTTGGAAACATTCCATCGAAAATAAATGGTATGTTCACCTGTAAAACTGATTTTGCAGTATATGTACTGGAATGTTCATGTCATCTACAGTACATAGGCAGCACTAAGCTGCAGGTGTTTACGCATATTTTGCAACACCTTCGAGCGATAGTAAATTCTGACCCCAGTTGCTAGGCATTTTAAGCTTGTACATAATAACAACTTACGCGATTTTAGCTATTTTGTAATTGATGCGGTACCAAGGTCGATAAGAGGAGGTAACAGAGAAAAGAAATTAAGACAATTGGAGACTCGTTACATTCTACAACTAGATACTAAGATGCCAAATGGTTTAAATACGGGGGAAGATTTACACAATTTTCTGTAAAATGTGTTTAGGAAGTCGCACTGGCTCTCCTCCGTATTTATCCTTAGATAACTGTATCTGTTTTTGTGTTTTCTTTTAAAACCAATACAGATTTGTTTGACTTCATTTGGTTGAATTTTGTCTGGTGGATTTTAGTCCAGTTTTAGCCCTAGTTTTACCTTGTTTTACTGGATTTTATCGGTTTTACTTGGTGATAGGGGGGCTCCTGCTTGGGGACTCTGGTTGTACCATGAATAAGGAAAGAACTTTATTCAAAAAGATTAATACTGTATTATTTGGAGTCTACAAGTATTATACTACCAGTCATTCATTCTACATATAGACTTCATGACAGCGTATTTGTACAGTTTTTAATTGTATTTGTACTGTTCTGATATCGACCTTTGGTATTGCTTATTTGCACTATTGCTTATTTGCACTATTGCTCATTTGCACTATTGCTTATTTGCACTGTGGATTCTGCTATTTTTTGCACATTGAAATTAAGTTATTCGTACTCCCCGTCTTACTAATGTACATATATGAATTTATGTGATTATATCTACATTGTTTGGTTTTTGTGCATTTATGTACATGATAGAATGCACTTTGTAGTGCATATTAATGAAGATCAAGGTTACAGGCATATCACGACCAACCATAAATATTTATGCTTTTTTTTATAGGTAAAAGTATCAATTATGATGTAATAGTTGTTTTATTTTTATCACTAGCACCTTATTGGCACTTGCACTTTGTTTAGGATATTTGCACAGTCTTTGGTATGCGCTCAATATGCTCAACAACAATAGAACAGTTAATCGACGACATCTTGTTTTTCCTGTGTGTATTGCTTTAATAAGCGACACACATTAGCACGATGGTTTTGGGCACTTGCCCATTATACAAAATGTATTATGTATAAATGTATTTTGTATCATTGTGTTTATATCAAATTATGTATGATCAATTTTAATGTTGAATTTTGTGGTTGATATAGTGTTTATTAAGAAGGGTAATTTATTGTCAGCTATTGGTTTTAAAGATGAGGCTATACATATAGTCTGTTGTCGAGTTCTATTGAGCGGGAGGGAGGGATTGTTCTCCCAGGGTGTATCTATTTATTCACGTTAAGGGTCCCGGCACGTCATGTGATCAAGACCGGGGTGACCTGGTCGAAACGCGTCATGCTGTGGAGGTTGCAATAAAGCACTATAGATTTCAAAAAACGACGTTGTGGTCCGTACCTGATTTTTCTAAGATACAGGATTTTCTTCAGGACTGTGGTTCTTTCATATATATATATATATATATATATCACCCAAAGTTCACCTTTGTGAGAACGCCTGCACACATGGAAGGCTTCTCCTTCTTTATTGCGGGCTGCAGCAGAATCGTGCTCACACCATCGGAAAAAGCGCCATACGCGTTTCGGGCAACCTAGCCCTTGATCACTGGCAATGCAACAAGAGTCCCGGCAGCCATGATTAAATACCACTTGGACCCGCCCCAGTGGGCTGTCAAGCCCCAATGCCTTATGGTAGTGGTAGTTCCATTCATTCCGCCACAGTGGGTGCTGCCAAGTCTGTTTGCATGAAATGTCTTACCCAAGTGGGTGAGATTGATTTGCGGCGTGCCTCGTCGCGAGAACGCCCCGCCGCACAACAGCGGACCTACAGCGCCTGAAGTTTCGAGTGCTGTGTGGACATGGAAGTCCGATATTGTGGGACTTTGAGATGGCAGCAAAGTCGATGGCTTTTCCTGAAGTTAAACCCACTTGGGTAAGACATTTCATGCAAACAGACTTGGCAGCACCCACTGTGGCGGAATGAATGGAACTACCACTACCATAAGGCATTGGGGCTTGACAGCCCACTGGGGCGGGTCCAAGTGGTATTTAATCATGGCTGCCGGGACTCTTGTTGCATTGCCAGTGATCAAGGGCTAGGTTGCCCGAAACGCGTATGGCGCTTTTTCCGATGGTGTGAGCACGATTCTGCTGCAGCCCGCAATAAAGAAGGAGAACCCTTCCATGTGTGCAGGCGTTCTCACAATGGTGAACTTTGGGTGAGATTGATTTGTGGCGTGCCTCGTCGCGAGAACGCCCCGCCGCACAACAGCGGACCTACAGCGCCTGAAGTTTCGAGTGCTGTGTGGACATGGAAGTCCGATATTGTGGGACTTTGAGATGGCAGCAAAGTCGATGGCTTTTCCTGAAGTTAAACCCACTTGGGTAAGACATTTCATGCAAACAGACTTGGCAGCACCCACTGTGGCGGAATGAATGGAACTACCACTACCATAAGGCATTGGGGCTTGACAGCCCACTGGGGCGGGTCCAAGTGGTATTTAATCATGGCTGCCGGGACTCTTGTTGCATTGCCAGTGATCAAGGGCTAGGTTGCCCGAAACGCGTATGGCGCTTTTTCCGATGGTGTGAGCACGATTCTGCTGCAGCCCGCAATAAAGAAGGAGAAGCCTTCCATGTGTGCAGGCGTTCTCACAAAGGTGAACTTTGGGTGAGATTGATTTGCGGCGTGCCTCGTCGCGAGAACGCCCCGCCGCACAACTGCGGACCTACAGCGCCTGGAGTTTCGAGTGCTGTGTGGACATGGAAGTCCGATATTGTGGGACTTTGAGATGGCAGCAAAGTCGATGGCTTTTCCTGAAGTTAAACCCACTTGGGTAAGACATTTCATGCAAACAGACTTGGCAGCACCCACTGTGGCGGAATGAATGGAACTACCACTACCATAAGGCATTGGGGCTTGACAGCCCACTGGGGCGGGTCCAAGTGGTATTTAATCATGGCTGCCGGGACTCTTGTTGCATTGCCAGTGATCAAGGGCTAGGTTGCCCGAAATGCGTATGGCGCTTTTTCCGATGGTGTGAGCACGATTCTGCTGCAGCCCGCAATAAAGAAGGAGAAGCCTTCCATGTGTGCAGGCGTTCTCTCAAAGGTGAACTTTGGGTGAGATTGATTTGCGGCGTGCCTCGTCGCGAGAACGCACCGCCGCACAACAGCGGACCTACAGCGCCTGAAGTTTCGAGTGCTGTGTGGACATGGAAGCCCGATATTGTGGGACTTTGAGATGGCAGCAAAGTCGATGGCTTTTCCTGAAGTTAAACCCACCTGGGTAAGACATTTCATGCAAACAGACTTGGCAGCACCCACTGTGGCGGAATGAATGGAACTACCACTACCATAAGGCATTGGAGCTTGACAGCCCACTGGGGCGGGTCCAAGTGGTATTTAATCATGGCTGCCGGGACTCTTGTTGCATTGCCAGTGATCAAGGGCTAGGTTGCCCGAAACGCGTATGGCGCTTTTCCGATGGTGTGAGCACGATTCTGCTGCAGCCCGCAATAAAGAAGGAGAAGCCTTCCATGTGTGCAGGCGTTCTCACAAAGGTGAACTTTGGGTGAGATTGATTTGCGGCGTGCCTCGTCGCGAGAACGCCCCGCCGCACAACAGCGGACCTACAGCGCCTGAAGTTTCGAGTGCTGTGTGGACATGGAAGTCCGATATTGTGGGACTTTGAGATGGCAGCAAAGTCGATGGCTTTTCCTGAAGTTAAACCCACTTGGGTAAGACATTTCATGCAAACAGACTTGGCAGCACCCACTGTGGCGGAATGAACGGAACTACCACTACCATAAGGCATTGGGGCTTGACAGCCCACTGGGGCGGGTCCAAGTGGTATTTAATCATGGCTGCCGGGACTCTTGTTGCATTGCCAGTGATCAAGGGCTAGGTTGCCCGAAACGCGTATGGCGCTTTTTCCGATGGTGTGAGCACGATTCTGCTGCAGCCCGCAATAAAGAAGGAGAAGCCTTCCATGTGTGCAGGCGTTCTCACAAAGGTGAACTTTGGGTGAGATATATATATATATATATATATATACTGGTTTACCAAAAAAGAGTAAGTCTGCACTCATATAAGTATTCCTTGAATGGATGTAAATGTACTACTTTTTGGAATGCACAAACATTGGCAGTAGTATGCTTGGAGAACTGCGCTAGTCTCAGATTTCCAGGCATACTACCAGCAATTAATCATCCAAAAGGTGATGGGGTGGGTGCTTGCAAGTAGCCTAACCACTGGCAATCGCTCGAGGTAGCATTCTAATAAAAAAATAATAACCCCCACACCATGAAAGCTATCTCCCAGGGTGCAGGGATTATTTTTCTTTTCTTTTTTTTACTGTCCCTCATCGCCAGGAGATATACGGACAGTCAAAAAAAAAAGCCATCCGACCATCCACTCTAAAAAGGGTGGTCAGTCTCATGGCTTACCTCCCAGAGCCCCTACTCCGTTGGGCCGTTAGAGGAAGATTTACATGACAAAGTAAATTTTACTCTGTCAGCGTAAAACTTGCAGTTGGTCCAACTCAAAATCAGGCAGGCAAACCTTGAGTTTGGTGGACAGAGTACTTTTTCACCATTGCGAAGAAGTACACTGTACGCTAATCTCAAAATCAGCCCCAGAGGCCTATCTAATGTAATTCAGTTCTGACCCTTCTCCTCATGGGAACAGGCCATCTCAAACCTTGGTCATCTCACCCATGCACCACTGGTTTTTTAGTTGGAAAATAGAGTTTCCCTCCCCCCGACCATAATCTCACTGACTAAGTTACACCACCGGCAAATTTCAAAACATTTGCTAAAACACATTTTACAGACAGTTGTGATGAGGCACTCTCAAAATATTCTAATATTTCCATTCTGTGCTTGTATCGGAAGAGGGAAAACATCTGTTGAAAATCCATATGTTTTACAGTCAATGCACATAATTTGAGTATGCAGTTTGATGTGGGCTATCGTTTTTCAAGATTTTTTATGGTATCTTATTTCACGACTTCCTTTTGCTTTCCTTCATTTTTCTCCTGCTTTTCCACATACATTTCCAGACATATGTTATAACGCGAGAATCTACTTGAAAATAACAGGAAGGGAAAAAAAGCCATTGTAGCAAATATACCCTGACACCAAGCAAATAACATAAACTAGCTAATTTTAAATATGTTAAGAAAATGCAATTATTTTTCCTCAAATACCAGCTCGAAATTTTCAGCTCGAATTTTTCAGAAAATACATACATTTTGCCTCAAATACTAGCTTTATGTCTTGCTAAATAAACAATTTTTCACTAACAACAGTTGTGGTTTTCTGAAAAGACATATATTTTGCTCCCTAAACATAAGCTTATCTTTTGGGGTAAATAAACACAATTTCCTAAACTAAAGCCTCTCTTTTAGTGGAGGTAACTCTTCTTTTTTGTCCCCACAAATACCAGCTTTTCGTTTTAGTAGATTTGAGTTATGTCCCAAAATATTAGCTGATTATTTTTTATCAAGTGCTCACGTTTACTACTGCTCCCCATCCCAGTGTATCACATGCACACTATGAGCTGTGTGGTAGACCTGCATCTAGTAGATAACCACCTAATGCCAGGGAGCCTCATTAGTAGCCAAAGATGACCGCCACTTGCCAGAGATTGCCGCCTTTATTGTACAGCCTTTATTATACCAAGGATATATGCGATAGCTCTCATTATGCCAAGGATACCATCAATATGACATGATAGCCACCTAATAGTAGTGTCGCGATTATGCTAGGCTTAAGCATTACACCAAGATTGCTTAAAATCTAGAAAGCAAAATTTGTGCCAGATATAACCACCACATTAACTAGCAAGGCCATCATAATGCCAAAATACCGAGAAAGAGATTAAGGGGAAATCTAGTTGAACTGCAAGTACTAAGAAATAACTCACAAAACATCCCACTGCAGATGATCAATTGACTTGTTGTTGAATTGTACAGATCCCCCATATGCTGATGAGATCGCCTTCACAATTGAGGAAACTGTCAGTGCCATTAATTCTCTGCAGAACGGGAAAGCTCCAGGCTTAGACAAGCTTCCGGGAGATCTGTACAAAGCAGAGCCTACAATATGGGGACCGTTACTACAAACGGTTTTTAATGCTATTTTGCAAGGTGGTGATATTCCGGCGTCCTGGAAAGGCGCGGAAATCATCCCAATTTTTAAAAAGGGGGAAAAGGGTTCTCCTGCAAATTATAGGCCTATCAGCCTTATAGATGTTTCTCAAAAGATTTTTTGTAAAATTATCTTAACCCGGATCCAAGATTGGATTGAGGAGAACAATATTTTATCGAACCTGCAGGCAGGATTTAAGGCTTCTACAAGCACCTTGGATCAAGTTTTTAGATTTCTCATGCTTATATGGAAGGAAGTGACCGTTAGAGGGGGCCATTTGTATGTTGTGTTTGTGGATCTAAAAACGGCCTTCGATTCTATAGATCGTACTCAACTCTGGTCAGCCCTTAGAGACTTAGGACTCCCACCCTACCTACACAAAATTTTGATTCGTCTGCATCAGGGCAACTACGCTAAAGTGAGGTGGAACCTAGATGGCAGCCTATCAAATGATATTTCTGTCTGCAGGGGAGTACGACAGGGCTGTGTTCTCGCCCCAACACTATTTACCTTGTTTATAAATGGGTTAATAGGAGAATTGCACGATTGTGGAGGTGATCCCCCAAAATTAGCGGGAAGCCCTGTGCCCTCCCTGCTCTTTGCAGACAATACGCTGCTTATAGCCAGGACGCCAAAGGGGATCCAGAATATTTTAAATAAGTTTGCAAAAGCCTGTAAGGATAGGGGTCTGGAAATTAACTGCTCAAAGACAAAATATATGGCGTTTAACCCCTATAAATCTAATAAGGGTAAACCGAGGTTGGGCTCCCAAACTCTGGAGCAGGTTAAGGTATTTGATTATTTGGGAGTCCGAATCAGTGACAGGCTGGCCTGGACACCCCAAATTGAAAAAAGTGTTTTAACTCTCCAACATGTTGACTGTGCTATAGTAGGGAGGGCCAAGGGGTCTGCTTTCCGACCGTCCTCTCCAATTTTGGAATTACATGGGGCTAAGGGTCTTGGAGCGGCACTATATGGGGCTGAGCTATGGGGGCTGGAGAACCTAAAGCAGCTAGTTTCTGCTGAGAATAAATTTATAAGGGCAATCCTCAACTTACCAGTGAACACCCCTCTTTTGCCGTTAAAACTTGACCTTGGTCTTAGACCCATTAACAACTTTGCCATTCTTAAGGCCCTCTTGTTCTGGGTTAGGCTTTGGACCAGTAGCACACAGGTCCCAGTGAAGGAGGCCGTGGAAGAGCTTTTAATCTTTCAAAAACAAACAGGTCGTCTCGTTTGGTTCAGTAGGGTTAAGGAATGGCTTTTTAAACTGGGGCTGGGGCACATGTGGGAGGACCAGGGGTCCATCTAGAAAAAACTGGTTCCGCCCCTCAAAAAATGTTTCTGGGAGTACGTGGATAATCAATGTATTGATGTTAATGCACATGGCACTTTAACCTCTAGCTTATAAATGTAAAAGGCTGGTTTGGATTTGAAATATTTATGGATGATATTGAACCTCCGCAGGCAAGAGCACTTTACATTCAATTCAGGTACGGGGTACTCCCTTTAAACTCTAGGAAAAGTACCTGGGTCAATGCTACCGTAACATCGCTGTGCCCGACCTGTCATTCTCTTCCTGAGACCCTTGAACATTTTCTTTTTTCTTGTCCTTCTTATGCAAACCACCGGAAAAATTGGTTAATCCCTGCCTGCCGTCTGCTTTTGTTTGCACGTTCTTCTGACGCCTTACGTATCCTTAGGACGGATACTACACACAGTTTTCGCTGTACTCAACTGAATGTCCCTGACCGTCCCAGCCACAATGGCCTTATAAGATGCTGAGAAAGCCTTAGATTCTCTGAAATGGTCTTTTTTACAAGCCACACTCCTCAAACTAGGCATGCTGCGTGAATTTATCTCCCTAATCATGCTACTATATTCTCAACCGACAGCCCGAATTTGAGCCAACGGCTCCCTGTCAGCCCCCTTTGCTGTTACTAGGGGAACCCGACAGAGGTGCCCCCTGTCACCACTGATTTTTAGTATAGCAATGGGCCCCCTGTTGTGCCATCTTTTGGAGAAGCATGTGCACCGTGGCTAGCAGTTCAAACCAGGCCCACTACTATTTTCGCTATATGGAGACGACATTTTGTTATTTGTACGGAACCCTGAAGACAACCTGACACCAATCCTCCTCGAGATTGTGAGATTCAGAGAATTCTCCAGCCTTCACATTAACTGGCCCAAGTCTCAACTGTTCCCTCTCACAAACACAACTGAACCAGTACGGTGCAAATTCCCCCTGACATGGTGCGATGGCCCATGTGGTGTCTCGGTATCCATTTACAGAGAAAAGAGAACAGGTAATAGGGCTGAACTACGGTCTGGTTGTGGACAAACTGACCACCTAGGTGGAAAGATGGATCCGTCTCCCCCTCTCGATGCAGGCCGCATCGCCTGCATAAAAATGGTGGCTCTTCCTCATTTCTTATATCTTTTTCTGAACATACCCATCTCACTCACGAACTCCTTCTTCACCACCCTGAGGAGTCTCTTACTGTGACTTATCTGGGTGGATAGACGGCACGAATTGGGTGGGACACTGTTCTACACCCATAGGAGCGCAGATGAGTTCGGCGTTCCTCACTTCCACTTATATTATTTGGCAGCACAGTGTCAGTTTGCCTACAACTGGTACCGCGCAGATGCACACCTTCTTTACTCCAAACCTGAAATGGACCAATGAGCTCCGGTACCATTAGGTGCGATACTTCCCGCAAGACTACCACTAGATCCGACAGATGTCCAAACCCTATCCACCACTAGCTGGGTCTGGCGGAAGCTTAATCGGATGCTGAATGGTGGGATTCTTTATTCCTCTGCAATACCATGGGCAAACAATCACTGGCTCCTCATAACACAGGAAAAGTTGGTCCTGCGCACACTGACACAACTTACCCTACATACTTTCAGAGACTTATTCACAGACGGCCATGTCTTTTCCCGAACAGAAGATGTCAGATTCACTAATGCAACACACATGGACCACTTCATGCTGCCACACCTCCAAAGTGCCCCCCTAGCCCAGATTCCCTCGTATTCGCTTGCCCCGAAGGAATTCACTCTGCTGACACAATTGATTACAGATAGTGACGGGGGCAGACTCATTTCCAAGTTGTACCACACCTGCTTAGGCCTTCTGCCGACGCACAATGCAAAGCTCAGAGGCCTCTGGGACACAGATTTAGGGCAGCCCCTCTCAGACAAGATTTGGTATGCCTACTGGGCTCAAACATGCCTTGCCTCCCCAGTTTCCGCCACAAGTGTATACATTATAAGTTTCTTCACAGAGCTTACGTCACGTGCGACACACTGATGCAACTCGACCCCACACGATCACCCAGCTGCCCAAAATGTCACATAGAAGGGGCTTACCTTGCCCATGTGACATGGACATGTAGTCATGTTGCACCCTTTTGGAGAGATGATTCAGTCTCCTAGCCTTGATGATCAACTTCACACTTGAACCTGATCCCTTCCAGCATCATGACGTGTTGGTCAATCATCTTGCCTCACTGGGAATAAGAGACAAAGCAATCCTCCTACTCAAATCCTTCCTGTCTAACAGGACACAGTCCGTAGCGCTTGACCCGTTTGTTTCCCCAGACTTTACATTGCCCTGTGGAGTGCCTCAGGGCTCGTCGTTGAGCCCCACTCTTTTTAATCTCTACGTCACTCCATTGGCCAAATTGATAAAAATGTTTGGATTTACGTTGGTGTCATATGCGGACGACACGCAAATCATAGTGTCTATTAATAGTTCGTCCGCAGACACCGCGTTTCGGTTTAAAAACTGTATAAGTCATATTGGGAATTGGATGCAGACAAATTGTCTCAAGCTCAACGCCTCAAAAACAGAGGTCATGCTTTTTGGCAATACACCCATTGTCTGGTCAGATAGCTGGTGGACAAGTCACATGGGCCCTCTCCCGGTACCAGCTGATAAGGTCAAGAACCTGGGAGTTCTGTTTGATGCCAAGCTCTCCTTTGAGCCCCAGATTAACCATACAACAGCAACCTGCTTTTTCATCCTCAAAATCTTGAGGAAGGTACTACCGCTCATCCCGTTTGAGCTCAGGAAAACAGTAGTCACAGCCTTGATTGGTTCCAGACTAGACTACTGCAACGCCCTTTTGACCAGTGCAAACAAACGTAGTCTACAAAAATTGCAGCCTACCCAAAATGCCGCAGCTAAAGTTCTGCTTGGGCTTCCTCGTCTCGCCTCAGCTTCCAAGGCTCTTGCAGAACTACATTGGCTGCCTATTAACAAGCGCATCCAGTTCAAAGCCTTGTGCATCACATTTAAGGCAATACACGGCAAAGGCCCACGACAACTATTACAACTCCTTAAACCCTACATCCCAGGCAGATCACTAAGATCTGCTAATAGTGGCAATCTCGCCATCCCCAAAATCTCAAGAGCAAAATGGGGAGGCAAAAGCTTCTCCTATACTACCACTAAACTCTGGAACTCCTTGCCCACCTCCCTCAAAAACAAACACAATATGTTACAGTTCAGGAAGCGCTTAAAAACCTGGCTCTACCAGTAACATTTCTCTGGGAATAACTGCCTTTTAGTGTTTTTAGCGCCTAGATACCTCCGTGTCATGTTGCGCTTTAGAAATTCTTCATTTCATTTCATTACTAGGATATGTGGAGGACATACCTAAAAGTGTGCGTAGATACACAGCCACTCACTACTCCTGGCCAAGTGCGAGATCACCTTTCACTGGGAGGGCAGGAACTCACCTACGACTAAGGCTTGACTACAGAGTCTCATGTACTGTGACACTACCAGTGAACTGTATGCTATGCTCCAGCCTCCAATCTCCAGTCTCAAACACATTTAGTAGCCACTGAGACACTATCTGCTAACTTTCAATACCCTGGAGCTAGACTCCTGACTCTAACTGTGTCTTCAAATTCCTAGAAGGCTTCATGGACCTCAGTGCATAAGCGCTCTCAGTACTCTACAGTATCAGCCTCAATGTCAGAACTAATTGCCACTAACATATCACTCATGTCTCTCGATTTCCCTGCAATGTATAATCCTGTTTTGCAATGTATACCAATCCCCGGGCTCCGGGTTACATTGTTCTGTGTATGGTATGACAAAAATGATACATAAAGTAAAAAAAAAAAAACAGCATCCATGCTGATTTCGACGAGAGCACTTCACGCCAAAGTTATCATGGAAACTGCTGTGAGCTGTGACTGAGATGCAGTCCTGCTGGCCCGACTTTCATCCTGCAATGGAAGATAGCCATGCAGGAGAAGTGTGCAGACCTGCACACTTAGACTGGTGCATTCATTAATGCACTGAGGCCGGCTTACAGACACATAATTCCATGATATGGGGTTAGGTCATTCCAACAGGTCTGGCAGAAGGGTACTCTTGCTATGCTCTTGTTAGTGTACAGGTACCAATGATAGATAGGAGTAACATTAGGAACAATTAACATCGTTGAATTGTTTGTGTTATTCACCATTCTAATAATGCTTATAACGATGTGTTTTATCTGTCTTATAATAGCAGTTCCCATTTTATTTACAAAGGTTAGAGCTTTTCAATAAACATTTGGAAATACATTATCATTTCTTTTCTTTGTAACATCTTGGGCATGCAAAAGTGACAAACGAAAGGATTATATTTGTTTCAATTAGTTCCTTGGGAATCAAAGTGGTCATGTTTGAGGTTACCAGCAACATCTATATGTCAAGTACCAAACACCTGAACTCTGGTTTCCACAGGAGCAGATGAACTTTTCCTCTATCCCCAACTCCACTACCAGCGAACCTGAATTGCTCACTTGCAGCAAAGCGGAGGAAAGGGGATTGGGATGAAAAGAGAGACTGCCACAGCTGCACCTCTTCGTGACTGGATTCGAGTGACGACTTTTGAGGGCACCTGCAACAAAGAACACCATGTAACTACTATATACAACTATAAATCAATAGCTATTTAACTCTACCTCTGTTACCTGTCTTTCCAGAGTGGTTAGCTGCTCTCTTGTATCTTTTTAGAAATTAAATTTTAAGTTTCTTAACTTGTTCTTAGGATAAACAGTTCTGTTCTTTTCTTTCAGGAATGAACACTGCTGCGTCTTGTTGGTAAGTACAAATATATATATATATTTATATCTACTTGGATTAAACCTTAGAAGATGAACTGTTAAGTGAAGCTGACTGGAGTTGTAATAAGTAGTTATACTCCAGCGCAGGTGAGTCTCAATTTACTGGTAACCAAATAGTCTCTTGTCTGTAGCTATAATAATCCAGGAAATTTTGCTCACTTGAAAATGCTACTGAATGTCTCTAGCAACTGCTCCCAGAAATTGCGCTGTACTAGGGAGGAGCTCTGACTTAAAAAATGTTGATTCTAGGATTCCACACAATATCTGTAACGAAGGACAAACTGTCTGCTGACTCAGTGAAGGAGAACACCAGACTTACTTGAAGGCTCTGCTCCCAAAATATTTGGAGACCACTCCGGTATCCAAAATGCAGCTGTACTCACGAATAAGGCAGGAAAGGAACCTTCCTGTCATACCAGACAGCTTGAAAGTCTCAGGAAACCCCTCTGACGGGATTCGGATGCTCACTGTTAAATCCGGAGATTAATTTCAGGAAACTTCTCACAAGCAAAAATGGGTTTCAGAAAACGGAGGCAAGCGCGAACTTAAAAGCGCTGCCTCACCTCATGAACTTCAGTTGAAGTGCGCAGGGCTCATTGAGCACGAGCACGAAGACAGCTGCACAATCAAAACACAGAATGATGATATTTAGGATTCCTTCGTGTCTTGTCATGGCCAACCCTGACAGTACCCCCCACCAAGGCCCCCTCCCCTCTCTCCTTGGGCTTATTGGGATGGGTTCTATGAAACTCTCTAGTCAACCTAGTAGCATGCAGATTAGCTTTTGGTTCCCATGTTCTCTCCTCCGGACCATAACCTTTCCAGTCCACCAAATAGTACAACTCTCTCTTCTTAAACTTGGAATCTAAAATTCGCTTAACCTCAAATTCTTCCCCAGACTGATCTTGAACAGGAGCTGGAGGGCCTTTTTTCCTCAGATTGGGTGCATTTTTCTTAATCAAAGATACGTGGAATAGTGGATGTATCTTTAATTTAGAAGGGAGACGAATCGTAACACTCACTTGATTTACCATTCCTTCTACCTGAAAAGGACCCACAAACTGGGGTTGGAATTTTCGGTTTCCTTTTAGGCGCATATTTTGAGTCAAAATCCACACATTGTCACCTTGTTCATAAATTGGATTCTCTCGTCTCTTTTTGTCTGCCTGCTTCTTATAAGAACTTTTTGCCTTTACTAAATTACTGGTGGCTATCTGATAAGCTTTTTGTAGGTCATTGATGACGGCCTCAACTGCGGGGACATCGCTCTCTTGTTTCCCTACAAACATGTTGGGATGTCTTCCTGAATTCAAATAGAATGGAGAAAAACCTGTGGAAGAATGCACTGCATTGTTATAAGCAAATTCGGCTGCCCAAATTAGACTTGGCCATTCTCCCTCATGGTCCATCAAGAACAGACGCAAATATTGCTCCAATTCTTGGTTCACCCTTTCGGTTTGTCCGTCAGTTTCCGGATAGAAACTAGTAGACAACCGAGAATCTACTTCCAATCTCTTTAGGAAAGCCTTCCAAAAGTGTGAAACAAACTGAGGACCCCGGTTGGAGATAACCACTTTAGGAATCCCATGAGCTTTTACTACATGCAAAGTGAAAAGCGTAGATAGTTGAGTAGCATTGGGGATGGATTTCAAAGGAACAAAATGACTCATCTTGGTGAAATGATCCACCATCACCCAGATAGTTGAGAACCCTTGACTAGAAGGAAGATCTACAATAAAATCCATGGAAATAGTATGCCACGGATATGGAGCAATAGGCAAAGGATGCAACAACCCTTGAGGAGCCATTCTAGTAGCCTTCCCTTTAATGCACTGCTCACAAGATGCCACATATTGTCTCACCTGAGCCTCCATTGCCGGCCACCAAAATTCTTGTTGAATCAGTTCCAAAGTCTTTTTAACACCCTTGTGTCCTGCCAGCATATTTTCATGGAAATGTTGGATCACCAGCTTATGAAGCTCATCGCTGGGAACAAAAATATTTTCTTTTTAGTACGGTTTTCCATTCTTTATTTCTCTTCCAGTACCTCCACTGACCCACTCACTCAATTCATTATCCGAGAGGGAGTTCTTTAGCTTGTCTTCCAGATCTGAGTATTGTATGGATCCAATTATCTTTTCTTCGGGAATAACCAACCCTTTCTCAACCATTCTCTCATCATCACCAGTGTCTAGACGAGACAGGGCGTCAGCCTTTCCATTTGCAGAACCAGGCTTGTAAGTCTGAACAAAGTTAAAGTCTGCAAAGAACAGTGACCATCTCAACTGCCTTGGGGTAAGGGTTCGAGCAGATTTTAAAAATTGAAGATTCCGATGATCAGTAAAAACGGTTACCTCATGTTTTGCACCCAGCAAATAATGCCTCCACTCTTGGAAAGCATCCTTTACCGCCAATAACTCCTTATCTGCAATCGAATAGTTAATCTCTGCTGCAGTCAATGTTCGAGATCTATATGCCACTGGATGAAGCTGTCCTGTACTCCTGTGTCTTTGTGATAGGATTCCACCAATAGCCAGATTAGAAGCATCTGCTTCAACATAGAAGGGTTCCTCCGGATTAGGATGTAGAAGTACCAGAGCTGTAATAAAAATTTCTTTTAGTTCCTTGAAAGCTCTCTCAGTTTCAGTATTCCACTCAAACCTTGCCTTTTTCTTCAATAAATGAGTGAGTGGACATACTTTTTTGGAGAAATTGAGAATGAAGCGCCTGTAAAAATTGGCAAAGCCAATAAAACTTTGCACTTCCTTAACCTTTCGTGGAGGAGGCCAATCTCTGATAGCCTTCACCTAAGCATCATCCATGGAAACACCTTCAGGGGATAACACGAAGCCCAAAAACTCCACTTGAGTGGTATGAAAATCGCATTTTTCCAACTTGACAAAAAGTAGATTTTCCAGCAATTTCTTGAGAATCGCTCGCACATGCTGGACATGTTCCTTCATGTTTGCCGAAAAGATGAGAATATCATCAATGTACACTACTGCAAAGCGATTCAGAAACTCTCTTAAAATGTCATTGACGAAATGCTGGAACGCAGCAGGAGCATTACACAGGCCGAATGGCATGACCTGATACTCGAACAATCCCAGTTGAGTTCGGAAGGCTGTCTTCCATTCTTCGCCTTCCGCCATTCGCACTAAATGGTAGGCCCCTCTTAGATCCAGTTTTGTGTACACTTTTGCCTCCTTCACCTGATCCAAAAGTTCCGAAATTAGTGGCAGAGGGTATCTGTTCTTCTTGGTGACTAGATTGAGAGCTCGATAATCTATACACATTCTAAGTTTGCCATCCTTCCAAGGAATAAAAAATAGCGGAGACGAGACTGGCGACTGGGACGGATGGATGAACCCATTGGCTAGGTATTGATCCAAGTACTCCTTCAGATGATGATTCTCCGCTTCAGAAAGTGCATATATTCTGCTGCAAGGCAACGATGCTCCTGGCTCCAATTCGATCTTACAATCATAGTCTCGATACGGAGGTAATTTCTGAGCCTCTATTTCATCGAAGACAGATGCTAAATCGAGATATTCTTGTGGAATCTCTTGAACTTCCATAGCACAAATTGACCTTGCCTGACTGGCCAAAAGCAAAGGTGGTGATGTCGGATGATCAATCAAACTCCACTCATGACAGTGTTCCTTACAATAATCTGAAATCATCTCAATTGATCTCCTTGCCCAATCAATCTTCGGGTTATGCTCAGTGAGCCAAGGTAATCCCAAGATGAGCTGGAATTGAGGGGCATCGATTAGACTGAACTTCAAAATACTTAATTGTTCACCAGGTCCCCTCAAAGAGATTTCTTCTGTATCATGGACAATGGGCCCTGAAGAGAGATTGGTTCCATCTACAGCACGAACAGATTCTGGTCTTTTCTTTTTGAGAAAACAGATTCCTAATGATTTAGCAAATCTTATGTCACAGAAATTACCTGTCGCTCCGGAGTCTATCATTACTGAAACTTTATCCACTTCTGAATTTCCAAATTTGATCAAGCTGGAAATAATTAGATGAGGTGCGGAAGATTGTAAAGTATTGGCAACGAATTTAGAATCTGGAGTCGACTTATCAGAAGCTCCCACCAGAGCAACTCCTCTTACTGGTGGGGCCTGTCTTTTACCAAAGCATTATTCTTTGGCTTCTTAGTACACTCTTTACCTGAGTTACCACAATACATGCAAAGTTTCCCAACTCGTCTCTTCTCTCTTTCTTCCTTAGACAACGGTCCACGAAATGAGCTGATTTGCATAGGCTCTTCCTCAGACTTTACCTCACTGGATTTCATATTGTCAGGCTTAATTCTATCAAATCGAGGGGGAAAATGACTCACATCTTTTCGCCGTTCACTTCTTCTTTCGCTTTGACGTTGATCTATCTGCAAAACTAGATCAATTAATTCTGAGACGTCTGTGGGTCTCTTAGGGATTTGCGCCAATCCATCCTTTAACTCATCCTTGAGTCCTCTATAGAATATTGCGGCTCTCTTGGTTTCCAGCCAATTAGTCTCTACGATTAATTTATTAAATTGTGCCAAACATGCTATTAAGTCACGGTTCCCTTGCTTCAGGTCTAAGAGTTAATTATCGGTAGTTTGTGAGATGGATCGTCTGTCAAAAATACGCAAAAACTCTCTCTTAAATTCATATAAAATGTGATCGTTGTTGTTTACTAATGGCATCGACCAAGCAGCAGCATCTCCGCTCAGGTAGGACAATATGAAGGCCACCTTGGATTGATCCTCCTTAAAAATAATGGGTCTGCACAGGAAATGCAAAGAGCACTGGGTGAGGAAAATCTGGGCCTTATGGGGATCCCCACTAAATCTTTCAGGTGCTGCTAATGGAATAGTCAGAGAAATTGCATGAATAACCTGTGTCATTAATCCTGCCGCTGATGGGGACGGAGAAAACGACTGGGACTTATTTTCTTTGGACATAGGGTTCGACCCAACTGAAAACTCTTCAAATCTTTGACGTAAATAAATGGCTTCTTGACTCGACTTTCTAACTTCTTCTCTAAGGGATTTATTTTCTGCCATTGTTTCACTCAACTGTTTTTGTATTCCCTCTAGTACTGATGCCAGGTTCTTAACATCAATTCCCTCAGCCATACTGCTCAGGTGGAAGTTTGGGTAACTGGCACTTCAATCTGTCAAGTACCAAACACCTGAACTCTGGTTTCCACAGGAGCAGATTAACTTTTCCTCTATCCCCAACTCCACTACCAGCGAACCTGAATTGCTCACTTGCAGCAAAGCGGGGGAAAGGGGATTGGGATGAAATGAGAGACTGCCACTGCTGCACCTCTTCGTGACTGGATTCGAGTGACGACTTTTGATGGCACCTGCAATAAAGAACACCATGTAACTACTATATACAACTATAAATCAATAGCTATTTAACTCTACCTCTGTTACCTGTCTTTCCAGAGTGGTTAGCTGCTCTCTTGTATCTTTTTAGAAATTAAATTTTAACTTTCTTAAATTGTTCTTAGGATAAACAGTTCTGTTCTTTTCTTTTCTTTCAGGAATGAACACTGCTGCGTCTTGTTGGTAAGTACAAATATATATATATATTTATATCTACTTGGATTAAACCTTAGAAGATGAACTGTTAAGTGAAGCTGACTGGAGTTGTAATAAGTAGTTATACTCCAGCGCAGGTGAGTCTCAATTTACTGGTAACCAAATAGTCTCTTGTCTGTAGCTATAATACTCCAGGAAATTTTGCTCACTTGAAAATGCTACTGAATGTCTCTAGCAACTGCTCCCAGAAATTGCGCTGTACTAGGTAGGAGCTCTGACTTAAAAAAATGTTGATTCTAGGATTCCACACAATATCTGCAACGAAGGACAAACTGCCTGCTGACTCAGTGAAGGAGAACACCAGACTTACTTGAAGGCTCTGCTCCCAAAATATTTGGAGACCACTCCGGTATCCAAAATGCAGCTGTACTCACGAATAAGGCAGGAAAGGAACCTTCCTGTCATACCAGACAGCTTGAAAGTCTCAGGAAACCCCTCTGACGGGATTCGGATGCTCACTGTTAAATCCGGAGATTAATTTCAGGAAACTTCTCACAAGCAAAAACGGGTTTCAGAAAACAGAGGTAAGCGCGAACTTGAAAGCGCTGCCTCACCTCATGAACTTCAGTTGAAGTGCGCAGGGCTCATCGAGCGCGAGCGCGAAGACAGCTGCCGTTTACCGGTAGCTGAAACACTAGACCTGCAACCTTCAATAGAATCATTGGCGGCCATCTTGGAAATCCGCGGTTGCGGAGAATGGATTAATTGCAGCCATAACGAGACCAGCTTCAAGGAAATGGAGCGGCGAAGCCTTGCATAAAGGTACTTAGGCCATCTGCACCCTCCAAACCCAGAATGATGATATTTAGGATTCCTTCGTGTCTTGTCATGGTCAACCCTGACACTATAACTCTGAAAGGTTAGAAGTTTATATGTGGTACTGTGAGCTAGCCAAAGATCTACATTTATTGACTCATTTTCTATATTGTGAAGTCTTGTTGACCTAATACACAGTCCTTCTTATTTCGTAGGAACCGTGTAACATGGCACCCCCAAGGTTCTAGTTCTGGTACCTATTTAATGGGTCTTCTGAGTAGTCTTCTTGTGTGTGCCCAAGGCTCCTTTATCCCCTTTATACGGAGATGTCCGTGGTGATAAGGATTTATCCTCCTAAGCTTTAATAGGAAGCACCTATTTATGTCTGTAGGTTGATCAATCTTGATTTTTTAAAAGAATTGCCCCCTATAGTGTTTCCTTTCTTGAAATTCCATTCATGAAATATGGCACAACCAGTAATTATTGATGTTAATTGCACACAAGCTGTCACTATTTATTTACCAAGAAATGGGGTCGCCAATGTCCGTGGAAAAGTTACCTCTGTGGTTGAGACATACGAAGCTTATAAATGTGAAGTTTTTTATTCCTGGGTTGATTATCCTGCAGTCAATGCCAATTCACAAACATTTCACACATACACTGAGGCAGCAGTTCTGGCTGCATATAGACCTTATGAATAATTCGAAATACTATTAACTTACCAGGAACATCATAATTGGTTTCAAAGCACCCTCCCACATAAACTTTAAAATGTAAGACTGGGCCCTCTCAGTAATAAAGGGGCAACCTGGCCAGACTTAGCAAGCTATTCTCCTTATCTGCATACAAATGCATTAAACCAGAGTGACATGCTTGCTCTCTTAAACCATTTGGTTAGGCTGTATCGATGTCTGATGCAATGCATTATGCATACATTAACTACTGCCCCAGGAAGGGCTCTTCAAGCTGGACAGACACAGTTAGCTGTGCCTGCAATTAGTCCAGTTACCATTAATGCCATTATGGGTAAGAGCCCTACCAAACGTAATGAAATTACATTTTGGATTGCACAAAACCAAACCAGCTTGAGGCAGTGTTGCCCCATATACGACTCCAAGTTAAATTTAGAATTCTCACTATCTGTCTTCCTCTTGGTATGGTTCCCCCTGTAAAGGAGTGTAGTACATGGGGTACTGTATTTGCTGCCATGTACACCATTACTCATGGTACTCCTTCTATTGTAGATTTATCTGAAGTCCTTAAACAGATTCTGGCTGAACATGGAGGGGTCCCTACCCTAGATTTGAGGATTACAATCTCACTGGCAACTTTGCCAAAGTTTCCTCAATAATTTTAAGTAATATTAAAGAGGAGGCAGCTCCTTTGGCGATTCGCTCACAGTTCGCTTTAGTTCCCCTTGCGGATCAGGAACTTGAGTTATCTAAAATCATTTCTGAAACCTATACTTCTATAGGTAGTGATAGCTTGGCAACCAGGCCTAATAAGCCACAACTTAAAGGCAAATCTGATGCAGATAATAACCTAGCAGACACCTGAGTCTTCTACAAAATGCTGGGATAAAAATAAAGACATAGCTAAAATTAAACATAGACTGGATCTCCGCAACTGGAGTCTTCCCGAAAAATGTTACATTTTACTTAACCGCTATACACTTATACAGCCTGATAGGTATCAGTATTCTGATGCACATCCTTCTCATTCCTTTCAGGACTCTACAGACAAGTGGTCAGAGAGAGGGGGACGAGGCGACCGTAGGCATGAGTATGTGAAACTGAAATGGACTCCCAGTTCTCGTCTGATCTAATCATTAAAAAGGAAGAGAAACTTCCACAGCAAAAATCACAATTTAAAAAGAAGAAAGTAGCAGGAATTTCTGGCTAAATATGCCACACATACTCAGAACTCTTCTTTGGAACAAGACCTGGGCAAGAACTCTTCTCGAGAGTGCAGCAGAGGTCACAGTAGTTTACCAGACTCTTCAAGAGTTTCTGGTGGTGGTGAAACCGACTAATGACTATGTGCAGGTTGAAACTGCAGACCAGCGGCTAAGCCCTCCTGATAGTCTTTATTCTTTGGACATACAAATAGAGGGTATCATACCACGTACTATTAAAGTAATAGTCTGGGGGAATTTAACTAATGAATACAACATTCTCTTGGCTGAGACTGATTGGCCACCAGAGCTTGTAAGAAAAGTCTCACAGGGGGAAGATGTAATCAAACCTTCCTTTTCCATTCTTGTCCCTGAGGAAGTTAAATCAGCATATGCTGAAGAATGGGCTCTTGCACAAACTTCAGCATTATATTGCAATCAGGCGGGTTGGGATAAAGACTCACCTTATCATGTTATACCTGTAAGGTCCAGCCCGCAGGTGCAAGCACAATACCATATTAAACATGAAGCTAAATGGCCTGTTAAGGAGATTCTATCACAATTAGAATATCAAGATGTGATTGAGCCTTGTGTCCCTCCGATGAATAATCCATTATTTCCTGTACTTAAACCTTATCATTCCTATCGTATAGTCTTAGACTATCGACAATTAAACAGTCACACGTGGACTTTTGCTGTGCAAAATTCATATAGCACTGATTTAGTAAACAACATTGTTCGTAAAAGAAACAAAAACATTTCCAATGGTTTTTTCTGTCAAAATATAGCGCCTTAAAGTCACAATTTGACCACGTTCTCAGCCCTAGGAGCCCAGCCAAGATTCTGTAGGCTCCCACAAGGGTATAAGAACAGTCCAGGTCTGTTTCTTGCACGAGTGACACAAATTTTACAAGAAATTGACTCAGACGCTTTGTTTTACGTTGATGACATTTACTTCACAGATGATGATTAAAACACACATTTGGCCAGAGTGGATCGTATTATTTTAGGATTAGCTGACAATGGGTAAAAATTAAGTTTTCTAAAATCTAAAATTGCTTTTCTCAGTGTCCTGTTTTTTTCCAAATGATCAAATGAACGCATGATCAAATGAACGCAAAAGCTTAGCACCACGTTTCTTATAGAAATGTGCTCTTTTGCAAACACCAAATTCCTTGAAAAAGCTTCAATCGCTTTTAGGATTTCTCAGCTTTGGTAGAACATTCATACCAGACTATGCACAATGGGCTAAACCATCGTACGATTTAATTTGTCCTGAATTTTCTAATAAAAATTGGACTACTGAACATACTGATATTCTCAGAAACTTCCAAACAGATATACTCGAGTTAACACTACTAATTTAGTGATCCAAATAATTGTGTGTTCCAGTGCTTACACATATGTTTTATTTAATGAAGGAGAAACAGTGCTGATTTCATATAAATTGCATTTATATTTCAACCCGGGAATGCGTTGTGTATCGACAGAAAAAATGTTGACTGCAGTTCAGACAGCCGTCTTGAAACAACATCCATTGGCTCAAGGGAAACACATAATCGTGGTGTCTCATGTTCCGGCCTTAGAGGCTGTCACCAATGCCAGCATCCCTAACGTGAAAGCCTTCCATCCAAGATGGAGCCAGTAAGTCACTTCCTTAATAGTTACTGATGTTAATTACATTTTTAACCCTACTTTGCAAAAACAGGAATACCTCCACTATGAACAACAATACCAAGTGTCTAGTGAAAATTTGCCTCTAGATTAGTATGCTTTCATAATCTTTACTTATGCTTCAGCCCAGTCCGCAGTTGGTACTAAGGTACTAAGTACAAGTACTTGGTCGCATGTGCTGCAGTAAAAGGTATCATGAAAGATGGTGTATTTCAGGCAAAAAAAACATGTACAGTAACTTTAGGTGACTGTACCGCTCAGCTGGCTGAATTGAAAGCTTTGGTTCTGACATTGCAAAATACAGATTCAGAATTCCGCACACTGATATTGTGTTATTCTTATTACTGCGTTCAGTCCTTTAATGATAATTTACCTTATTGGTGCTTGAATGGATTCAGACATTCCAAAGGTACTGCTATCAAGCATAAGCTTCTTTGGGGTAAGCTGGCTGCACTAAAAGATGCTTTCCCACAGGCTCATGTGATCCACACATTGAGTCCTCAACATGTTGGTATACACGTTGCAGGGAATTCGTTGGCTGATGGAGCTGCCAAGGCGGCTGTTCCGACTATGTAAATTGCTGAATTTACTCGTTCACATACAAGGATAGATGATGACATCATGACTGCCATTAACGATAATAGGGTAAACCCTGCGTCCCTCAGAACCTGGGTGTAGGTAATATAACCTACAGTGAGTTCTGTTGGGTGGAACAATTGCTTAGTAAACACAAAGTAATAAAAATAATATATTAGCAGTGTCTTTTCTAAATGACACTTAATATCAATAAATGTCTCGTAAGTATTTAGACACAGATAAAGGTCAAAACACATCGTAAATGAAGGTTCAATTTTTCATGTATATTATTTATAATAATCAATTTAGTATATGACTGTCACAAACACAAATAGCAAACCAAACAACATAGATAACGTGACTTTAGTGAGCCATGCGACATGAGGTGCATGCGTGCTATAGACAGATATCCAAGACATACAAATTAGAACCATGTATATACAATATAGATTAGTGTAGGTCCGTCCCTTTCTAAATACATCAAGTTCTGTGATGACTCTTTGGAATTCATTCTTCTTAGTATACGGGTGGTGAGACTAAGGACATGAGCAGACCAAGAAGCGTGACGTTTCGACCCAGAGGGTATGCGCAATTGAATAAACGTCACTGCAGGTCTTCTTCAGGACTGGTAAATGAAATATGAAAGCCAACTCTAAAGTAACCCTCCAGTCCTGGATGGAGTCTAAATCTAAGCGATAGAGAAGAACCCTGAATCATCTCTCTAGCGCACCAATCAAGAAGCTCTTCGCTCTTCCACAACTGGCCAATACCAGCGCGGTCTTTGTTGACGTCAGTTCTATTCCTGTCCTTACTGACCCCTCCTTTACAAAAATTATCGGCAGTTTTCTTTACCTTCTCTTCTCGACAAAATGTATTAGTTACAACGTAAAACACATTACCATTGTCTGTTTCGCTAAACAAAAGAGATAGTTTGTTCTAACTTACAAGAATACTGTCTCGTTCAATAAGTGTAGCACTTCTCTCTACCTTGCCCTTCTCTCAAGCAAGGGGTAAACCCGTTTCTCTGGGGATAAAACACATGTGGAGACTACACTGCTCCTGAGAATTAAGGCCAGAGTTTCACAAGAAAACCTGTTGCTATTTCACTTAAACGTATTTTATACATGAAATGTCCCTAACATAACACAATCCTGTGTTATCACCAATTTGAAAGTCAGACAATGCACTATTCCGTGTGACTTCTCTTGCCACACGTGTCCACTTCCTACTTTCCGGAAGCTTCAAAATTTCGACTTACACATAACATAATACAAACTTGACATAAAGTGTTAGACATGAAAAATCAATAAATCAGTAATCAATAATCACCAAACTAATCTATAGTAACCATAACTCTGCTACCAAGAAATCTGATCCAGCGCGGCTAATATAAATTTCTCCTTAGGACACTAATCCAGGTAAAAACACTTATGCAACCTATTATCAATTAAACCTTATGTCGGTGGGGCCCATGACACCGCATAACATACATTCATTCAATATCTGGATTTCACGCCAAGGAGAATGTGCTGCTGGACGAACAGGATACCTTGTTGAATTTGACAGAATAATAATTCATACATTATATGCATTAACCTTTGATCCTGTTGGTTCTAAACATCAAGGTACTCTGCTCTTTGGTTGATGGACCAACTAGTAGAATAAGTTGATGGTGATTAAGACCAGCTCAATCACAATTAAAACCTTTTAACATTATAAATCATAAATGTACTAAAGAACCACAGACTCATTTTAAGTTAGAATATATTTTTATCTAAATTTGCAATCAAAATAGGTGAAATTCTTTATTAATCAAACACATTTAGTATATCAATAATCATTTAAGAAAAGTTTAATAGAAAATGAAAATTTATGCATTACCCATGGTCATAGGACGCTGACAGGAATGGTTCACCAAGGAAGATAAACCGCAGATCACAGAATAGAACTCCCAAACTGACTGACTGTCCCGCTAACCTCCTCGGACGCACCTCCCGGGCAGAATTCCCGCAATGATCTCGTTCCTTCCCCAGTCAAAGTTCAAAGTCAAAAAATGACAGAGTCTTTCACAGTATCGAGGTGGAAAAATGAAAAATAAAGAAGCGGCATGGCAGGAAAAACACCAACCACAGCAGCAGCAGCATCCACATCAGTAGCAGCAGCAGCAGCCCACCCCACATAAGAGCAGACTCTCTTATACCCTATTCTCTGGCTTACTACACATAAAAGTTGCAATCCTTAGGGGCAAGAATCACGCTAATTGGTCCATTTGAGGGGTGGTGATGGTCACCTCATCGCCCTCCTTGTTCAAACTGGTTTAGGGACAATAAAACACACACTGAGTCTCATGACTCTGGGGTCAAAAGCAGTCCAACTTGTCCATTCATTTTGTAGCGATCTTTGATGGTCACATTTTGGTTCGTCCATTGTCACTCAGTTCTTTCTCATCCATTCCCATGAATACATGCTGAATCTTTTTGGCACACTCTTTATTGTAGGTCAGTTCGACCTTGACATCTCTCACTCCGGGCACAGGCCGCATTCACGTGACTTGATTTTCTTTATTGCTTCTGCGCAGAGGCCATCTTGGCCGTCTCATGTGATCTCATCGTCTCTGGCAACCATTTTTGAAGCATGGCCTAACAGGCCCGAACGAACTATCATAAGAACAAACACAACCGAAATTAAAACAAAGAAAATAAGCCTTTCTGTTTACCACCCGCCATTCTAAAAACCTGTGTTAGGTGTTACCTAGCAGAAGCGACATTTAAAGCCATTTTACTTACCATCTGCATTCTTTTGCCACAATACAAATCTACTACGCAACATAAATCATGCAATTTCACTCTAATTAGTACGCAATAGTAATACTAAAGTTAATTAACTTCACATTTGTAAGTTGATTAGATTTTGCACAAATCTGCATGTTACCCATATATAGGGGCCGATTCCGATCTCGGTCGGAGGCGCACCCAATACTATTCGGTCGGGAAAAAAGCCATGCGAAAGCCAGTTTCCCGACCGATCCGTACAGTACACCGAACGAGCAAGTACGATGCGCACAACAGCAAAAATCCCGGCCGAGCCGTACTCACCCAAACCAGGTCCTGTTCTCCGACCGAGGCGAATCCGGAAACGCCGAATCGAGTCGCACGGAAGGGAAAATGCAGCCCCGTCCGGCCGGACAAGTACGATGCGCTTTCCGTACGCGCCGAACCCGTCGCTACGCACGGCACGTCAAAGCATCCGGGAGAGGCGCACATAAGCTCCGAATCGCGCCACAACACGATCCACGGCTACGAGACGAACACAGCACCGACGAGGACGACGCGAAGCGACGAGGACGAAGCCAAGCGACGAGGACGACGCGAAGCAACGAGAAGGACGAACGACACGAACCAACCATGAATCCCTTCGTCCCGATCATACCAATATTCTACATCTACTACCGGAACAGGCACGGACGCGTACGGCGCAGAAGGTAAGTCAGACACCAACCACAAAACACATACAACACGTACACGACACATCACACACATACACTGGGAATCTGAATATACTTACACCAGCAACAGCAGCACCATAGGGGCGGGATGCCCATCACCAATGCCACATATGCACACAGGGGCCTGAATGCGCGCCACCACCCCAACCCAGGGGGCTGGATGCCAACCACCACAACCACCCTCAACCAGGGGGGCAGGATGCCTACCACTACTACCACCCTCACCCAGGGGGGCAGGATGCCCACCACTACTACCACCCTTAGCCAGGGGGGCTGGATGCCTACCACCACCCTTAGCCAGGGGGGCTGGATGCCTACCACTACTACCACCCCCACCCAGGGGGGCAGAATGCCTACCACTACTACCACCCTCACCCAGGGGGGCAGGATGCCCACCACTACTACCACCCTCACCCAGGGGGGCAGGATGCCCACCACTACTACCACCCTTAGCCAGGGGGCAGGATGCCTACCACTACTACCACCCTCACCCAGGGGGGCAGGATGCCCACCACTACTACCACCCTCACCCAGGGGGGCAGGATGCCCACCACTACTACCACCCTTAGCCAGGGGGGCTGGATGCCTACCACTACTACCACCCTCACCCAGGGGGTGCCAGATGCCCACCACTACCACCCTTAGCCAGGGGGCAGGATGCCCACCACTACTACCACCCTTAGCCAGGGGGGCTGGATGCCTACCACTACTACCACCCTCACCCAGGGGGCAGGATGCCTACCACTACTACCACCCTCACCCAGGGGGGCAGGATGCCCACCACTACTACCACCCTTAGCCAGGGGGTGCCAGATGCCCACCACTACCACCCTTAGCCAGGGGGCAGGATGCCCACCACTACTACCACCCTTAGCCAGGGGGCTGGATGCCTACCACTACTACCACCCCCACCCAGGGGGGCAGGATGCCTACCACTACTACCACCCTCACCCAGGGGGCAGGATGCCTACCACTACTACCACCCTCACCCAGGGGGGCAGGATGCCCACCACTACTACCACCCTCACCCAGGGGGGCAGGATGCCCACCACTACTACCACCCTTAGCCAGGGGGGCTGGATGCCTACCACTACTACCACCCTCACCCAGGGGGTGCCAGATGCCCACCACTACCACCCTTAGCCAGGGGGCAGGATGCCCACCACTACTACCACCCTTAGCCAGGGGGGCTGGATGCCTACCACTACTACCACCCCCACCCAGGGGGCAGGATGCCTACCACTACTACCACCCTCACCCAGGGGGCAGGATGCCCACCACTACTACCACCCTTAGCCAGGGGGCTGGATGCCTACCACTACTACCACCCTCACCCAGGGGGGCAGGATGCCCACCACTACTACCACCCTCACCCAGGGGGTGCCAGATGCCCACCACTACCACCCTTAGCCAGGGGGCAGGATGCCCACCACTACTACCACCCTTAGCCAGGGGGGCTGGATGCCTACCACTACTACCACCCCACCCAGGGGGCAGGATGCCTACCACTACTACCACCCTCACCCAGGGGGGCAGGATGCCCACCACTACTACCACCCTTAGCCAGGGGGGCTGGATGCCTACCACTACTACCACCCCCACTCATAGGATGGACAATGCATGACACAACAAGCACACCACAACCTAGGGAATGCAAGATTAAGACATCCCCCCACCACCATGACAAGCGTGTGAGCAGGCTGTGTCAAATGCCTACAACACCGAACATGACATTGAACATACAATGTGACCCCCTAGCACATGTGCCACACATATATGTGTGTGGCACCCACAATGCAAGCAGCCCATGACCATTGTGGCAATGGGGCCTAAACCCCCATCATCACAGTGACCAAAAGGCAAGTGTGGGGTCCATAGCTGAAGCACATTTTGACCATTGTGGCAATGGGGCCTAAACCCCCATCATCACAGTGACCAAAAGGTAAGTGTGGGGTCCATAGCTGAAGCACAGTTTGACCATTGTGGCAATGGGGTCTAAACCCCCATCATCACAGTAACCAAAAGGCAAGTGTGGGGTCCATAGCTGAAGCACATTTTGACCATTGTGGCAATGGGGTCTACACCCTCATCATCACAGTGACCAAAAGGTAATTGTTGACAAAGAAAGAGCTGCAACTGCCAAACTGCATGGATCATTCCTGGTCACAGAACCAAAAACTCATCTGTGGCAAAGTAGTGTATGTGTCCCATTGCAACATAAATTGGGGGAGCCAAATACTGCAGTGCAAATGAAACATTCCTTTGGCCATGTGCAGACAAACAACACCCATGGTGGCTGAGACCGTCAATAGTCATCAATGACACAATGACAGAAGTGACCATCAGAATGCAGAACCACATATTTGCACCAATGGGCACACAAATGCAGATACCCTGTGGAGACAGCAGATGTGAGGTGAACAGATACCATACCATGGCAGCAATGGGACACACAAACCATGATCACTGTGCTGACCGATGACCTAGGAGTCCCAGGGACAGCAGGGGAAACACACCAAACAACATACAGCCAATGGCACACCCAAGATATGCCAATGCAGTGGTGCAGATGCACAAACACAAACAGGCAGACCAACACTGTCATCATACACAGCAGGTGAGGGGTGGGGGTGCCATTGTCCCCAGGCAACAACACAACACATGAGGAGAGCTGAATACCAATCATACAGATGTGCATACACTGCCACACTAAGGTAACTCATGGATCCAAATCCCCTATGTGGGCAAGCAGGCATTGACAGGTGAGAGGGAGCACAAAACACACATGTCACACAGGCACGTAGGAACAACAACTGACACAGCAAGTCACAGACACACCACAGCACCACCCCCAGGGCCCCCACAATGTGGTGACCCTGGGCTGAAGAAAAATACCACTGTGATGACAAAGCTAAATGTCGTTCACACTGTGAACCACAGTCAGGTGTCCTGAGCAACTAACTACCATCACACCTACACAAGCACAAATCAATCAGCATGGCCAGTAAGCCAAGGCCAACATGGAGGCAGGGGACTAGCCGGGCAACAACTCTCATCTGCACACACTCAACACCACACCCCTCGACCTCCAACAATGTGCAGCAGTGAAGTACACATGCACTGGTGACATTGCACATGCACCCATTACTATTCCAGGGTGGTGGGTGGGAACCAAGGTGTAGAAACACATCACACATGGACACTCAACAAGACTCCTGAATGTCTGACACACTGCACACTACGCTGTACATGGACATGACGGCAATACCACACCGACCAATGGGATCCCAGCCACAGTCACACACCAATGAAGAAACCAAGGTCACCCACAAAGAACACACATAGACAACAACCAACATTGCAGCCCGGACCCTAAGGAGTGCCAGCAGTCACACACACAACGTGTCACAATCACTGAAAGATAACACAAACTGGAAATCACATGACAGGGGCAAACAACAAGTGCCAAAGGGAAACCTGACTGTGACCCATCTGCGTCAGCACACAAACTCTGCCCTGACAGCAAACACACCTATGGGTGACACCCTGATGACCAGTAATGTGCCATGCACCCACATCACAGAGAACACAGGGAGAAGACTTTGGGGGAACATAGCTCAAGTCAGCAAGCATCACAAACAGGTACAACACTAGGGATCACAGCATGCGCAGATGAATGGAAGTGAACACACAGACATGCACATACAACACACACCTTGGGCGCAGGCAATGTCACACGTGTACACACTGCCATGAGGGGACTCCACTCCTGTGTGAGGAAAGCTGTGCCATATGTTGCCTCAGTAGGGCCCCATCATGTCAGCTGAGCACTTGGTCACACAATCAACAATTAGCACCAAATGAGGGCTCCCATCACATCAGCCTGGTCATGGATGTGCCAACGGAATCATCAGCACAGATCCAACACACTTGTATAGCAATGTTGCACTGACTACACGGATGAGTCCCTCCCCATTGATGCCCAAACCTGCATGTCCACTGGAGATGGCAACACGGTCAGGGAAGTAGACAAAAGCAACGATGGCAGGCACAACAGATGTGCAGGGGTGGAAGCCACAGATGTGAAATTGCCAATGTAAGTAGGAAACCCATTGCCAAATACTGAACACATGACACCCTCAGATGCTGCTATTGATGACATGGATACACCACATGATAGGACACATTCCCCCTGGACCACATGGGTTCCTGCACAGTAACACTTCATAATCATGAGACCAGATATCACCATCACTGCAGCAAGGGCATGGTTAGCTGCACCAACAACATGTACATCTGAAGCATGAGCACTAGAGAAAAGAAAGTTGCTTTATTCAGCATATGTGTTGAGGCCAAACGAAGTCCTGAAAAAAGAGCAAAGGCCAATGGCCAGTCCATTGTCAAAGTTCAAACAGGGTGACACTGGCAGATGTCACCCTACGCATGCCTGCACAATACCAGGGACAATCCACTAGGAGGGGCAACCGGGGGCAGGCCAGGCACCGCAGGGACAGGATCAGGGCTCACCAGGGGGAGTCAGGGAAGGGGTGGTGGGTGCTGGAGAGCCACTGACAACTGCAGTGGAGGTGTCTGACATGGTGTGTGCCGGCACAACTGGGGGCATGACACAGATGTCGTGGGTGCCGGCAC
Source organism: Calotriton arnoldi (assembly GCA_963921515.1). Classification (NCBI taxonomy): domain Eukaryota; kingdom Metazoa; phylum Chordata; class Amphibia; order Caudata; family Salamandridae; genus Calotriton; species Calotriton arnoldi. Next base: position 424,258 of record CAWUFW010014045.1, read on the forward strand.
AACTGCAGTGGACCCTGCAGATGGGGTGGACAGGTCCGCCACTGCAGTGCCCAAGTCAGACAGGGCGGTAGTGGACTCCACTGCAGTGCCTACCTCCAGGGGAGGAGAATGGGGAACAGGCAAGGTGGGTTGGACAGAGGGGGAGGACACCCTCACCACATCAGTGGCACAGACAAGCGCAGCGGGGGTGTGGTGCTGGGAGAGCAAGTGGCAGGGGGAGAAGGCCGGAGCATCTTGGGGATGGTATATCTGTGGGTGGGGGAACCTGGGGCAGGGTGTGGTGGGGGCACCTGTGCAGTGGGGGCCTGAGGGATGGAGGACGGAGACCTTGTGCCTGAGCTGCAGGGCGGTGGCGGGGTCTTGCTCTTAGCACTCCGGGGGACTTGCGGGTGGGGGCCTCAGTCCGTCTGCGCCTGGGGGAGGGTGTCCGGGGGCGAGGGGCACTCTGCTCCGTGTGGGTGGGCTTCCTCTTCCCCCGGGATGCTGGAGCAGCTTCATCGGTGGGGAAGAGGCCGAGGTCACAGAGGAAGAGCTGCTGTGACTTTGGGGTTGCAGGTGAGGCAAGGGAGGGTGCTTTGGAGGGAGAGGGAACTGAGGACTGCGCAGTGCATGTGGATGCGTGTGTGTGTTCCAGGGCCCCATCCCCTGTGAGTCTGGCTTCAGTCCCCTGAATGTGCTTGCGTGTGCGTTTTGTCATTGGCGTGTGTGTCAGTGTGCTGGATGTGTGTGTGCTGGTGTGTGCCAGTGTGTGTGTGCCTGGGATGGGTAAGGTGCTGGGGAGTGTGGATGGAGCAAAGGCAGGAGGGGTGAGGGACCGTTTGAGGAGGGACACTGCTGCCGTCAGGGAGGAGTCCATGGACCTATTGCCCCTCTGTAGGTCAGACATGCCCGATGAGATGCCCTCCATGAACGACACCAGCTGAGTCAACAGCGCGGTGTGCGCATGGAGGACACTCAGCATGGCTGTCTGCCCTACATGGAGCTGGCGAAGGAGGTACACAGACTCCTCACTCAGGGCAGCAGGGGACACAGGGGCAGGGGGTGCGGTGCCTGGCCCAAAGGAGACACGCTCCCGGACATGGGAGCCTCCACGGACCTGGGGAATGGGAGCCGATGGGAGGGCGGTGGTGGTGCTGGTGGTGGCGGGGACAGCAACACTAGCTGGGGTGTGGTGGCTGCTGACACCCGCCTCCACAAGGGAGTCATCCTCCGAGTTGCTCTGGTCCTCAGCTGAGGTGGATGCTGCTGAGGACTCCTCGGTGTGGCTCCCCTCGCCCTCCGTGCCACTGGGTCCCTCCGACCACTCCTCGGCTGCTGACCCAGTCTGGCTCTCCGGCTCCTCCTGGTCCGTGGAGCTGTCCCCTTCCGTGGCCGTGGATGTATCTGCAAACAATGGGGAAACAGACAGACATCAGTCACCTGCACATAACGCACACACCACTGTGAGCACAGCACATCACAGAGCAAGCCCTGGCATCATTAGTTGTACATTGCTAAAAGTGCACTAATTGAACAGGAGAAGTCAATTGTCAGTCTGATGCCAAGCATGGCACTCACATCCCACATGGCCTTGCACCCATCTGTCTGGTGTCTGTTGGATTGCAACACCCCAGTGTTGACACATGCACCAAGTACACAGTAGTTGGACAGTGCAGAGGACACGGTGTGGACACATCACAGCTCTTGCCACTGAGTCAGTACAGGTTTACGGATGTAAGGGATGCCCAGAGTCAAATAGGAAATGCATGTGATGCATACCAGCGACAGACACCATGATGCACCCATGTCCTGATAGCCAGCGCCACTATGGTGTGCATGTAGCACATGTCACTCCCCTGCAGGATCACCAATCAGTAGACACATGCCATGGCGGAGGCATGACTGCAAAGTCATACATCACTGTCTCAGTGATGTATGACTTTGCAGCCAGACAACAACACTCTGCACTGTGTCACAATAGTAGGTCATGGGGAATGCAAGTCCTGGAGCTGCACAAGTGCACATGTACATCCCCCCACAACACATCCTCTTAACCCTCATCTGTCCAGGTCATACCTATTGGACATATGGGAGACCTGTGACACTACCCTACATGTCAGAATACAGGCATTGTGTAAGCAATGGACCCACCCATGATGCCCACCACAGAGTCAGGGAAACAGATGCTGTCTCCCACCTTGAGTCAAGCAAACTGCAAGGACACAGTCCTAAGTGACAGAATTCCCTGCATGTAAGGGCCACACCTGGGTATCAGATGAGGAGTGGGCAGTGCACAATAGAGGGACATGGCTCCTGGACAACATGACTGCTGTACTGTGGCAGTTCAACCTGGCCCGAGGAGGGCACATAACATGTTAGACAGAGTACACAGTGCAGTCTTTGACTCACCCCCTCCTTGCTGCTCTCTGGCCTTCAGCTGCCCATCCAGGTCTGGAAAGACCACCGCCAGGATCCTGAGCATGTGGGGGTCAGGGTCCGTGTTCCGCCCCTCCTGCGAGGAGGCGACAGCTTCAGCTGGACCCGTGCAATCCTCCGGGTCCAGCCCCGAAGGTCCTGCCACCTCTTTTGGCAGTTGCGGATCCGGCGCTTGTAGACCCCCACGGACCGGACAGCCCGGACGATGTCCTTCCAGATCTCATGCTTCCGATGGGCAGAAGCCTGTCAGGATGACAAAGTGATAAGGACATTACTACACATGCAACATATCCGTGCATGACACAGTTGCATATACATGTCGCAATCACAGGGGCACATGGTGTACCCAGGCAGTGCACGGCTGCCCATGGACAGTTTTCCAGAAGTCACTACATGGTATCATAGCATGGGGAGTAAAACCCTGTTCAGAAGCACTGTCACTGCACCATACCTGTCCAGTGCAAGTCACTACACACTATGGGGGGTGACAACTACTCAGTGAGCCTGCTAGCCAGTGGTGTGCTGACTCTCAGCCTTGCTAGTCAGACAAAATGCACATTCAGAAAGGCAGTGCACAGAACACTCACCTGCTCCCCTGGTGTCCCATACAGCTTGCTGTACTGTGGAAGTAGGCTGTCCAGCAGGGCCTGGTTCTCTTCAAGGCTGAAGGCTGGGGCTCTCTCCACAGTACGTGCCATTGCAGGGTCCAGAGGGGCAGAGACAGCAGCAGTGCAGTGGCAGATGTCGTCCTGGAGCATGTAGTGCAGGCAAGTGGGCTCTCAGGGGAACATGCAGCAATATATATGTGCTGGAGAGGCAGATACTGTCCCTTGTGTCCAAAGTGATAGGTCCAAGTCGTTTGCATCTTCTGAATCTGGCCAATCCATGGAATAGCAGCACCAAAACACGCCCACAGCATCCTTCAAATCTTCAACTTCATGACATACATTATTTTGCAACATTGTTGTGGGTGACCAACTGATTTTCCAGCAACCGACTCGTTCGAATATTCAAAAACGCGTCCGTTGCCAGGCAAGCCCATTGTCAATGGGTGCGCACCGATCGGTCCATTGCTGTTCAACGCGCACAGGGGTACAACGCGTACCCGCACACATTGAAAGCAATGGGCCGGCCGGAGGCACCGATCGGTCCATTGCAGTACAACGCGCACAGGGGTACAACGCGCACTCGCACACATTGAATGCAATGGGCCGGCCGGAGGCACCGATCGGTCCATTGCTGTTCAACGCGCACAGGGGTACAACGCGTACCCGCACACATTGAAAGCAATGGGCCGGCCGGAGGCACCGATCGGTCCATTGCTGTTCAACGCGCACAGGGGTACAACGCGTACCCGCACACATTGAATGCAATGGGCCGGCCGGAGGCACCGATCGGTCCATTGCAGTTCAACGCGCACAGGGGTACAACGCGTACCCGCACACATTGAATGCAATGGGCCGGCCGGAGGCACCGATCGGTCCATTGCAGTACAACGCGCACAGGGGTACAACGCGTACCCGCACACATTGAAAGCAATGGGCCGGCCGGAGGCACCGATCGGTCCATTGCTGTTCAACGCGCACAGGGGTACAACGCGTACCCGCACACATTGAATGCAATGGGCCGGCCGGAGGCACCGATCGGTCCATTGCAGTACAACGCGCACAGGGGTACAACGCGTACCCGCACACATTGAATGCAATGGGCCGGCCGGAGGCACCGATCGGTCCATTGCAGTACAACGCACACAGGGGTACAACGCGTACCCGCACACATTGAATGCAATGGGCCGGCCGGAGGCACCGATCGGTCCATTGCTGTTCAACGCGCACAGGGTACAACGCGTACCCGCACACATTGAAAGCAATGGGCCGGCCGGAGGCACCGATCGGTCCATTGCTGTTCAACGCGCACAGGGGTACAACGCGTACCCGACACATTGAATGCAATGGGCCGGCCGGAGGCACCGATCGGTCCATTGCAGTACAACGCATCACTGTACATGTGACTGGCATATGTCAGCATGCCTGTCTCAGATGGACATATGCCAGCCACAGATAGCTCCCAGGGAGTGAGGGGCACACCTACATCACGACAGCCTGTCCAAACCTTATCATAAGGCATGTAAGGCTGCATTTCCTATTGTGTGTATGTTGGTGTACATGTTGTCCTGTGGGTGTCACCTGTGGGCAGCCACCCCCAGGCTGTGCACGTGTTCATGGGGACAGGATCATGGGTGTTACGTGTACGTGACCACTGTGATGTGCAACTGTTCATATCTGTGCATGTGCCATGGTCACATTTCACAGTGGTGTTTGTGTATGTCATGTCACATACCCCGTGAGTCCCATGTGGGACGGTATGTTTGAGCCAGGGTGTCCCAGTGGCACAATAGTGATGGCCCTCCACAGTCTTTGTGCATGTAGTGTTTACAATGTCTCTGATTTCATGTGCACAATGGGAGACAGTCTCCACATCCACGTTGTGTGTGCATGGACTCTGATGTTGTGCGTGTGTGTCACAGACGTCCATGGCTCTCCTGCCATGGCAAGTGTAGCCACTACCTGTGGGGGTCATGTTTGTTTTGTTGTGGTGTACACATGATACTCCAGGTGATGCCAGTGTCCATGTGGCATTACAGGGTCCCTGGGAATGTGCCTGTCGTTGAGCTGTGGTGCCTGGGGCACATCTGTCCTCACATGTCACTGGGGGGTGACTGTGACACAGCATCATGATATCCAATGGGCCAACCTGGGACAAATTGATGCCACCTGTAGGACCGTGTTGACAGATGTTGGCCATGTATGTACCATAAATGTCGTTCCGGTACTGCACACTTCATGTAGTTGTGCCTCATGATGATGTATGTTGGGATCTTGAGTGTGTTCAATGCCGCATATGTGGGGTGACTGACGATCTTGCTTACTTCTCCTCTGCACTGCAGGGCTCCTGCTGTCCATCGGCCATTCCCAGACCTGGCAACGATGGTGGAACGGGACAGCATCCGACGGTACCGCTTCACCAGGCAGCTGATTGAGGATTTGGCAGTGCAGTTGTCCCCACATTTGCAGCCTGGCCGGCCGTATCCTACAGCGCTGACCCCCAAGGTGAAGGTGATGGCAGCCCTACACTTCTTTGCCACCGGTACCTTCCAACATACTGTGGCGTCTGCTGGTGGGATGTCACAGACCATGTTCAGCCGTGTGCTCCGCGATGTTTTGGCGGCAATGTTGCTCTTCCTGAACCGGTACATCTATTTCCCTAGACTGCGACGACTCACTGACGTGAAGAGTGACTTTTATGCCCTGGGGAGGATGCCGCATGTCATTGGCTCCATTGATGGGACACATGTGGCTTTGGTACCACCACAGGCCCAGGAGCAGGCCTACAGGAACCGCAAGCACTACCACTCGGTCAATGCACTGGTGGTGTGTCTTGCAGACATGACCATCACACACGTGTGTGCCCGTTTCCCTGGTTCAGCACACGATGCCTTTGTGATGAGGAGTAGTCGCATCCCCAGGTTGATGGCACAGATGCAGAACCAGCGAGCCTGGCTTGTCGGTGTGTACTGACTTTGTGCCATTGTGTGTGATCTGATCTGTAGTATTCCGCCCACTTTTCCAAGTCAGCTGATGTGCACTTGTCTGTCCGTAGGTGACTCGGGATACCCCAACATGCCGTGGTTGCTGACACCCCTCAGGAACCCTGTGACACCTGCCCAGATGCGCTACAATGAGGCACATGGTCGGACCAGGAGAGTGATTGAGCGGACCTTTGGTCTCCTGAAGAGCCGCTTCCGCTGCCTGGACAAGACCGGAGGGTCCCTCCCATATGCCCCTGCGAAAGTGTGCAAGATTATCATCGTCTGCTGCATGCTCCACAACCTGGCAGTGCGGAAGGAGTTGCCTCTCATCCAGGATGACGATGACCAACATCCGCCACCTGTGGAGGATCCTGGCCTGGACCACGATGCCAGTGACGATGATGATGATGATGGTGATGGTGATGTCCGCACACAGCTCATCACCAACTTCTTTAGCTGAATGTGAGTATCCTGAGGTGTCATGTGAATGATGTGAGTTGGCATGATGTGTGGGTGGTGCTCTGGTGCTGTTGGAGTGTGTCCATGGGCTACTTGACAGGATGTGTGTTGCGATGTGTGGTGACAGGTGGGCTGTACTCCCCAACAGTGTTGACATGCTAACTTGGTTCTGGGTGGGTATCTTGTAACATGTATTGTGCATGAGTTTTGCTGTTCTGTCCTGTACTGCATTGCTTTTGACTGTGTGTCATTTCTGTCCTTCACAGGGTACTTTCAGATTCGTTTGGTGAACTGTGTCCACCGACGACGTGATTGCACATCCAGGCTGGTAGCTGTTGTGTCCCTACAGGTGATGTGCGCCACACCCATGGACTTCCTTCTGTCTACAGTTGTTGACTGTGTGCCCGCTACCAGGTGGGGTTACCTTGCATCTGTAGTGGTTACGGCATGTTGCTACTGTGTAATAAACCTGTGCTTCACTTAGTGATGTGCGTTGTCTGTGGTCACACATTTGACTGCCATTTGCTTACTGCACCTGTGGGCTACTTGACTACAACTGGGAATGGGTGTGGTGTCTGTGCATTGCACCGTCTTCCCTGGCAACATCAGTGTAGGCAATGAGTCAGATGGCCTAGGTGTGTATGTGTTGTGTAGCCCTGGTGGTGTGTCTCCCTCATATGTGTCACGTTGCCTGTACTCACATGCCTGTGTTGTCCTTGCTGTTGCAGTTCGCATACACTGTGTAATTTTGCAGTTCATCATCCCCATAACAGCACCCACGTTGGAATCACGACAGAGGCAAGTATGGTGTATTAGTGTGTTTATTGTGATAATAGTGCATAGGATGGATTGTGCTGTACATGAATCTTGCAATCCCAAGTTCCTAGATGAATAGAAAGTCCAGGTAGACAGGATCCCCAGTATCGGGGCCACTGTTGTCTGACACATTGTTCCAACTTATACTCCCCATGCAATGTGTGGGAGTAGTGTTGCCATCAACAGGGTGAACAGTCTGTGCACAAAGGCGAAAATCCAGAACAGGTTCAGGCTTCCTGGGAGTTGCGCTTGGCCATCAGCCTCTCACTTTCCCCTCCTCGGACGACCCCTCTTCTTGGGGGGGCCCTCAAGTGCAGGCTGCTGCGGTGCAGGGGACTCTCCGCCAGAGTCCTCCTCCCTCCCTGTGGCAGTTGCAGTTTGTTCGGTACCAGATGTTGTTGGCACACAGGGAGGTGTGGACTGGTTGCTGTTCATCTGGCGGAGGCATTGTAAAATGTCCCTGTGCACCGCCGTCATCTCATGTAGTACATCCCACTTGGACTCCACGCGGGTCATGTGGGAGTCCACACGTGACATGTGGGAGTCCACACGTGACATGTGTGACTCCACTTGGGACATGTGGGAGTCCAAGCGGGCATGATGGGCAGCCTGCTGCTGTTTGATGTCTCTGAGGAGCCCCACTACCTGGCTGAGCTCTCCGGTGCTGGACTGGTACGCATCAGCTATGCGTACCAGTTGTGGGTCTTCATGCACACCAGCAACGTCTGCAAGCAGCGACCTCTGTCTCCCACCCCTCCCACCACCCCTGCTGACATGTGCAGTGTGTGCAGTTGCACGCACAGATAACCCTGGTCCACCTTGGGGGTTGGTGGTGGTGGTGGTGTCCATGGCCCCAGGTTGGTCCAGGGTCACTGCGCTGGTGTTGTTCCTTATTCTGTCCATGTCGGCAGGGATGGTATTCGTGGTGACAGTCGTTGGAGGGGTGGGTGCAGGGGGTGCAGCTGGTGGACCTGCTGGTGCTGCAGCTGGTGGTCCTGCTGGTGCAGCATGTTGACTTGCACCGGATGTGCCAGGTTGTTCTTCATCGTCCGAGGAGGACAGAGGCTGTACGACGCCAGTGAGCTCGGCATCCTCTTGAGCCTGGGACTGGGACTCCTCAGCGTCTGCTGCTGTGTCCCTATCATCACCTGTTTTTGGGAGACACAAACAATGTATGTCATGTTTCTGCAGGCATCAGTGGTTGACACACCTGACAGTTGTGACTGTGCCTCGGGGTGCGGGCCTGTACATTGTATTGTCCTAAGTCGTCACAGTCAGGGGTTGATATTGGTGTGGCACATTGTCCTGCATTATTTGGGCATTTCTATGTATTCTCTGGGGTGTGAACATGGTCTGCATTGATTGTGTTTGGTTGACAGCCAGACCTCCTTCCCACCCACCCACCCACCCAGTCAGTTATCCCACCATGGAACGTGCTTGCATTGCAGGGAGTGTAAGTTGTCTCTCAGGATGTCAGTCAGTGGTGTCCTGCTGTTTGTTGGTGCACAGTTGGCAGCAGGGCCTTGTGCTCCCCACAGCAGTAGCCAGTGTCAGCCATCTTGTGAGTCCTTCTCCACTCCCTGTGATGTGAGCATGGTTCAGGGTGGTGTTGATGGGACAGTTGTGGGGGTGAGCTATGTCTGTGACTACGTCTCCCATCATGCTATTGCCTCCACCCCCTTCCCAGCATGCCCATGCTTCCTTCCTTTTGACTCTGCTTCCCTGTGGGGTGGGCTGGCTGTGCTGACAGGATGGCTGGGAGTGTTGTCCTGGCAGTTGTTTGGCTAAGAGTCCCAAGAGTGTCCCTGTGCTTCACACAACATAACCCAGGGTGGTGGTGCTTTGTGGGATCTTGTGTTAGGATGGAGGGCATTGCATTCTACCAGGTGGGTACTGTGGAGTTTGTGTTGGGGGGGGTGTGAGGGGAGGTGCTGGTGACTATAGTCAGTGCTGCAAGTCCCCCTTCCCACCCAGCCAGCCAGATAGCCCAACATGGAACGTGCTTGCATTGCAGGGAGTGGAAGTTGTCTCTCAGGATGTCAGTCAGTGGTGTCCTGCTGTTTGTTGGTGCACAGTTGGCAGCAGGGCCTTGTGCTCCCCACAGCAGTAGCCAGTGTCAGCCATCTTGTGAGTCCTTCTCCACTCCCTGTGATGTGAGCATGGTTCAGGGTGGTGTTGATGGGACAGTTGTGGGGGTGAGCTATGTCTGTGACTACGACTCCCATCATGCTATTGCCTCCACCCCCTTCCCAGCATGCCCATGCTTCCTTCCTTTTGACTCTGCTTCCCTGTGGGGTGGGCTGGCTGTGCTGACAGGATGGCTGGGAGTGTTGTCCTGGCAGTTGTTTGGCTAAGAGTCCCAAGAGTGTCCCTGTGCTTCACACAACATAACCCAGGGTGGTGGTGCTTTGTGGGATCTTGTGTTAGGATGGAGGGCATTGCATTCTACCAGGTGGGTACTGTGGAGTTTGTGTTGGGGGGGTGTGAGGGGAGGTGCTGGTGACTATAGTCAGTGCTGCAAGTCCCCCTTCCCACCCAGCCAGCCAGATAGCCCAACATGGAACGTGCTTGCATTGCAGGGAGTGGAAGTTGTCTCTCAGGATGTCAGTCAGTGGTGTCCTGCTGTTTGTTGGTGCACAGTTGGCAGCAGGGCCTTGTGCTCCCCACAGCAGTAGCCAGTGTCAGCCATCTTGTGAGTCCTTCTCCACTCCCTGTGATGTGAGCATGGTTCAGGGTGGTGTTGATGGGACAGTTGTGGGGGGGCAATATGTGTGACTGCGACTCCCATGATGCTATTGGCTACACTGACTTGGCCAGCATACACAGAATTCCTTCCTTTGAGTGGTCTTCACTGTGTGTTGGTGTTGTTGTGGTGGCTACATGTGTGGATGTGTGTGTTAGTTCTATTTGTGCCACTGCCTAGCTGTAGTTGTGGTTGTGTTTGTACATGTGTTGGCACAGTTGGATGTGACTTTTTTGATGGCATGTGTTGTGTTTATCTGACTGACATACACATTTTGGGATGATTCTGTTCTAGTTGCTGTGTAATTGCTATGTGTGCATGGTTTGACTCTCCCCTTGACAGTGATGTGTGTGTTTTGTGGCAGTTTATTGTGTACATTTGTTGTGTACTCACCAGGCTCTGGGATGTTCTCTAGTCCATATACGCTCACTGGCGGAAGGATGGCCCGCACCTTCTCCTCCCAGGGCCTGAGGTATATTGGCTTGGCAGGAGGGCCACTGCCGGTCTGTTGGCTGTTGCTGTAGTCTATCTTCAGCAGGTCCCGTACCCTCCTGCGCACGTCATACCACCTGTTCTGGATGTCCGTCTTTGTGCGCCGACATGATGATTGGGCGTTCACCCTGTTGATGATCCTCTCCCACATCTTGGTTTTCTGCGACATGGGGGTCTGTTGGACCAGAGTGCCAAACAGCTGTGGCTCCACCCTGAGGATCTCGTCTACCAGGACTTCCAATTCACAATCTAGGAACTTGGGATTCTTCTTGGGGGGCATGGTGATGGGTGGTGATGGTGAGTGATGTGTGTGTTGGTGTGCAGGTGAGGGTGTGTGAGTGTGTGTTTTGCTGGGTGTATGTGAGGTAGGTATTTGTTGGTGTGCTGATGGTGTGTGGCTTGTGTGAGGGATGAGCTGTGGGTGTGTGGTTGCTTTCTCTTGGGTGCTGGCAGTGAAATGGCATTTGCAAAGGCTCATGGTAGTGATTTGTGTCCTTTATATAGGTGGAGTTGTGGGTGTGTCTTTGTTCTCTGTCCCCACCCCCCAGTATTTATTGGCTTGGTAATTGCTTGTTTGGCCTTTTTTTGGGTGATTTTTCCTTTGTGCTGTTTGTGTATGTTGGAAACGTTCTTGTGACCGAGTCGGACCCTGCATTGGTCTCGTACGGTGTTTTCCGTTTCGTTCACGCTGTGTTTGTGCAGTTTTGTATGCTGCGTACGCGTCGGTCGCGGTGTATTGTGTTGCTTCGGCTCGGTTTTGTATGCGTGTCGGTCGTACGGCTTGTCCTCCGTCCGACTCGGTCGTGTTTTTCGCGCCTTGCATCGTACTTTGCGGGTTGGAGTTGGCGGGTACGATTCGGTCGGATTTGTTCCGGGTGCGTGTCGGTCGGTTGGATTCGCGTGTTTTTCCGGCCGGATTGCTATTTTCCGAGCGGCTCGGTCGGTCGGCTTGGTTTCCTGACGTGTCGGTCGGATTTATCGCGGCTTGCATCGTACTTGGCGTGTCGGGCGCCACTGGTACGTGTCGGTCGGTATTTTTTCCGGATCCGAGTCGGTCGGTGCTTTTCCGGCCCGAATCGGAATCG